>JAUBOD010000819.1:5461206-5486563 GCA_032353885.1 Nothura maculosa | reverse complement strand
CTTTTCGGTGATGCTGCATGTGGGTAGGTAGGAGCTCACAGAGCGCCCTACGCCAGCGCACAGCAGGTTTTAATGTATTTACTGGCAGGTTTGTAGCTGTGCGGGTATCTCTGGCCACGGGGCAGGCCCAGACGCCCCCGATGCGCGCGGAACGCGCCGCAGTAACCGACATTGTGGCCCTTTCCTCTGCCCGTCACGGCGCCCGGGGGGGGGCGCGGCCGTTAACGGTCCTCCCCGCGCGTGACTCCGCCCAGGGGGCGCGGCCGTTAACGGTCCTCCCCGCGCGTGACTCCGTCCGGGGCGGCGCGGCGGAAGCGGTGGCGGGGCTGGGTGGCTCGCGGCGGCGGTGGTGAGTGCGGCCCGGCCCGGGGCACCGGGAATCGGGCATTGCGGCGCGGGCGCTGGGAGCCTCTCGGTTCGCCGGGAAGCGCCGCCGCGGGACGGGGCCCTCAGCGGCTTGTGCGGCTTCCGCGCAAGCAGGAGCCTCCGCGCGGGCCTGCGGACAGCGGGAGTCCTCGGTGCAACTGCAGGCCCACCCCGCACACATCAAAACCAAACCCAAGCAAACCGCTTACAAACCCCCCAGACAGCTCTGCGCGCTTCACGTTCACGGGAAGTCACAAGGCCCGGGTTTGTCCCCAGCCCCTGATTTGCGAGCCCCAAGCAAGGCCTTGCTGCAGCGCGTGCGGCTTTGTGAGGAATGGGGAGGATCTCGCAGGGCTGCCCCTTTGCTCCCGCTGCCGCGAGGCTTTGGGGAGGAAGCTGTTGAATGCGCTCGTGTCCGCAGGCATGGCCAGCAGGAAGGAGGAGAGAAGCCAGTCGCTGTGTGCAGCGCCGCAGGAAGAATTGAAGGCCCGAGGTAGGTGCCGCGCTGCTGCGTGCTTGTGTTGTCCCCTGTGCCACACCTGGGTGAGGTGACGGTGTGAGTGCCCTTGGCTGCAGTGTTGCTGGCAGTGACACGCAGGGAGAGATCAGCAAGTGCCCTCAAAGAGAGAGGTTTACTGTGTTTTGACTCGTATGAAAAGTCATCTTTTCATCACACTTGTTTGCATGCTTGTCGCTGCTGCCTTGTGTCATCCCAAGGAAAAGAGAAAAGGAAACGCAAACGTAGTAGGAGCAGATCGTCATCAGTGTCATCCACATCATCTTCTGGCACCTCCACGACATCCTCCTCTTCCTCCTCGTCACGCTCGTCATCGAGGTCGTCTTCCAGCAGCCGAGGTGAGCTGCCCCGGTGTTTCAGTGTGCACAAATAGAACGGTGGTCGCCATTGCTCGCTCTTAGGAGCCTGCTCAGCTTGTTTCAGGTGCAGCTAAATAGCTGCACAGTCATAATTAGAGATATTGCCTCTTCAGACTGTTGTCAGTACAACCTTCGATGGTGTTAAGGGACCTCCTTACACACTATATGTCACATTCTTGTGTTCATTTAAATGCCTTCAGGAATAAAAGTGTTTTCTTTCATTTAAAGAAATGTTATTTTGTAATAATTTACCATATGTATCTAAAACTGATTTTTTTTTAAAATAAAATTATTATAGATGCTTTTCTACTTCAGCCATCTAGACAAGAGTTAAAGCTTTTGTCTTAGTCTTACTTGGACCTTGGGATTTCAAATATTTAAATATAAGGACTTGTGGAAGGTACATTAATAACAATGACTGAGTACAGTGGCATTTAATCTAAATGTTGTAGGATTCAGACTTTTCACGTTAAGCCGATACTTACTCTGAGTGACTGCTGTGACAAACATACAGTCTGGAATTAAGTGCAGGTTTTCTGTAAGAGTCTAACCCTTATTTTCAAGGGAAACATGCTGATTGTTTAAAAAGTGCATTGTTTTGATGTTCTATTTTTAAATATTTTTATTGAAAGTAAAGCAAACAAATTGCCCTTTTAGAATATGATACATTAAGGTAAGCACTGGGGTTTTTTTCCTTGTGTTCACTGACATTATTAGCCCAGTGAAGCCATATTCACTTGTACACAACTTGGTTTGGGGGCATTAAAAGTGCCACAGATTAATAAAGACTTTGTTCCACTTTTCTTGAAGTGAATCTCATGTCCTTATGGAATTAGTAGACTTTTTCACTTACTTCAGTGACTGATTCAAAGCATTTGACACCATTTCTTGGAAATGTTCCTGTTTGTGAACTCAGTACTTACTGAGGAAATCATATACTTTCAGTGTCCATGTTAGATCAGTAAGTGTCTGCAAGCTACTGCACTGCATTTCCTAGGACTAATTTCAGACAGTCTTTTATATATTCACTTCATGTAGAATCTTTGGTATGCTTTATGCTCTAGATGCTTTATATGTAAAAACAAATCTCAGAATATTAAAATTTCTTTTTTCTTTTTTTTTTAGATTCTCCAAAGTCTAAATCAAAGAAAAGGAAAAAGGAAAAACACAACAAAAAGGTAAATGTTTGCTGAGAGAAATAAGCAGTTAACAAAAAATAGATCTCCATAACCTTAAATCTTATGTACCATTTAATGCTTTTGCCTGTTGCTGTAGTCCCGTGAAGCAGTTTCAGGGAGGTTTTCAGCATCGTGAGGTTTGCTGGCCTTGCAGCACTGCTTCCCGTGCACTTCTGTGCATGCCTTCAGCAGGGGTAAGGGCAGCAGTAGGGGCTGTCTGACCAGCCAGGGCTGTAAAATGCTACTTTGGAGTGGTTTCTGTTCCCTTTTGCACCTGTAAACAGCTGGAATATATACCTTATACTTGCAGAAAAGGAAAAAGGAGAACAAATTGAAGAAAAAGAAAGAAAAGAAGAAAAAGAAAGAGAAGGCAGGACCTGTCCAGCTTTCCAAGGTATGTTTATGTGCGTCTAATATCATATATTTCTCATCTAAATAAATGAAAACAATTTATATTTTGGGAATGATTAGACTTTTTTTTTACCTTCTATAACATTGAAATTTGTAACATTTCAAAATAAAGCAAAACTTATTTTCTTCTAATGTGTGATTTCATTTTAGCTCTTGAAAAACAAAAAGAAGAATGAGAACTACAGCATGATAACAGGAAAGAAAATTAAGATGAAAATAAAGAAAACGAAGAAGGATAAAGAGGTAATGGTTGAAAATAGTCTCTGTGTCTGAAAAAACAATCATATATTTTTGTTGGTCTTGTTGGTTTCTAATATTCCTCTTTTTCAGAGGAATAGATCTTACACTTAAAACTCTTAAGTTGCATGTAGCTTTTTAGGTGGCTGTGGTGCCAGCTGAGAAATCTAAATTCATTCTTTTGGGGAAATGTTTTGTGGTATGTGCATGGGCTTGGAGTACTGTGCATGGCTGGACAGAGCTTTTTAGGGCATTCACAATTAGTCTGCTAGGCTTAGCTGACTGCTAGGCTTAGGTCTGAGTCTTTTCCCTTTGATTAACTTGCACTGCTTTTCCTGGTCAACCAACCTCTCTTTCCAGTCTCTTGTGATCAGGTGTGGTAATTGCAGCTTTCATCTGCTTGTGTCTGTGAGTGTGAGACTGGCAGTTTCGCTTAGAGAGGAAGAGAAGATGATAGTGTTCGCTCCCCATGCTCACACATTCTCTCCAAGCAGTCAGATTTTGCTATGTTGGGTGTTTGTTTGTTTGTTTGTTTGTTTGTTTGTTTTGTTTTTTTTTGTTTTTTTTTTGTTTTTTTTTGTTTTTTTTTGTTTTTTTTGGTTTTTTTTTGCCTACGTCCCCAGGGACATTGTGTTATTGATAGGGCTGTTTAGCCTCAGTGCATAAATAATAAGTAGACTCTCTTCAGCAGTTTCCACCCCTTCTAGTGGAAGAGTGTGATGCTTGTAGGTATGTGTGTTACTTTGGTGAGGTGTCCAGTTTGTATTCTGATTTGGCATGATGTTTCATACCATAGTTGCCAAGATACATGCAAGCGTTCTGAGCTAAATTTAATCAAAGCTGGTTTTGGTGGCATTATGTTAAAGTGTGCTGAATCTGACTTGCTGGCCTTGGCCCAGTTACCTCCCTGTTAAAACTTTACGTGTCAAAGATGTTCGCTCTTTGCCTGGGTTAGGCAGGAAGGTGCTGAACTGAACATCATGTGTTAATCACAGTATTTTAAGATTCAATTGTTGTTTTATAAATTGTAACTTTAAAGTCTTGGAAAGGAAGGAGAAAGGTGCCAGACTGGAGCAAGTTGCCTCGGACACAAGAGCAGTTGCATCCGTTCTGCTTAGGAGCCCCTCCTGAGGGGGCTGTGAGCTGCACGCTGACAAGCCAGCGGGGCCCTGCAGGGAGCCACTTAGAAATATCATGGAATTGTGGCACTGACAGCTTGCATCCTGCAGCATCTCTCCAGAGTACCTGCTGCCTGGCGCTTGCTCCAGACATTCCCAGCTGGCTAGCAGCTAGTAATATCCAGCCACTGGAATGTGAGCGCATCGGCTGTGCAGCCTGCCACGCACAAGGAGCCTTAGGCAGCCCTGGCCCTTGGAGCACAGCTCTGTGGAACCCCTGACCTCTCCTTTTGTGCCCTGCAGAGAGACCGGAATCGTGCAGAGCTTCTGGAGTTCCTGAACTCAGCCTTGTGACGGAAGGAGCTGAGCAAGGACTTGCAGATCCACCCAACCAACAGTCATTATGCCTAGCAAAACCTACCAGGAAGCACAGGGAAAAGGGTGCTGCGTTGGGCAAGACCAGACTCTCCTGCTATGAAGACAATCAGGATGCCCCTTTTAAAGCCGGAGAGAAGAGAAACTGTTAACTTGTTAATGAAGATCCATGTCCTCCTTTTGAGATCCTAAGGTAATAGCCAGGCTGTGACGTTTTAAAAGAGCCTAAGAGTGTCATTGACAGTGATAAGAAAGGATACTCTGAGGTCCAATAATGTAATTCGTACTCTAGCTGCATGCAAAATGCACTCTTATTTCAACTGTCTTAATGTTCCTAATAGCCTAAATGGAAAAGAGCATTTGTAAATGTTTATTTCAAAGATGAGGCATTTCTGTATTTTTTCTCTCTTTTTTTTTTTTTTTTTTTCTGCTATAGTGGTTTTGCTTGTCCTGAAGAGCAAGCTGACTTTTGTAAATAGAACATACTTTTACGCAAATAATTTTTTGAGAGTTCATTCACTAATACATTATTTTCTTTCAGAGTTTGAGATATGATCCTTCTCTGGACAGTTTGTTACTCCTTTTCACTAGAAAGTGTAACAGCAAAATATTGGGGAATAATAAAGGCAGCTGAATATTTTTAATCTGCAATAGAAGCAGGAAAGGTGTTGCCTTTTGTTAGCTGGGCCAGCTGAGGAGCTTCAAAATGCATCACATTTTGTGATCTAAAAGCAGGAGCCCTAAGAATGATGCAGAGGCAAGCAGTGACAGGAGCCCTCTAGATGGGCTGCTAGCCCCTGTGAGACAGAGCTGATATCCTTATGTTCTGCCACAAGAATGTGAGGTGTGCAATGGTCAGTGTGGGGGATTTGTTCAAGGGCAAACAAAATGAAAACTCTTTGTGTGTAGCCGAGCATTTTAGGTAAATTGGAGCTTCACACCATCATTCAAGGCATAATTTTTGAACTACTTGATGTATAAAACTCCCTAAAGAGGCCCAAAGCGTGTCTTTTCTCTAGTTTTTATCGTGAAACATTTTTGTAATTGTTGCGGAGATGTAATTCTTCAAACACTAAAAACTTGGTTCCAAAGGGCAGGTGCCTATGTCCTTGATTCCTGAAAAGATGTAGGTGAAAACTAGCATTTCCTTGATTTTTATAACCTTGTGATGGAAACATTTTTGGGAGCGCTCTCCTGAAATGTCAGTAGAGGTAAAACTAGAAAATCCTTTATTACTCTTGTGCTTCCTCTACAATTTGTGTGAACTTGACTGTCAGGCTGGTGCAAAATGTACAAGAGATCATCAGAGAGACCAAATCCTGGAAAGATAGCGCTGCGTGTCGGAGGCGCTCGCCTCCCCTGAGCGAGGACGTGCCAGCCTGCAGCACTGAGCGGGGCCTGCAGGCTTGCCCTCTGCTCCACACTGGGAACAGTTAAGCTGGCAAAAGCTGTGATGTTCCTGTATGGTTTGTGTCGCAGGAGGTACAGGAGCTTCCCAGTCTTTTTGCTTCCTGTCTCCCGCAGGGAAAACTGGATGGCTTCTGTATCCAGAGGGATACAAAATAACCACTGGGTGGAGCTCCAGTACTGACTGTACCTCTTAAACGTGCTGCTCCTGCTCTTGCTTCCTCAAGTCTCACTGTGCTTGGGCACTCCATGAAATGGCTGATTTTTAACTAGTACTGGGTTCTCTTGAAAGTCCTGGAACGCCTCAGTGTCCTGCTGAATATCCTGCTCATTTGTATTTGAAGCTGTAGGAGGATGAGCTTTTGAAGCGCTGCTCCTTAATTAAAGATATCAGCAGACACCCAGTGCATGTATGTCCATATCTGGACAAAATCTGGTCAAAATTTGTTTCTGTTTTTGCTTATGCTTTACTTTTTCCTGTTGGATTCTGATGTTGCTAAGTGCTGGCTGCCAAGAGGTGTGGGCCTCGCGGGCGTTTCAGTGGGTGCGAGCGAAGCGGGTGCTGGGGACTGCGGCCATCGGCGCTGCTGCTGGAACCGGCTGCTCCCAATGGCGCTGTGGGCCAGTGCAAGGGTGAGCAGTGTAGCAATGTGTGTGCCTGGGGAGAGCCCAGAGGGAAAAGTGGCTTTTTTTTCTTTCTTCCCCTGGCTAATGGCTGTTTTGGAATGTCCCGGCAGATGGCACTGCTGTCCAGCCAGACTCTCGGGAAAACTTGCTTTTGTTTTTACCTTTGGACACTGCCTTTGCACTTTCTCGTTTTGAAATCCCATGAAGGGTTCGAGACCTGCCAAGACCTCATTATGTGTTTGGTTACAGGGCACATTTGTTCCTGCTGGTCTATTAATTTAACCTCCTGTGTGTTCATTTCCCTTCCTTGTGGCTGGGCTGGGGACAGACAGCAGCCTCTCACGCCACATGTTGTGTACAGAGGCAGAGGGCCTTTAGCTGCACAGCAACCCAGTGAAACGGGAGCAACGGGATGTGGAAGGACCAGCCATTCTTTGCACTGCCCTTGCCTGGGACTGCCGAGTTCTTTAGAAGCTCAGCTCTAACCTTCTCCATCCATTTAAATAACTTCAGAGCTCCAGTGCCAGAATATAACAAGCTGAGGAGTATTTTCCTGCTGCTGCATCATGCCGCACCTGGCTATTTAAGCTATCTGCAGAGTGAATCAGGAGCAGCCTGTTTCTTGATGCAGCTGTATGGCTTCCGAGGACAAGTCTTGTGGAAGAGGTGCTGCAGTGTCTGGCCCTCGCCCTGTGGAGGCCTCTGAGGACACAGTCGCTGTGTAGCTGTAACAACAACAGTTGTGTCTTGCGGGCAGCTGCTGCGATGGCCCCCCCAGTGCCCGGGGGCAGCGCGCTTGTGCTGCTGTGCCAGGCAGCGCGTGAGAGAGCTGCAGGGTGAGAGTGGTGGCGGGGCCGGGCGCGGGGACTGGGGGACTTAATCCCCCCGCAGGGAGGTACCGCCAGCCACAGCCTCGGCCTCTGGCAGCCCGCGCAGCTTCCAAAAGGCCTGGCAAGCAAAAGCAGGGGGAAAGGTGACTTTTGTCTGGAGGCGAGGCACAACACGGGAACAAGAGTGTGGCCTTGGGAGGAAGGCCCAGTGCTTCGTAAGGGAAGCCTGCAGCCGTGGTCTGGGGCTGGGGAGATTGTGTAGGAAACGGGAGTGTGAGCTTCTTTGCTTGGGTGGTTTCCCAGTTTCTGGCAAGGAGTGGCTCGGGGTGAGGCTTTCTTAGCACAGTGCTTAGCTGTAACTCTGAGCTCATGTCCTCCCTTCTGGAAGTCTCTTTTTTTGGCCTGCCTCATCTCCCCAGTGTGCTGGTGTGAGCTGTGCTTTGCTGAGGCCTTGTGTGTGTGTGGGCAAAAGGATTCATTGTTTATCACATGTATGTTCTGCATGCACAGTGCTTAGCATGAGGAGTCCTACAGCAGCTGGGGCCTCTGCAAATAAGAAGGGGTTCTAGTATCTAGGACCAAGCACAGAACGCCAGAATGTAGCAGAAGACAAAATGTCCAAAATGTCTCTCATAACCTGTCAGTTTGTAGTAATCCTGATGAACCTAAGATGTGCTTGGAAGCCTGTTGATGAGCACTTCAATTAAAGGGTGCATCTGTAAACCTCTTGGCTTTAGAGAATTTCAGAACTTTGCTATTGTTTTTATTCCAGCTCCTTATCTCCTTAAACCTTAGGAAATATTTGTTCCTTGTGTGGAAATAGCAGGGTAGAACACAGACAGCTGCATTCATACCTTGCGGTGAGAGGATGTTTTCTATTTAGCTGCAGTCCCTCTGCCTGTCCATTGATATGTACACAGTAGGGCAGTGGAGCAGCTGTTGTTTGGGGAGATGCAGACCGATTCTATTTCAAGAGAGCTTTAATTAAGAACAACAACTACAAAAACCCTGATTTGTATTTTCCTGCTTTGCTTTAATTGTCTTTGACGCTTCATGATGTCGTGTGCAAACCGCGCAGTGGCAGCAGACAGGTATTTCCTGCCAGGCTCACTGCCCTGCTGCAGGCGCTGCTGGCAGTGCCCAGCCATGATGCCTGATCCTGGAGAGGAACTTGAGCTCCTTGCGGCCAGCCCGGCCTCTGGGCCAGGCCTGGAAGCATGAGCAGGGCGCACGACCTCTCTTGGGTGACTCTCTGCCGTGTAGCTGAGGGGCTGTAGAGAGTTTGTCCTTGGCTGGTGGGCTAGTCAGCCAAGGGGGCAACACAGCAGCCTTTGGACAGTGCTGTAGCATTTGCATTGATCAATTGTGGCCCCATGGGCTGGGCTGACAATGGAATCCTCGCTCATTTATGAGAGAGCACTTCAGCACTTGGAATCAGTCTTGTTCAGTTTGTTCATTTGTTCACAGTTGTGCTTCTCTGATGTTTTACTTGAACAATCAGGACATGGGTTGGTTCTCAGGAGGGGCTAAGCGCAGCGAAGAGGGTCAGGCTGTGTACGAATGTGTGTCTGTGGCTGCCGGTAGTACAGCCCAGGAGGAGCAGAACCCAGGATCAGCTGCTGCTGTGGGGCTGATGTCCAAACTGTGCATGTCTCAGACCAGTGTTAGTCCACCCTGTGGTCCTGTACCCATGCACCAGCTGCAAAGGGCCTTTGGGCTTGGCTCATGCAGAAGGCCTCCCTGCTTCAGCCCGAGCTGCTCTGCACGCCACGCACAGGAGCCCACTCGGCCTGCAGGAGCCGCCTCCCAGCACACACAGTGCTCTGGCGGGGGTAGGAGCGGGCCCAGAGAGCCGAGAACAAGCCTGTATTCCCTATACCTGAGTATCCTTTATGATCCTGTGCACTGTGAGCCCAGGGCAACCTGCAGAAGAGGTACCATGAGAGCACAATGCTGTGTGAGCTGTAGTGTGACAGTAGAAATGATAGGTTAGTTGAGGCATGAGTGAATGCTACAGCAGGGACTGCCCCGGCTGCCTTCTGCATGCGCTTGGCTTTGCCAAAGGCCAGACTTGCCTCCTCTGGAGGGACTGCTCTTGTTTAAGGAGCAGTGTCTACCCAGTAGCTGAAGGTTGTTATTGAGGTGCAAACTATGGTTGTAAGGAGCTCTGGTAGTCACACTTGAGGAGATTCCAGGGTAGGGAAGTTAATTGCTCCCAGTTCTGCTCAGGAAAGAATGAGAACATTACAGAAGCTGCACAGTGACCAAGAGCTTTACAGCACTGGGTCTGAATGACCCTCCGCTCCTAGCTGTCCATCACCAATACACTCAGTACTGAAGGTGTCCAGAGACACAAATGCAAAAACATGAGCCCTAGGGTGAAAGTCGGGACCCCATTGGAGCCTTCAGGACCATACAGTGTCTTACAAATAAATACAAAGATGCTTTTCTTCTAAAATATTTTTTTTTTGAAATTGTGGTGATCCCTTGCTTAAACATTACACAGCTTGTAGCTAACTAAGACTATGCTAAATATGACAAGCTTTTGTTTTGAGATCATCTACTCAGTCACATATCACAGCACAAGGACAAGCAAGCTGATTGTCGGGAGGCTTTAGCCTCTCTTCTGTTGACCTGGAATGGAAGCAGCCCAGCACAAGAAGGGTGCTGGAAGCCCTGAGGTTTTTGATGAAAACCAGCTGGAACAAAAGGAGTGCAAACCGCACAGTCTTAGAATCACAGAATGCTTAAGGTTGGAAGGGACCTCAGAGAGCATCTAGTCCAACCCCCCTGCTCACGCAGAGTCACCTGCACGCTGCATCCGAGCGGGTTTTAAAGATCTCCAAAGAAGGAGACTCCACAACCTCTCTGTTGTCTCTAGTCTTTAGAGACAGTCTCTAGAGCTGTTAAGGAGTTGATGTTGGGTTTAGTTTTATGCAGCCTTCCCCCAGGATTAGGGAAGAGCCCTTCATCCCCCCCCCGCCCTCTGGTCACTCAGAGCAGAGCTTGTTAGGCTCCTTGGCCTGCACAAAGAGCCTTGTAGGCGAAGGCCGATTCCCTTCACCCTCTTGCTCTCTGCAGTGATGCTGTACTCCCCTGCCCTTCCAAGCTCAGTGATAAGCAGTAATTTGGACCCTGGGTTATTACTGGGACAGGGAGTGGAGCACTTAACAACACAGAACAGCAAGGAGGGAGCAGGGAGCTTGACACAGTGCTGATGGAGGCTGCGGTGTCTGTGCAACAAGTTGTTTGATTTCTATCTGCTCTGCATGTGCCAGGTTCAGAGGTGTTGGCCTGCACAAAAAACAACCTACCCAAGAAACCTGACCATGCACAAACTGGTTGCTGGGGAGCAGAGCTGCTTCTCCATCTCAAAAACCTTGGGTCTGTTTCTACTCGGGTTTGATTGCCAAATAATTATCAGCAAAAAAAAAAAAATCTGATCAAAAGCAGTGCCATAGTTGCATGTGAAAAGGCTCCTGCAGCACTAAGGAAGGTTCAGTAGTCAGGAAAGGTCATTTTAGCTCACAGGCCTGATCCTGCAAGCCCTACTCTTTCAAGCAGCCTCCTCGCTTTCAGCAAGAGCTCTGTAGCCAACAGCTCTCACGAGCTTTGGCCAGAAGCTTTTATGATATCCAGCACATCCAGGCTGCAGGAAGGAGAGACACATCACAAAACTAAATCATCTTCCACAAGAAAGCAGTGATAAAAATGAGATAGTGACCCCTGTCCTTAGGGTTACTGAGTTCTACTGAATGAAAGGGTAACATATTTGGTAACAAATTGTGTCACAGACCGCATGCGTCAGCAGCAGTTACTATGGACACAGCTGCCACGAGAGGCAGAGGGGGAGAGAGCTGCAACAACGAAGGGGCAGACGTAAAAAAGGGTTAACGGGGAGTTTAAAAGATCACTGTCTAAAAACCTTGTTCTGTACAGAGTCAGTAATCCTTGGTGCTCCGAAATTCTGGCATGCTCCAAACCCTCCTGGTAGGCTGGGTGCCCCGTTCCACATCCTCAGAGATGGTCTTGATGTCACTGATGAAGGGAGAAATCCTGGAGCGGGATTTAAACGTCGTTAAGGAGAGGCTGGTTTTGTTCCTTGTGTTCCACTGCCTGGCAAGCTTCTTGGCCGCTTCCTCCTCTTTGATCTTCTCGGCGGCTTCCTGCAGGACGGAGCGGAAGAGCCGTGATATTTCCTGCACTTCGGGCTCGTATTCAGCAACGAGCTGACGGAACCTGAAAGCACAGGCAAGGCCCAGCTTTGATTAAAAACATCAAATTAAGGAGCGCTGCCAAGGCACAGTGTTGAGCCTTGAACTTGCCCTCCCGTGTAGAATGGGCCTCCCTGGACTGAAGGGGAAGCAACAACAAGGGGGCCATGAAGATATGCTCAAGGTCTCTCAAAATCAGAAGAAAACCAGAGAATGGAAGGAAACAGTGAATCACCGTTTCTCAGAAGCACAAGAAATCCCAGGCAGCTGCAGACAAAGCGAGATGGTGGCAGGTTGGAAGCAGAAGGAAGTGCTCTTTTCATACAACACTAATTAGATCAGAACTGACTGCTACCAATAGCTTAAGAAATGGCTTGATTAGGCAGGTTTTCGGAAAATGTGTCCATCACTGCTGATTAAACGTAATTGTCCCATTGCAAATTCTGGCTTAAGGAGTTCCTGAACTGCTGCTTGGTATAAACTGAGGATAAACTTCCCGATATTTTTTCCATGCAGTGTTGTGCAGCGGCCACTGGGCAAGCTTATTCAGCAAAGCTATTCCTGTTGTGCCTTTGATCTTTATTCTATACTTAAACTTCAAAGAAGTGGTGTTTCATCTTCCTTTGCATTCCTCTAAGATGATGGTCAGCTGCTGTCCCTTGAGAGGCAACACACAGCTACATCTACCTGGACAGCGCGGAGTCTCCCCACAGCCTTCTTAACAAAGAGCCTCAAGTGATTTATTAGCAGTGATTAAGCTAGGCTAATAGCAGGGAAATGATTAAATTAGGGAAACAACAAATTATCCCTGTTTTTTTTGTAGATAAGCAAGCTGAGAAGGGTAGTTATGAGCTGGGCAGGGAGAGGACGTGCTGCTCCTGATACCTCGTTGGGTGATCTGGTCCCCAGCCTTCATTCCTGCTCGCCCCAGGAGAGCGTAGGATCCAGCTCGGAGGTGCACGCAGGGCTACATGGCTGGTCTAGTTCTTCAGTAGGAGAAAGCTTTTGTGACACAGGGCAAAATGGCTACTCTTCTGATACTTACTGTTAGAATCATATCTACAAGCAGGCTCAGATCTAAACTGCTACTCCACTAAAATCTCCAAGGCCTGGAAGCATTTCTGTCCTTTTATCTTAACAAAACTGAGGGAGTTTGGTATTTGAACAAGTCTATTATTATTTGAACATTGAACATTTAATATCTGAACAAGCCTAATAGGTCAGAAGCCAATAAAAGGAAATTCTGCTGCCTGATTTGTTGTTCAGCGCTAGGTTAATGCTGTGCAAAAAGGCTATCCCACATCAGAAGGATAGAAAGAAAACCAAAGGGATAGCAAAAGGTTACTGGATGCATTTATGCCCTTAACTTGTCCTCTGGAAGCCTGGTGTTGGACCTAGCCACTAAAGCCATGGGGTATGTGCTTCTCCTACAGCAAGTATTGGAAGCTGTGTGCACAGCTGTGGAGAGGCTGCACGATACTGAGAGCCCCTTTCAGGGCCAAGCCAGACAAAGGCTGCCAAAGGCATCTCAGATTTTCCCCACCCATTTAATTCCTAATTCTACCCCGAACCGAAAACAAAGCAAAACAGAATTTCAGAACTTTCAATATTTGAATGCAAAAAGTGCAGCTCAGATTGGCAAATAGGCACACACTGCTACTCACATGCGTGTGCAGAACGTGGCCAAGCAGGAGAGCAGGCCTTGCTGGGGGGGAGCCCATACCCTGCTAACAGGGATCTGCTGGGCCGTGCACACATCCCTCCTGCCGTCCGGAGAGGCACTGCAGCAGCACTGCTGAAGGGCCGCAAATCCAGGCCTCTCAGGAGCACTGTTTCCCTTTGTCCTAATCACAAGCTTAAGACAGATGAGTCCATCAAAACCCAAATCTTTCCCATGTTGTTGTTATACTGGGGAAACTGTCTTGAAAGTAACTTTTATTGCAGAGGTGAACTTGATGACTCATTCAAGTTCTGTATCTCAGTTAAGTAAAGAGAGATTTTTATCTATCTATCTATCTATCTATCTATCTATCTATCTATCTATCTATCTATCTACCTACCTACCTACCTATGTAAGAGTACACCCTCCTTAGTATGGGCAGCTGTGCACTCAAAAGCCCCTGTCAGTTCCTCCCATTTGGAGGCTCTGTGTCCCACTGCTGGTGGCTCCAGATCACATGGCTCTGCATTGGGCTATGGTTATACTTGGGACCAACCCTGGGACCAAGAGGGAAAAGGGCCGTATGCACAGGACTGTAAAGCAGGTGCTGTGTGTTGCAAGGACCATTCCTAATCACTGTCTGAAAGAAACAGTTTTCTAAAATCAGGATCCATTCCACCTTCACAGCCATCTGTCTGCGCCCTACTTTGCTAGAGCAGCAAGAATCTGTGGTGAAAACAGTTACTGCAGATGAGCAGGTTCACTTCTGCCTTTTCAGGACCAACACAAGAAGTACCTTACATGGATTTGAGCAGGTCTAACAAGCAAACTGAAAGCAAATCTTGGGAAAAGCCACTGGCTTGCAGACGGGGAAGGCAGAGGGCACCTCAGCAACGTGAACTCAGGTGTCCCCTTTGCTGCCCACTGCTGCCCCACGGGCCCAGGTTTAGGCAGGGGAGCAGCTGCCCACGCAGCCACGGCTCCTGGCAGGCCAGCAGGGCAGCTCTGCGGGGGCTGAGGCCCCCTGGCCATGGGGCAGGAGGAGGAGGTGTCTGCGGCAGCGCCCCCGCGCATCTCCGGCTGCTCTCGGGGGCTCTCAGCGCAGCCCCAGTGCGCTGCTGAGCCAGTGTTCTGCGCTCTGTACACAACACAGCAAATCAGCAAAGCCCCTGGAATCGAGGGAAGCAGGTCTGTAGCTGCGAGCCACGGCAGCACCAACACCACCCAGCTGCTCACTGGAACCGAGCCCGCAGAACTGCACCACCGCCTCACCTGTCTTCTAGCGCAGGTCAATGCATAGAGTAGTTACAGGGTTCAAGTGTGAAATAAAGCTTGTGCCCTTGGCTGGTTTGAAGTTATCTGAAAATCTCCTAGTAGGGGTTTCTTATGCATGAGAGAAGTTTATCTGTTTTGCTTGTGAAGCAGGTTATGATGATAGTGACTAGTGACTAATTATTGAATGTGTCAGACGTGACTGTCAACAAAGCTAGAGGCAGCAGAGCAGCCTGCGGGGCCTGTCTGTTCACACAGAGGGGCAGGTGTGCCCTCAGTCGGGGCATTTAATCATGGTTCAAACAGCTCTGTTCCCTTACATTGTGACCCTTCAGTTTCCCATTTCAAAAGCATGAGACTTCAAGACCCGGGCTGTGCTTGGCACATATGGGTACGTTCTTAAGCACTGTCACCTGCTTTCTGTCAGGTCACTTGTCAAACTGTCACCCTGTTCTTTAGGCCCCCAGTGTAGCAGGTTTAGACCTTTAAGACCTGCTAAATCCAGGGGAAGTCAGTGCACTTAAACAATGTGCTTATAGTAAAGTGCATTCTTGAACGCCTCTCTGAATCGGGAGCTCTAAGGAGGCTTAGTCATTCCAAGGAAAACGTGGAACGTTTAATGCTAGTAATGAGCTGCTGACTCCTGAATCTGTATTTTGAGGAATATTTCTGTTTATACTGTACAGCTATGAACAGCCTTGCTAGAGAAGGCTCCTCGACTCCCAAAGGACTGGGGTATTCACACTAACCACAGCGCTCAAGATGCATCAGCTCAAGCTCAAAATGGCAAACAAAATCCATCTCTGATTTTAGCCACTTGTTTTACAGTCAGGCATATTATGAAACCCACTTCTCCTATACACAGTCCTTGCAAAATTACAGTTCCTAGCCCCTGGTATTAATACACTGCAGATCACCAATGTGGGCGTTGCTTTTCTGAATTGGGCTTTTTTATTTGTTTCTTTCTGGGCAGAGAAGGACAGGAGCCAACAGTTTAACCGCTGAAGCCAACAGGAACCAACAAGGGCTGAGCAGAACTAGGTCTCAGAGTCAAGATGGCAAAATCTAGCATTGGTACAAGCAGACTAGTAGTCTCCCATGTTCAGTTTAAAACTTAGGTACTATGGACCTCAAAAATCGTTGTCCTGCCCTTCAAATGGATCAAGGATTTAATTGTAAATATAAACAGCAAGTCTCCAATGCAGTGACTTGTGACTACAGCTGAGCTGCACCTGAATGTGATTGCTTTGTATGTATGAAGTGAATCAGACTCTCCAGATATTTGAAATGTATTTGAATCCTTCTAGAACTTCAAGAGACTAAGAAAAGTTTCTCCTGACCCAAAATAAAACTTGTGCCAAACTGGCAAACTGAGAAAACCTTCAGAAAAGACTTCTCTCCACCCTCCTCCACATCCAAACAAACAAACACAAAGAAACACAGCCTGTCAGTAGGTGTGACTGTAGCCACACAAAAGGACAACTTTGATAATCATTAGGTCTTTTGAAGACAAAAGTGACATCTTTAACAACCTGTACAAAAATGTTTTGTTCTGGCTTTGGTTTGTTGCTGAGAATCTCCCATAAAAGCAGCCTCTGCATGACACACACAGCACAAACTGCCACCTTCCGAGACACACGCTGCTTGAGGAACTGAAGTAAGTGCGTTTGCTGAGGAGATCACAAAGGACATCAGCTCTTCAAATGGCAAAGAGTGGAGGGAAAGGATCAAAAGTTGTTAGAAAGTCACAGAGTATTCAGGGAAGAGCAACAGAAGTACACTGATCTTGTGATTAAATACTTGATTCGAAGCCTCAAGATTTTAATTGAATTCCTAACTATCATATTTCCCCTGTACAATTTTGGGCACGCTATTAAAATGTCTGCATTATCTCCCTTTGAGATAGGAATTAATGCCACCTTTAACTGTCTTTCAGTTAGACTGCGTGCTCCTTCCTTACGTAGCACGTGCTCGGCTCCCAGCCTGGCAGGTCCCAAGCTTTTTCATTGTTTGCAGATCAGAAATGGAAGATTTTTGAAACCCAGACTTCTCAATTAGTAGGCAGGGAAGGACAGGAGGGTTCAACTGTTCACTTTCTTCCAGCAGAGGAAAAAGTGCTTATTAAATACAACTTGCAGATATTTATGACTAACCAAACAGCAGGCAGTTTGCTATAGCAAAACTGATAGTAGTGGTTCAGCTGTGGAATTCTGCCACAGGAGGCCACAAATCTTGAAAGCTTATATGGGTTCAGAAAAAAAAAAGAAAAAAAAACACCCTAATGATTATATTATTGTATAGGATTATATAGAGAGGTGCCACTTCTCCTAAGTCACAAGTAGATTGGAGGCTATGTAGAAGATACTGGAAGTTGTTGAAAACACAGGGCACCCTTCAGTTTGCTCTGGCTCAGCAATGCAGAAAGCAGATCTCTTTTCTGAAGCAGATAATGAAGTTAGAGCCTCCCCTGCCCAGTGGCAGCAACCAGCTCTCATGGAAAACAAGGCTGCCAGACAGGCAGCGCTCAGTGCCCCTGTGGAAAGTGAAAATAGCCCTGGACCCCAAGTGGTGTTTACAGCAGGGCTCAGAGTTAGGTAAGCAAATGTACAGCAAGTGCCTTTCCCAGCAAAATTTCACAGGGGAGAATTTGGCCACTAAGTGATCCCAAATCTCCAATGCTGCCAGCCTTTGTAAGAGGCAAATCCTGGTGCCTTCTTGCTTCCTAGGTTCAACCGCAGACAAGTCGGGGCCTTAGGCATCCCTGCCAGGCTGTGCCACAAGGCAGCAGGACCCGTGTGCCCACGCTCGCCCAGCTCCGCTGCGGAGCCCTAGGCTCCCGGGGGCTCTCAAGGCATGCCAGGAGGCAGCAGTGTGGTGAGTGCCTGCAGGGCACTGAGCACCACGGCGCCTAGGGCCTGCCCAAGGGCCTCCTTAGCCGTTCCAACCACAGGACGTGCTGGAAAAGGGGAAGTGGATAATAAAGACCCATTTCACTATTACATTGTGGCTAGGGTGATTTAAGAGTCATTACTCCTTGTCTGGGCTGGGCTTAGTGAGAGGAGAAACATGCTTTGTTTAAAAATAAATAAATGAGAACAGACTCCTCTCTCCCTAGCAGTTTGCATGCCCACTGCAGGCTCACATCTATTTCTGGTCCCTGCCACTAAAGGTTACTCAGAGAGCAGGCAGCAATGCCATATCTAGCACTTGGCAGGCTCAACAGTGAGGCCATGAAGCTGTGTCAACATGTGCACTGCCAAAGGCAGAAGGGTCTTTGCAGACCCCACCCGCCCCCTGCAGGCTGAAAAGCATCTTCTGGTTTTGCTGGACAGTGTTGGGATACGTCTGTGCAGACCTGGGAACAACAGCAGAGCCTAGCAGGGCAGGCAAACACTGAAACCAATGGTGCAGAGGCTGTGGAGTGTCCACCTTGGAGACATGCTACACTGGACAGGACAAGGCCTTAAGCAGCCGGATCTACCTTCAAAGTTAGTCCTGCTCTGAGGGGGATGTTGAGCCAGATGCCTCCGGATCCCCCTGTCAACCGGAACTATTCTAAGACTGAAGCAACAGCGTTCATGATACTTAATCATTAACTCTTTCCATCAGGGAGAATGAAGTTTCTCAAGCTGGTTAGAAACGTAAAGCAGAAGTGATACCACGTGAAACATTGGATGTCTCTTCCAGAAAGGTGTTGTCACACTGTGATGTATACTAAGTGTCTAGACAGTCCCTCCTTGCACACCACACAGGGAGAGAGGGAAAGGAAGTGTGTGTATCACCAGCTGTTTTACTGTACCTTAGTATCACAGACCCACAGTAGGAAGGATGGATTTTGCTGCACATATCCTCCAGCTGCAGCCGTTCTCCTGGGCTGATATCGTAGTTCTGCTTTGGGTAGCTGACCAGCCAGCCGTAGTCCACCCCGGTCTTGATCTTGCGATACTCGTTCTCCCGCTCTCGATGCTGCTTCTCGGCCTGCTTCATCTGCCAACTCAGCTCCATCATTAGCGTCTCGGCCACCATCTCAGAGGGGTTCCTCTGGGAAACGCGGTTTGGGGGCTCGTTCCACCTGAACCAGGACGCCAGTGACATGGTGCCTTGCAGTCTTCAGCAGGAACAGGATTTGGGGTGGGGGAGAGAGAAAAAGAACACCGTCATGATCAGCACAGATCAGACAGCAATATTCCCCCCCCCCATTGCTCCCAAATCTGTTGCTCACCTTAAAGTGGACAGCAGCCTGTGCTAGTTCACCGTGCTCACACCTCGGTGAGGCCCCGCGTACCAGCTATGATGATTCTCACCCAGGCAGCCATAGCCAGCAGCTGCTGCAAGTCATCCTACTCCTGTGTAACATCTGCACATCCTTCCATTGCCTTCCTCCCTGGGAAGCCCTGGCTCCCAGCCAGCCCCTGCGCTCCCATCACCAGAGCGTGCTCGCTGCTCGCTTGCTTGCCCAGCACATGAGAGCACACACAGGCTGAGACTGCTGCAATCCTGCTCACACAAACCGTGCAGGCTTATGTCACATGCCAGCCTCTGCTCAGCAGCACAGGGTTTTATGGATGGACAGCCTGAAAACCAAAGACCTTCCTTCTTGGTTTTATCAACCCATGTTTGCTGCAGGTGAGCCCTCTGCTAGCAAGTGAGCAGCAGAGATCACAAAAGGTTTAAAAGCTTCATGTGTTTTTCAGTGCATGCAAGAACAGCAATTTATGACAGGCTTTTCCAGGTATCTGCCCAATTTACGTTATCACTGCTATTTTCACTCATATGTCCACCTGACGAGGCCGAGTGTGCCCTCTTCTTTGTGGTATTTTGCCAGCCAAAGGGTTAGCTTACTCCACTTCTATTCTGGCAAGGACCTGGTCTCACACCGGTTTAACCTCAGTGGAGTCATCCATGGGTAAGTTGGTGTAGAAAAGCCCACCTATGGACCTGAGACTTCTGCCTCCTCCCAACTATCCCTAGCGCACCAGCTATCTCACAGGGAGAGGGACAAGGGGGTAATTTAGTGGTCAGAACTGGGAAACAGAGCAAGGAGGGGGCCTGGGCTCTGGCTTGCTCCACTCTGGCTCTCATGTGCTCCTTGGCTCTTCTTGCTGCCTTTTTGTTTCGTCCCACAGTCTCACCTCTAGCGAGCTCTTCTGCGCAGGGAGGACCCTCCTGCCCAGCACTCACCTTGGGTGTCAAGTCCTGCAGAGGACAATCAGTTAGAAAAATACTTCAGGTGGATTCAGTGCAAAGCCTGCTGAGCCCAAGCCTGGCACTAACAGGAAGCTTTCTTAAAACAAGGGCACGCTTGCTTTTGCAAAGGGAACACGGATACCCCTCACCCTGAATGGGCCTTGCACTTTTCTCTTGTATGTTAATACCCACTTCCAAATGGGAAGAGCAGGAAGCAAGGAAAGCATCTCACCTGCCCTGAAGTGGCCTGCTCTCAAATGAAGGAAAATCTTATCCAAGCGTTTCATGCACCATGGCAGCTTGCACTGGTGGCCCCTGAGGGAGCCTTGTTTGTATGAGATTGTTTCCTTCCCCATCCCGCATCCGTCATCTCCTCTTCCCAAGAGCTGGAAGGCGGCCAGGTCCATTTAGCAGGAGGAGAGCGTGCTGCCCAAAGCCAGGCCTGCAGCCTGCAGGGGCTGCTGTGCCCTGCGCTAATTGTGGCTGCTGCTCTCCATTTGGAGCTCACAGGCAGGCTGAGCACCAGTGCCTCGGAACGGCTCTCCTGGCATGGAAGGGGAAGCTGCGGCCAACTAAGGGGAGGAAAAGGGCTCAGAATTACCTTCTTACTGAGGAAAGGGACAAGAGGGCACTTGGACAGCACTCACGGTAACATTACCAGAAGACAGAAAGACACTGCCCTGTCTGATATTTGTATTGTAACAGGTTTTCCTGGGAGCTGGCTTTAATCCAGTTGATGAACTGGGCAGGGGCTTAATCAAACCAAACTTCTGGGTCATTTATTGAAGCTGCATCCAGAAGCATTCTGGATTTCAAGATTTCTGTGTCACTCTCTGTGTGAAACCTTCCCTTCACGCTGTTGACTGCAAGGTGCCCACCACCTCCCGGGGCTTTAGGCAGCCTTTGCCATGGCTGCATCGAAGTCTGGAATTCTGGCTTCTCGCACGCGCAGCCTCTGGGGAATTCCTTCACTTGTTAGCCATTGTTAGTGAGGACCTTGGAGACTCTCTCAAATACAAGTTGTCTTTTAGCTGTAGTTCTAAAGACGCTTTTTGCTCTTTCCACATCTTATTTCTCAACACATGCAGCATGTCCTGCATTTCTCTCCTCCTCGCTTCCTCTGGAGTTCTGCTCTGTTCTCATCACCTGCTCTGTACCTCTACCCCATTTCTTCCACCTTTAGCTTTGTCCATATTTCCTTGTGTTTTCCACTTCTTGCTCTAGAGGCTGCACAAAGCAGGCAGCAGCAGTATCAAGGTCTCAGTTTCTCCCCTTCCCAAAACAGGATCACAGCCTTTCCTAGCTCTTTTTACTACTGAAGGGACTATTTTCTGTAACTTACTCTTTGACTACTGTTTGACCAACTAGGCTGTTCATGTAACTGGGCAGACATCAGTCTCCTTGAGACTCTTGCAGACAGGATCACTGTTTGCTAAGGCTTGTTATATCAGGGCTGCTTTCTAATAAGCCATGAGTGAATGAGCAGCACCAGCTTCTCCCGTAGAAACTGAATTTCTGAGAATGAAGAATTCCCTTTCCATCGATTCTTCTCACAGCTTCCAAAGCCCCCCAAGACTGGAAAGGATAGGCACAGAGCAGGATCTGCATTTCTGAAAAGCAAAAATACAGCTTGACCCTCTGTAAATGTATGTTCCCAGCTTGTCAGGTCTCCTGTGGTTTGCCTTTCCCTTAGCCTGTTAATCCAGGAGTGCTACTGATAATCATTACTGATTTACAGGAGTCCTGGAGGCACGTCAGCTGTGCCAGGGTGCAGGGAGGGAAGTCTTGAGCTCTCGGACAAGCAGGAGTCTAATCCAAAGTCCAGTGACGTCAATGGAAGCATTGTCACTCAGTTCAGCTGCCGATAGATATAGTCCCAGGAAATCCACTGTCAGACAGGCAGGCGTGGGGATGAGCTGGGCTGAGAGGAGCTCGGAAATGCCTCTTCTCCCACCCAGAGGGTGGTGGTTTCTTACTACTAGCACCAGAGATGGAATTTATTCATGCAGGAGCCTGCTCAATCTTTTCCCACACATGCCAGATTAGAGAAGAGCAAACAAGGAAGATAATTTCGAAGAGAGGCAGAACAAGCCCCATCCCCAGACTGTGCTGGTAATCTCAGCCACTTTTTAAAGGAGTCATAGGAAAACCAGAAGATGTGACACTGAAAATAACTAATTTTTATTTTCCGTTTTGGAGAAGTTTGGATTGCATCACTCAGAAGAGCCAGAATGCCAGTGCCCTCTGGGCAGCAAAGGGGATCTCATCATTGCTCTGCACTGCCTCTCAAGCGCAGACTGAAGCTGCTTTGGCTACACCCGGCTCAGCAGTGTGCATGTGATAACGGAGGCATCCAGGCTTCCCGCACAGCCTGTGCCTTGTCAGGGCTGTGCTAAACTGCTAAACCTAAGCAAGCAGTGACAGCGTCACAGAGGAATCCCAAATTCTGGTTTTCTTGTGACAAAGATATTTTAATTTTGCTCCAAAGAATCTTAGTACAATTCTACTTAAGAAACTGTTGCCAGCACCTTCCCAGTTTTATTTATCTATTTATTTATTTATTTATTAACCCATCATAACCTTGCAATGGAGACCTTGCTCCATGTTCCCCAGTACCTCTGCAAGGCTTGCTGCTGTTATCCCCTGCATGCAGTTTGCTCCAAGAACACAGCTTCCCCTCCGGCTGCAATCTTCTTTACTGATTAGCAAAGTGGAAGGCTATAGTGTTTATCACTGCTTGTTGGGCTGTTGTAATCTCAGGGGGAATTCTGACCTTGGATTGCGAGCCCACACCCATCCTGGGTGACAAGTGACCCCAAAAAACATTCCATAGAGCTCCTGGAACAAGACACTTCAAGCCATGCAGATATCATGACAGTAATGCAGCAGCTCTCTGCCCCGCTGCCCAATAGAGGCAGTTCTTGGGCCCGCTCAGGCTCTGCTTTCAGACCACATCAGAGGATGCTTCCCACTCCAGGAGCGCAGGAACCGTTTTGAAGGACACAAGCTATCTGCGAACAAAGAATTTTCGCAGCAGCTCATGTATAGCCAAGGATATGACCCAGTTTCAATAGTGAGGAATTTTGAGTAACAGCAGCGTGGGGGATCAAGGCGGTGCTTCCCACGAAGCAGGATTTACCGTCAAGCCTTCCCAGCCGCAGGTGTGAGCGGGTGGCAAGGGTCCCGAGGGCAGGGTCCTGTGGTGTTGGCAGCCCCAGAAGGAGAGCAGCTGTGGGAGCCGGAGTGTGGGCGGCAGCCTGCAGGCAGTTGAGCCTTGTGCTCGCTCTACTAGACTCTCCTCTCCTCTCTGCAGCCCTGGGCTGGCTCTCTGGGGTATGTGCCCCAGCCGGGCAGGCAGCACTACAGAAGGGCAGCCGGTATCCTGCTGCAGGAGGTGCTGCAAGATGAAGCAGCAATCAGAGTGATACTGTCTCTAACAAAGGAGCATCTGAGCAGCCCTTTGTAACTACCGCTGCAAACAGTGCTCTGACCTCCCCCACAGTTCTGTAGCTTCTAATGCATTCTTCAAGCATCAATCTTTCAGGGGAAAAAACATCTCCAGTGCATTTCACATCTGTACTTAGATTGCAAGAGAGCAGAAGAAACAAGTCCTTGGTCTGATCCAGGCTCAGATGTAGGTGAGAAAGCTCTTTTCAAATGACCGATGCAGATACCAACACAAGCAGAAAAGGTAGCCAGCAGAAACGGCTGCAGCCTCAGGATCCTCTGTGCAGCTAGACTAACGTAGAGCAGATTGCCTTCACTGAATAAATAAATAAATGGGCTATGTTGATTAATTCCTGATAAAAACCCAGCCTACAGACCTTGAAGGGAAAGTGAAGGAGCAGTCCAAGGGCCTAGAGTCCTCGTCGGGGCTAAGACTCTCTAGAGAAGATTATCTTCCTGTATGTGCAATAGCAAAAGGGTGGGTGTTTTGCAAATCTGCTTACGGAGGAACATAGTAGCATCTTACAGTTGCCTACTTACCAGCACAAGTAAGTTCCATCTGCCGAGCACCACGACTATTTCTTTGCCAAATTCCCACTCATGCTTAAAACAATAAATATGTTTAATACCAACCATAAAAATATTGTATAAGAGTTACACTAGACTGCTACTTAAACCTACCAAAGCCAGGAAGTTTAATGCACATTGATCTGCTCTGGTGCTTTGCTCAGACATGGCTCGGACCTTGCTGTGGTGGAACATGGAACGCCCCTCCAACACTGCAGCCTGCTCTGAGCAGAGGGCACAGGCAGGTTTTCAGTACATACCTAACACCTAAACCATTCCTCACCAGTCATGTAAGCGAGAGACAACAAGCAATAGAGGAGGCACTTTCCTGCCACTAAAGCTACACAAACCACAAACTGCTACCATAAAGCAGCAATAAACATCTGATGCAGGTCTTTAGAACAAAAGGTGTGGATCCAATTTAACCAAAGCCCGTGTATTTCTGTTCAGTGCTGAGTTTGGCTATGGTATCAGTCAGAGTATTTACCGGAGAGCCTCCAAGTCTTAGCTCACAGCAGCACCTCGAACCTCCAAGGCCTCCTGCTCGCACTGCACATCACTAGGATCACTGCTGAAGTTTGGTCCTTGCAGCAGAAACTGTTTGAAATCCCACACTGCCATAAACGAGGACTCCTGAGAAGACTGTTAGACTTACAGGAAGCAAACCTAACTTTTTCCCCATGCGCAGCACGGGGAGCAGGAGGCAGAGCCTGGCGCTTCCCACCCGGGGGCTGCGGGGGCTCCGGGGGCTCCGCGCCGCAGCCCGAACCCCGCGCGCTGCGCCGACCCGCGGCCCCGACTGACCTTAGCGGTGCCCACAGAGCGCGAGGAAGGGCCGCGCTTCAGCGCCCCGAGACAGCGGCGCGGCGGCTGCCAGAGCGCGGACGGGCCGCGCACTCCGCCCGTTGCTCCCGTTCCTCCCGCTCGCCCATGGCTCCGCGGGACCCTGCCCAGGGCAGCAAGGCGCGCAGCGGCTCCGCGCCGCGCTGCCCACGCCAGCCTAAACCCGCCCTCGCGGCGGATTAGCCGGGCGCGCGGCACGTGAAGGGCGCATAGCTGCGCTTCCCTCCGGGCTCCGCAGGGAACCCCGCACTCCGGGGTGTGCTTAGACCCCGCTCTGCAGAGCGGGAGCTCCGCGGGGTCCCGCGACCGCCGCTCTGCAGAGCCGCTACCCGCCCGCACCACCCACTCCGCGCGGCGACCGTTAGCGGCCGTTATAGTGGCCGTTAGCGGCGAGCGCGCGGCGACCGTTAGCGGCCGTTATAGTAGCCGTTGGTGGCGAGCGCGCTGCTTCGCGCGGCGACCGTTAGCGGCTGTTATAGTGGCCGTTAGCGGCTGTTATAGTGGCCGTTAGCGGCGAGCGCGCGGCGACCGTTAGCGGCCGTTATAGTGGCCGTTAGCGGCGAGCGCGCTGCTCCGCGCGGCGACCGTTAGCGGCTGTTATAGTGGCCGTTAGCGGCGAGCGCGCGGCGACCGTTAGCGACCGTTATAGTGGCCGTTAGCGGCGAGCGCGCTGCTCCGCACGGCGACCGTTAGCGGCCGTTATAGTAGCCGTTGGCGGCGAGCGCGCCGACCTGCGCAGCGG
>JAUBOD010000819.1:5451039-5461106 GCA_032353885.1 Nothura maculosa | reverse complement strand
GGGCGCAGGCGCCCCGCGCTCCCCGCCGCCGTTACCAGGGCGACCGCGGGGCGCGGGACCCTGGGGCCGGGCGGGCGGCGCCGCGCGGAGCCGCGTGCTCCGCCGCGCTGCTCGGCGCCAGCGCGCGCAGTTAGCCCCGTGGTTAGTTAGTTACTGAGCCGCGAGGGTGCGTGGGTTTGGGCACGGAGCAGCGCGGGGCTGGAAGGGAACGAGCGCTGCAGCCGCGGAGCCGCGGCGAGCGGCCGCCCCAGGGACGCGTTGGGACAGGGAGGGCTCGATCTGGGGCGTCCTGAGTGGCAGCAGCTAGTGAGAGGGCAGCGAGGAGCAGCCCCATGGCCCCTCAGTCCCCCGCTAACCACTGGGGCTGCGCTCTGGTGAGGAAGCGGGGACGCGTTGGGAGCAGAAGCCCATCCTGCTCCCTGCCGCGCTCCAGTGGGTGCGGGGCAGAGCACAACCCTCCGCGTGGCCATGGACCCAACGCCCCCGGGCTCATGGGGAGCCTCACGGCACTGGGGCCTCGGTGACAGAGAGCGCAGGGACCCACGGAGACACCTGCCAAGCGGGATGCAGCCTGCGGAGCTGTGCCAAGCCCCGGGCCAACTCCCGCTGCTGCCGTGGGGTGTGTGCAGGAAACACACAGCCAAGGGGCGGCCGTGGGGATTCGCTCCCTTGAGCTCTCTGCATCCTGGCCTGAGTCAGAACGGAGGGAAGGAGGAACTGACGTTTCCAAGAGGACCAGCTCCACAATTATGGATGCTACGAGTTGTCCCCTGCAGTTGAAATGAAATGTATGAGCATGGCTTTTTTAATGTTTAGTTTATTGTTAGATCAAATAAATGGACTAACAAAGAGTTTGTAAGCATTTTCTGCTCTAATTATTTATGGAGAATCACACATCTGTCTTCAATCCTCAATCCCGGCCCAGCAGACTCCTCACCTTACAGAAAGTTGTTACATTCCATGTATGCTCTGCTCAGCGCAGGCTTCAATTAAAGTCATCTTAAATGGCTAAGGAACTTTATATTTTTTATCCATTAAAACCTATTTTAGAACTCATCAACTCACAACCAACATGGAACAAGTACCTCAATCTTGGAAATGCTTAGGTACCAGGTACATGAGTTGTCACATTTTCAGCAGAGTGGATTCCTAGGAAATTCCTGCCATGAATCACAAACACCAATGATGGGGGAGCAGGGAGCATCTTCAGGAGCATTTCTTTGGAAATATATACGCTTCAGAGCAGAAAAATCAGTCATCTCCCCCATACATAATTTAGCAGTTGAATCCAAGGGTTCTTAAACTGTTGTACTGAAATGACTTTGCTCATCAAAGTCACATCACCAGTTGCTTAGTAGCGCTACTCTGCTGACATAGATGGAGTAAAGCTTTATTTAGCAGTATTTTTTTCACAGATCTGCCATGAGAGTCTTGAGCAAGTTGCACCCTAGTGCAAGCTGTAGTATTGCCCATATGGGCTTGTTATTTTCCACCATTTGTCCAATTCTGCCCTGAACTCACTGTGTCACCCATGATATTATCCTCATGCTCCAACCCATCGGCCACTGGCACTGAAGATGGACTTCTTCAGTCACTAGTAGTCATCTGGCCATTATTTTCTGCATGGATCCAACCGCAAGCCAATAACCTCACTTAATCACTGACAGAAAGCAAGTGTTTTGTGGTAGGATTATAGTGGGCCTGCTGTTTTGGGTTAATTTACCAAAGCATATCAATGAGTAAGGAGGGAGCATTGCCATTCATCCAAAAAGACTTACGACCTAGCTTGGAAATGTACCACTTTCATAGCTATTTGTCGTAATTTTTTTTGTAGTGCTTGTTTTTCTTCAGCAAAGCAGTTTTTCATTCACGGAGAAGCTCTTCTTCCTGCTGTTTGCTTCAGATCCAGTCAGCCCGCCCACGCCGAGGTACACTGCGAGCAAAAGAGAGTTCATTGAGCTGCAGCAGCAGGCGCCAGCCCCTTCGTAGCTGAGGCTCGCTTGGGAAAAAGCTGCCAGTGTTGCCGTGGCTCTTGTGCTCGATCTCTTTGTCCCTCCTTATTGTGGGGCTGCCTCTTCTTCCCCCCACATGCTGTTTCTGGGTGCTGCCATGAGACACACAAGCTGTGGGGCTGCACAGAGTGTATCTGCCGAGGCTTTAATGATTGGGATCGATATGACAGCTGCTGTGGGTCATCACCGCACCCAAGGGGCATCCCATCAGGAGCCACTGATCCAGAAGGCTAAAAGAGATGAGCTCAGCAAGTATTCTGCAGGTTTCTGGGTCACTACAAGAGGTAAATACTTGGATGTTGTGCTCCAAGATGGAGCTGGATGAAGAACTGGTGGTCAGACCTCAGGAAAACCTGTGAGGAAATAGCCTAATATTCCACAAGGGATGCTTGTCTTTTGATAAGCGTACTATAATGTTCACACAAGGACAGCTCTGAAGCGAGCTGCCCTTCTGCTCTCACCTATCAGCTCCTGAGTTGCTGTGTCTGATCGGATGCTGGAGCTAGTCTTTGAGGAGAAAAGGATATAGGTGCTATGGTTAACTAAAACCCAAAGATCCCGAAGACCCAGAAAACAGAATTCTGAGACTCTGAAGTGCCAGGAATGGAAGGAGATCTCTGGAAAGGCATATTAGCTACAGGCACAGGAAGAACTTGTGTAGGCAGAGCTGTGGCTTCAGAAGAAAGACTTGTCACATGAGCAGAGAATTTTGGTGACAGCGAGTCCCAAAGCTCAGACACTTCAGAGGATGCTGGCAAAGCACAAACAGCGTTTGCTTCGCCGTAGAGAGGTGGCAGGAGTGACCTGTGGGGCACGTGCAGCACGAAGCTCCACGTCACTGAGAGGTCCATAGGTGCAACTTCTCTCTGAGACCGTCTGTAAGCCGGGTCTTGGGGCATGGACCTCAGCAGCTGTCAGAACTAGTGGTATTTTTACCTCTGCGTATCAGAGCTAAACTGCCCCAGATAATGTGATTGGCTTTTTCTTAAAAAAAAAATATAATGCTGTTGCTTCTTTTTTTGCCTTTCTGTTCATCAACATAAAAGGACTTCTTTAACTGAGCTATAGTTTTCTGTTGAATTGCGGGTTATCTTAACCAAGCAACTTAACTGAGCAAATATTAGTTCCATATTTTTATCACTAGCAGAGAAAATGATAAAGTGTCATGAAATATGCAGCCAAAAAGCAGATGTGGAGAGGCAAGCTGAGCAGCAAAAATTACAACACAGATGGTCATGATAAATTAATTGAAGACACTAGGCTACAGAGTGTGAGATGAAAAAAAAATGCTATGGAGTCTAAAAGTAGACAGATGTCTAAAATATCTGCGATTAAGCGCTTAATTGCACTCTTCATGATTGCTTGATTCCAAATTTCCTAGTGTACACTATTAACAAATAATAATCTCAAAAGGACACTATCAAGGTTGCTGGCTTTTAAAATGATCGTGTCTCAATCGCTGACCCAGTCCACAATGTCACGCTTACAGCAGCTAATAATTTTCTAAGCATTGATTTTCTTTATATGACAGAAATTCCTTTAATTTTAAAGACATAAATGGATTCACACTGTACTTGCAGAGGGTTTTTTTCCTGTCTTACCCAAATATGCAATATTTCATCTTACCCTCTTTGATGCAATTCTAGCTGAGAACAACTGACAGATTTTCAGTAGCCATAGCAGGCTTTAGATCGCTTGTTTTGGGTAGGCTCAGTTCAACAGGAATTTTGCTATTAAATTCAACAGGACCAAGGCATTGTCCATACTCTTTTCAATCTCATTCTAGAGTCTACTGAAACCTCTGGAGCTTGGGACTTGAAATGGAATCCTACTCTCTCTCTATGATGGATAATGCTGTATTTTAATACAAATGCAAACCATATAGAGAATCTAGTTGTTGCACAAAGTGTATAACCTAATGAAATCACTTTGTGGCATATATTGCACAAGAAATATTAACCTTAACAGATACAGCTCTTGTAGGAGAGATAAGTGAGATGAAAGAAGCCACAGATACTTGTGAGATGCCTTTTGGGATTTGAGACTGGAGGATGGAACAGTGGAGAGATCTTCTGGAGACAAGAAGAAAAATCTCAAACAAGCCCCATTGGGTCACACTGTTTGTGCAGTGCAGGTTGTGGCAGCTCTTTTCTCTCTTGCAAGCAGCACGAGCCTCCTGGATGGCTGCATCCTCTTGCAAAGGCTCCTTTAAAATACCTGAGAAAGGATGCAGGGTATAAAATATCTCCATCACCACTAAGACCTCAGGGCCTGAATTCCAACCCCCTTGGACCCAGCTGTGCTGTGCTGGGCAAAGCAGGGAGCAATGACAGCAATTTATCCATTCCTGTACACTTTGAGAGACTGAGGACGTTGCATCTGCAGCCTCCTGCCTACGTGTTTAATGCCTGGAGATCCCAGGTGGCTGAGGGAACAGGGGAGGTTGGAGCTGCTCCCTGTGAGTCCTGGACAAGCCCTCACCAGTGAGGGGAGGCACTGGGGAACCCCTGGTGAGTTGGGCTTTGCAGATCACATCCATCTTCTTCTTTTTGATATATGGCTTTTTAAAGACAAATCTTTTGCTTTCAGAACATAACTCCTTCAGTTAAATCCCTGTTTCCCAAGGGAAAAGTAGCATTACACACCCACAGACCTGTATTTCTTTCAGCGTGGGAGGTCAGTGTTTGAAGCTCTAATCCCACAGACTTGGAGATTTATTCTAAAACCCAGAGATTTTATTTTTTTTCTAATTGCATTTGAAATCAGCTAAGCGACTGCTCCCTACTCATGGCCTTCTCAAGGCCAGCCTGTAAACCCTTACCCAACATTGCACTGGGACAGTTGGTGGCCAAAGACCCCACACCACGGGGGAGCCTCGCAAGGGAAGGTGTCCCTGCAGTGACCTGGCGCAAGTGCAGTCCCCAGCACACGGTGATCCTCACATGCACCTCGTGAGTCGCAGCACACGAGTGTTCAGCCCCAGCAGCTGCAGCCTGGGCTCTGTGCAGCCCCGTGCCGGCTGCGTGAGTGCAGGAGAACACATGGATGCTGCCGCTCAGCAGTCTCCAGGTGCCTCTGGAACCGCTCGGTCTGGATGAGATCTTCCCACCTGATACCTATCTGCCACCCCATCCCTCTGCAGGACACAAATGTTTCTGAGCCTGCTGATAAAATCCTCTACATTGCAACTCAAAATATTAATTACTGGCCAAGCTAGTGCTTGTCTGTGTGGCCAGATCACTGCAGCCCTTGGGTTTCTGTTGTGAGCCTAAATGGTTAAGCAAGCTCTATGCTAGAAGGAGTAATCTGCCATAATACGCCGTGGTCTGATGCACGTACCTAAATTGGAGAGTTACTTAAGCTCTCTTTAATCCCCGAGAAATCAGTGATTACCCGCAGGACACAAATGGAGGGCTGTTTATAGTATAGTTGCTAGACAACAGTGCTCAGTTTAAAGTGCATTTGTCTCAAGATTAACCATACTGAGGGCCAAGTGACTTTCCCAACAATCTGTATGTAGAAGAAAGAAAAAGTTTAAAATATCTATTTTATCGGAAGAGAGCAGAGTTTCAAAATTGTTACTTGGCATTCACAGTGACATCAAGAAACCCTGGCCATGTTGCAGAGGATAAAGGAAAGGGCTGTTAGGGCTTCTTGGAGAAGCCCCAAAGGAGAAGTCTCTTAGAGAGCTATGGCCATCCATCACACACACATGCTATATGCACATCCCCAACATTTATACCCTTGTGCTGGGCTGAGGTTTTAAAGCCTTTTGTTCTCTAAATCTCCAAAAGAAAAAGGTAGACTCAAAATCAAGAAAATTGATAGGAAGTGTAGCAAAAGCTGCACTTTTGACCATATTGTTTTGTTCACTTGAGTCAGTGCAGAAAATGAAGTCGCAGAGGAATAGGGAGGATGAGTCTGTGAAGGGAGCAGAGGGACAGGGCACCCAGCACGGGCTCAGAAAGGAGGTATTTTCCTCATCTGGCCTTCAATCCTGTTTCCATTTTTTAAGAAGCAAATGTCTGGATTACATGGTCTTTACAATATATGGCCTCCGTGTTGCTTGGCAACTTTCTGAAATAATCTTGGTTTTAGCAGACAACTAGCTGTTGTTCAAAGAGTACATGAGTGCTTCAAATCCAATCCTCTTATATGCTTTTCCCAAGGCCTGGTCAGTGCTCTTTTGTTTCTCCTTAACGTATGTCAACAAGACGGCCACTTTCCCTCTCGTTTCTGCAGAGTCCACCTCGGGTCCACGGCGGCTGAAAGGCCCTTGTGCAGCCTCCCTTTCCAAAGGGAGCCAGCTGTGCTGCCCATGGGCATTCGCAGTCAGTGTGAGCAGCAAGGGCAGAGTCCCTCAAATGAGTGGTCAGGCTAAACCTAGGGACAAAGCTCGCCCTGTTTCTATATAAGGGTAGGACCAGCTCTGGGCCAGGCAAGTCAGACACCACTGAGGTGTCACACACAGGGCTGTGGGGACCAGGGTCACCTCAACTGCCACCTGCTCTGGGGCAGAATGAGGCCCGTGGAGGCCTCCCAGGACAGGCCTCTGCCTACGCTGTTCCTAAGCCCCTGTGACTGGGATCCCACAGCCTCCTCTGGCAGCCAGCTGTGCTGCACTGCTTCCATCAAAATTTTTCTTAGTACCAGGCATAAGTTCTCCTTCACACAAACTGACCTGATATGTTCTTGTCTCAAACCAAGTAGACAGGGAGAGAAACTTCCACAGCATCATATCTGTGAAATGTATTTCTCTTGTGGCCTCTCTGTGGCCTCCAGGTCTTATTTTGCAGTGCTTCTGCCACTTTTATGTTTGCACATTCCTAAATATAACTTTTCATCTTTGTCATTATTGAATTTCCCTCTAGGCTGTTTCCCCAGTTAGTCCAGATCATTTTTATCTCGGGCCCTCACTCTAGGTGCTCTCAGTCCTTCCTGGCATTCAAAAATACTATAAACATATTCTGCAGCCAGTCCCTCTGGATGATAATAAAAATATCCAGTAGAGCTGGGCTCACAGCAAATCCCTATGAAGCCTAACTTGAAATTGCCTCCTACACTGAGATAAGGGAACCAGAGATAACATTGAGAGCAATTTTTCAACCATCACGCCTTTGTTACGGTGCTTCATCTGTGCCACAGTGTCCCTAGTGCACCATTAACTTCCAAGTTGCTGCACAGACATCTGCCCACCCGAGAGCAGGATCTGGCCTGCCCATTACTGAGATTTGCTGCCCTGGTCCATGCTGCTTCAACAGCCATCAAGATGAAGACAATCTATTCTTAGCCTGAGGAACAGCGAGAGCGAGCTACCCTGCGGAAAAGCAGAGGAATATCCCTCAAAGCAGGGATTTTTGTGAGGCAACAACAAGCAGGGCCAGCCCTAACTCCCGGACAGCCATTTAGGTATACATATATAAAGCCTCCAAAATACACGGCATGCATCCTCCAGAGCAGAAGCTGTTCCTAGCGTGCAAATGTGGAGAGAGGTTTGACCCTGCATGCTCGTCTGTATGAGCTTAGAGGGACAAATGGGGATCGATCCTGACAGCATCAAAGATTTCCTCCTACTAGGTGGCCAGGCAAACAATAGCCACCCTGGTTGAGGATTTTGTTTCTCTTCTATAATTGGTGTCTCGGCAAGAAAATGCAGAGGATGCAGCCTCTGAGTCTGCAAGATAATGAGATCACTGTGCATCTCACCTCCTGGGAAATCTCAGGAGTTACGCGTATCTCATAAACGGTGCTGCCCTGATGTGGAAAATCCCAGTGTGAAGGATCGCTGGTTGAAATAAAGGGACTGGAGCTGCTGAAAACCTGAGGACTGAGTGATCAGACAGTTCTGAGAGCAAGTGCAGAGGCAATCTGGAGAGAAGAAAGCAAGAAGCTCCTTTCATATGCAAAAGCTGTCCACCCCCTTATATTATAAGAAGACGAGTATTCCCTTGTGAAAGTTGGCAAAAAAAGAAAAAAAAAAGAAAATCACTACTGAACGTGTCTGCTGAACATGGCATTCAAGTAATTCTCTCTACAGATAGTCCCTGTTTCAGAGAGTCCATCTTCTATATAGCACAACCAGCAAACGAGTGGGCAAATACCAGGAGCAAACATAGGTCCCAGCCCATGTCCAATCTGGCAAAGGGAGCCTGGAAGGTTTAATGAAGAAAAGAGGAGCTTTTCAGACAAAATTGCAGTTCTGTGGTTTTATTCAGTAAACCTTTCTCTGAAATGTAGGTAGCAATGCTTGGAACCCAAAGCCTCGATGCTCCCCGCTTTGTTTGCATCCCCAAACATCAGATACTGACCACGCATGCTTGTGGTGATCAGAAGAGAGTGCCACACACTAGGAGGGTAAGAATTGCTAAGTGCCCTTTGGAAATCACTTGGCCTCTCCACAGATTTACAGAGGTAAAAGGGGTTTGAAAATACAGCAGTGAGTAGAGTTCTCAGTCATCTCTGTGAGGGTCACACTTCATGCTCCCCATTTCCAGGATAATCAAGAGATAAAGGCCAGCAAGTAGCAGGGCACAGAAACTCCTCCGGAAAACCAGTGCTAAAAATGAAAATGCAAAAGGAGTAACCTGTTCCACCTTCCACTTTCCGTTTTCTGCTGCTTTCTGCTGACGCAGAGCTGCCTCTCAGCAGGAGGTGGTTACACGCAGTGCCATGTCGGTGTCTACCAGCTCATGTCCTCTGCCCTCCATGAGCTCCATGTCCAGCAGCTTTCTCTGACACTCTGAGCGCTTTTTAGTAGGAAAGTGCTCACTTGGCTGTAATGCAGAGGTAAAATGTATCTTTTAGAGTGTGATTTTAGTGTCCCACACAACAAGCCACAACATTCCAGGTAGCCTCATCTTTCCCTCCCTCTGCCCTTCTGGGCACAGTCTCTGTGGAGGCCGTGGGAGTTCGGAGAAGAGGCCGGCTGCATGTGGGCAGCACAGACGGGCTCCTCACGTTGTGGCGCTCACAGCGGGCACTTGGCTGCTTTGGAGGGCAGCACATCCAGCTCTCTGTCGGGCCTTGGGTGACACTGGCCTTCACCTGCTGCCCAGGGACATGAGAGGCTCCAGCCCATCCCTGCATGGGTCTGGACAGCTGAGCAGAGCGGGAGAACATGGCTCTGCACGGCTTGTCTTGTCCTGTGTTTCTGACGTGCTTATGGGCGTTTAGAGCGGGACTGTCTCCACCCTTCGCAGAGGAGCAGGTAGAGAATTGCTCCCTTGCTGACCTAGCAGAGGAGCGGAGAGGCCAAGATAAACACTACAGCAGTAGTCTGCACTCTGTTGTGAAAGAGTGCGTACGTGTGTGAGGGAGACCAACACCCACCTTGCAAGGGAAAACAGTGGTTAATGTCTGACTCGTTGGATGGGGTACATTTCTGATGGCTCTAGTGCAATAACTTTAACCCTAAAGGACTTGTTGTTCGGCTCAAGGTAAGTCAACGTTTGCTGACTGCGCCCTGTTCACATCAGCCGAGGATCTCACCGCACGCTCCCCACAGCAGCGTCTGCCTTGCGACGCCTGCCCCTCTCCCTGCCCCTATTTGTCTGTCTCACAACCTCAAGCTTTGTGGTGGAGAGGAGCTCAGAGCAGAAGGGCAGATTTTAACCTATCTCGGTTTACAAGGAGCTTGAAGCCTAGGGTGGAATAGAACTTTTTTGTGGAGGTCCCTTCTTGCTGCGGATATTTACCTAGCACATTCCTGATGCTCGGGAAGATAATGACACAAGATGAGCATGATTAGTATTTCTGCAGAGAGGCTTGTCATGATTCATGAAACAAAACTGAGGCAGAAACAAAACCGAGGCAGTTCCGTTCCAGGAGCACAGATACAAGGAGGCTCAAAGGGAGAACTGCAGATGAGCTCCCGGCAGTGCAGCACGGAGCCATCGGCACATGAGCTCGGTAATGTCTGAGTCCAACCTTGCAGAGACTGCCCGTCCTTCACAGAACAATATGGTAACTCTACTGAGAGCCTTTGCTATTGATTTGGAAAGGACCATGCAAAGTGGCCTAAGATTCCCACTACTCGTGGGCCCAACACTTGGTGTT
>JAUBOD010000819.1:5421190-5434387 GCA_032353885.1 Nothura maculosa | reverse complement strand
ACTGGGCACCCCTTATCCACATGCAGGATGTCCCATCCTAGCAGACCACTGCTCCATCTCCAGCTGCTTCAGGGCCTTTGGCCTTCTGCAGGCACATGAGGGAGTCCGGCCATCCGAGCCTAAGCTCTTCAGGTGTCCCCAGGGCATCATTTACACCTCTCTTCATACCCGTCACCTTTTCACACCAGCTCCTGCACTTGGAGGGGTGTCAGCTCCCACACTAAGTGTGGGACTGAATCCCACACTAAGGACAATGACAATTGCAGGGCACACAGCATCCTGAATGCCCAGCTCCCTGGGGAGGTGATTTTAAAACTATTTTCAATTTGTTTTTAAAGACTGGAGGAGCCCAGGTCTAGCACTCGGAAAACAGCACGAAGTAACCTCTGTTTTCTAATTGGCACCTTCTTAACATTGGAGCATTGTTCCCCAGGGCCCACATCTGCAACAGCAAAAGTTCCAAGCTAGGACATTCAACAGAAATGAGGTCACGGGAATGAAACCCATTAGGGCCAAAATCACCTTGCCTGGCTGCATAGCTGAGTGGCAAAGGGCACTGACTCAAGCCTGAGGAAGGAGGACACCACAGCACACACTTCTCAAGAGATTCTGCATTGATCCCACTGGCCAGCTGAACTTCAGCCTCTCCAACAATGTCCAAACTCACCAAGAAAACCTTTTTATTCTGACCTCGGTGCTTATGCTACTGATCTGCTAGCATGGTCCCGAGTTTGCAGCAGGTTCTTGCTGCAAAGAGCTCTTGCTCCTTCTGCTTTGTATTTCTTACACACGCACAGTGTTGCTCATGGGACAGCTCTGTCTCTCCTGCAGCACTGCTTCCTCCTGCTGCTCACAGTCCCCTCCCAGGCACAACAGGCAGAGGTTTTCAGGAAAAAAAATGGAGACAGCTCTGGGAATAAAATATTCTCAGCTAATAGATGATTGGCAGTGTTTCACACTGACACAGAGTTTGGCATTTCAGCTGCAGAAACCTATCCCACACAAAGGCTGTGTTTTTCCATCACATCGCTCACATATTTGTTTTCATACACTTTTCATAAGAGGAAAACTGAATATATTTCTCTTATGTCTTCTTGTTCTCAAAAAGCATCTTAGTTTTAATGGTGAAAAAAAGGGCTTGCATTTTGGACCATGACAAATGGCCATGGGTAAAAGGGGAGTCACTGTTCAGGTACCATCCTAAGATCATGCAGCATGAGGAATCCAACCAGCATATTTTCTTTCATCATTACGGTCAAGACTTCAGAAATATGGCACCATTTTGCAACCTTACATTTCCTGGCACTCAATGATAAATCCAGCTCCCAGCACCAGAGTAAACAGCTCAGCTTGCTGAGATAGCAAGTGCAAGTGGGGACAAGATGAGTGCTGGATGCGTGTAGGAAGGGCATGGCATGGCCAGCCCTGTTGCTCTCTGCTGAGATGGCAGGACCACCACTGGCAGAAAGAGCTGAGCCCAGGTCTGCAGGGAAACTTGGGCACTAGGACAGGGTTAGCAAAGGTGCAGGTTGTGTTCAGAAAGGGGACGCTTGGGCTGCCGCTGAGAAGTATTGCTGAAGCTGCCCCTTAGAGCTCCCCAGAAGCTGGTCCTCCCCCGGGTGCTTTTCTGGAGCAAGTGGTGCGGCCAGTGAAATGGCAATGGCAAGAGGGAGGTTAGCAGCAGGGTGCTGCAGCAGTGATAAGCCTTGACCTCACTCATCTCTGCAGTGAAACCAGGAAGCTTCTCTCTCCCCATCTCTGCCTCTGTGCCTCTCTCTCGTGCCAAGGTCTTAAAGAGGAAGTGAGTGCAGGTAATGTCACCAGGCCTGCAGCAGGTAATTGCAGCTCTTCCTCCGCTGAGGCAACCTCCTCAGCCTCTTACAGCTCGGCCGGAGCGACAGCTTTCAACACCCCAGTGAGCGTCACGAAAAGGGAGCGTCCAAATCCCGCGGGGCAGGAGAGGCTGGCGGGGCATGGGCAAAGGCACTCCAATTTAAGAAAACCTCAGCAGAAGTGTATTCTCACTCATCATCAGGAGAAAGGCCAGAATTAAACCGGTTCACTTGCTAGCGAACCGCTATATAATTCAGGTTACCATTAAAAAGCTTTTTCCTTTACATGTGAAAGCAGGAAACATACAGACAAAGATTTCACTTCAGGAGCAGGAAATGCCAGAGAGAGCTTCTGAAAGCAGCTTGCAGGTTGAATTTAGCAGTCATCAAAATTAGGACCCAAGCAGGGATCCATGCACCCAAACGAATGCTCTGGCTGCCATCGCACCCAGCTCTTTTGGGCAGGCAGCCCCTTAGGCTTGGGGCACCATGACTCTCTTGAAAGCTGGTGCAAACAAAGGTCCGTGACAGCACCACGACTCAGGCCAGGACATGAGTTGTGCGCTGGATCCAAAGCTATGGAGCTGGGTTTTACTGCAGGCTTTGGGGTCCTGCAGAGACCCTGGGGGAACTGAGGCCATGGCTTTAGCATGCAAGGGAGGATACCCCACGTACACCTGCAGAGTCCTCTCTAGATCCTTGCCCATAACGGCTCTAAATATGCCAGCTTCAGATGATAGGGAGGATGCCTAGCAAATGAAGGGCTTGCAAGCAGAAACACTTCCCCTTCACTCAACAGATTTTAAGTTCTTCTGGAGCAAGTCTTCCCAGCAGCACCCGGATTCACTGACTGCTATTGCTCCAAGGCAGCTGGCACACCACTGCTTTCCCACCAATGCATCCTCAGGGCCTTTGGCAGAGATCACAGGGCCGTGATGAAGACAGCTCTGTTCAGCTGCAGATCTCGTCCATTATGTGCCTCAGTTCTGGTCCACTTGGAGTCATTTAGAAACACCGAAGTATGAGAACACTGCTTTTACCCCTTTTTTTTAAAGAATCACACCAGATAGCCCTGCAGTTCTTCCTCAGGCCCAACACGTTCTCTGTTTGGACTCTACTACCAGTGTTTTCGTCTCAGTAGCGCATTCAGGACAGCTTGCTTATCCAAACATGCCAAGATAAACGAAACCCCGGGAAGTCGCTAACAATGGGGAGCCAGACTTGCAGGGCTTAATGCAAAGACAACACATCCTCAGGGCTTTCATCGGGGGCCACCACTGGGACCTGAGATGCTGCCACCCTCGCAGTCACATTGTGACGCTCCCCCTGGGTCCCTGCCTCAAAACGCAACTGTGCCCCATGTCTGCAATAAAAACAATATCCTGGATATCCTGGCTGCTCTGGAGGCTGGGAAAATCGCTCAAAACACCATTAACTAACCAGTGCACTGGCTTAGTGCCCTTAGTGCCCAGGTATGTTTCTAGTCACTCTGCACATGCCTGTGTTACTCAGGTGCAGGAGCTGCACAAAAAGCCACAAACGCCCTGGTCATTTCAAGATAGAAGGGCTTTGCCCTAAGCAGAAAGTTTCTCCTATTTTCATGGGGTCAGAGGTATCTCACGTTTGTTCACTCGTAAATCCCTGTATTTTTATGACCTGGGGACATAAAAATACTTTCATCCTGTATCCTGCCCCTAGAGGAGCTGGCAGCCGGTGGGAATGGAAAGGTAGGAAGCACAGCCCACTCAGCCCCGTGTCCCTCTCCATCTCATCCTCCTTCCTTCTCAGCACTCTCCTTGCTCCCACAAGGTGCGCAAGGCCAGAGGCACGCTCATTCTCTCAGATAACTTATCTCCTTGGACCATTCCCGAGCTTGGGAGAGGGCAGGCATGTGAACCACGTGTGCCTGTGTGCAGGGGGGCAGTGTGTGTGCAGCTCGGCTCCCTTCTCCACCCGGTACGAGCCCAGGTCGGGGTTGACCGAATCTAGGGGCGCCTCCTCTTCTGGGTGGCAGCTGCAGTGTGTAGGCACTGAAACTGCTCTTGCCCTTAGCAGCAGGCAGAAAATAGTGTGAATCTCTGCCGGTTTGTCCCAGCACCATCACTGCCTCACTCGGCTGAAGCACCATGATGGAAACACAGGAGCAGCTGCTCCATGCGGTCCTTCAATCCCAGGGGGAAATGCCACAGACATTCCAAGGAGAGTAACTGATTGGAAAATACCCGTACAGATCTGCTCCCGGCAGAGCAGTGCTTGCTGGACCTGGCCGCCCGGAGCAGCAGGAGGGAAGCGACTGGGTGCTCCATTTGCCACAGCCTGGAAACACCTCTGTGCTGAGCACTCATAGGAGGCAAAGGGCTATCGATCGCGGGGCCGCAGGCAGGGTTAAGGACACACACATCCCGCGGGCAGCCAAGGCCAGGGCCGCCCGCAGCGCCCGCATCCCCCGGCCGGCCCCGCGCACACCCCGCTTTGAAGGCCGGGGAAGGGCGGCGCGGCCCTTCCTGAGGGCCTGCGGCGCGGGCAGGCCCGCCTGCTGCGTGGTGCCTTATCGCCTTCCTGCAGCAGGACAAGGCCGCCGCCGCGGGGACAGGAATGCGCGGGCCGGCCCCATGGCCTCCGTGGGGCTCCGTGGGGCTCCGAGCTGCAGCCTGCACGGCCTCCCAAGCAGGCCACTGGCGGCAGAGATAAGTGCGGGGTGCCCCACGCCAGCCACCTGCAGCCCCTCCGGCCTCTGGACACCCCACAGTCTTTCTCCAGGCAGCAAAACCCCCCCAGATCCTCAAGGCTGTTTTTTATTTATTATTATTATTCTAATTTTTCTCTATTTTCAAAGATAGGGAGAAGTGCAATGTGCCAGTCATATTTCAGAAAGAAGAAACATTGATTAACTTGGTCGCTCGTTTGCAGGGCACGATTTATTGTGTTTTCTGTAGCTTTATTTGCGCTTTGCTGAAGAAAAGCTTTGTATTTTGCCAGCCTCGCCTCGCTGATTACCCCTTCCAGAAGCCTTCGATAATTATTTGGTTCAACATATATCATTTAAAGAGTAATTCATGTGCTAATATGCGTAATCCTACGGCACAGTTTAATTGCAAGATCTGAGCGCTATGGGCGCAGCGCATTGTTGGAATTCATTTCTCTCCATCTTCGATGGGCTCCAATTAGCGCAGTGCAAATAGCTGAATTTTAGTGCTGAAAAGCCTTTAGAGAAAGCACTCGGGGTCAAAATGTTTCACTATACTCAAAATGCTGAGAAAGTCTGAACATATTATTTCACTGATGGAAAATAGTTTCAGAATGAAAAGTGCCTTTGGATTCAGAAAGCTGAAGTATTTTATAAAAAAAAAAAAAAAAGAAAAAAGAGAAAAAAAGTCCCCTCAGCGTGTCTATGACTTCAGTGCAACCATTGCTAAAGCAATGCTTGTACTGGTATTTTTAAGGTCGAGGAACCTCTTTCCTGCTCTTGCTTTAATCTCATTAATAGGAACAGAAGGTGAAAGCACAGAGTAAACCAGGTGCTTATAAGAAGTGACCTGAGAAAGGGTTTCCTCTGCCCCAGTGCCCCACATCATGTCTGCTCTTTCCAGCCATGCCAACCGATTGCCCGGAAGATAGGAGCTCTTCTAGGAACCTTTCCTTGCTTGGTTATGAGGGGTTTTTTTTTGTTTCAAACACAGGGGTAATATTTCCAGGATGAATCTGATCCTCTTCAAAGCAAGTCAGCATCCCCGGACACACTAAGGAGCCCAAACTCCACTAAAAGGTGCTTGGTACTCGGGTTGCTGGAGCATTTGGGGTGGAGATGTGAGACTGGGGAGCTCTTCAGCTTTCCCAACCACCCTCTGGGCTATGGGGCTCCCTCCAGCCCAGGTAACCCCCTTCTCCAAGCCTGTCCTCTCCTTCCCATGGAGGGAGCAGCTCCCTCACCGCGCTGCCGGCAGCCGCTTGCTCCCACTCCACTGCCTGGCGCATGGAAGCAGGAAACGAGAAGGCAGAAATCCCATCTCCCCAGAATCGCTCTGGATGAGCTTTGCCCGACACGGAAACCAAACCAGGAGCATTTTCAGCATGGCCCACATTTTCCTTAGTTTCCAGAAAAGAAAAGCATGAGTCAACAAGCTAAAGAAATCACAGAAACAGGTGGCAAGACGTCCAGTGTGGGATCTAGTACTTGTGCAGTTGTTGTGGTCCTTACTTAGTCTTGTTTTAACATGAATAAAAATACCCCTCTGTGTTTGCTGCTGATACATATTTGCAGCCCTAAAGACAAGGGGACCTTACAGATTTGCTCCAGCAATTTTATTCATTTTTTGAGGCAATGTCTTAACTCTTATCTCCAGAAGACTTTAAGAGAGACAAGGTCTGGTCAAATTCAAATAAAACATAAATAAGTAAATAAAATAAAAAGAAAGAAAGAAAAAGAAAGAGAAAAAGAGTTTTTCTGGTTCTTCTGGACTTCAAAGAGAACAAAATGAGCAAAGCCATGAGTGTAACTGCTTGTGTATCCCTCCTAATTGACCTGCACAGGAGTGTGTCCCACTATCGCTTTCAGCCCGCGTTAGCTAAACAGCTTCAGGATGCAAGAGGTTAAAGCATCCCGCCGTGCACAGAGCTTTTGCTTGAAAAGCCTAGCGGCCTTTCCCTTAATCTGCAGCGTGGAGCTGTGATCGTTCAGCAGCTAAAGTCATGAGCTTGTTAATGCTAAAATGACAGATGTTATAACAACAGGGCATTTATTAAGTTTCCCATTAGCCTGCTGTGTTCTCAGACCCCAGTTTCTTTCCGAGATTGCTCTGGCTATTTTTTTAATAATCAAAAGTTAACAGAAGTCTGTTTCCGTCCACGTAGCAAGAAGTCATGCAAGGGGGAAAGGGGAAAAGATAGGACAGAAAACATTATATAAAGTCTCCTTCCTTCACCTCAGCTTGGCTCCTATCTGAGAAGGAAGCAGTATTGTGTCCCCGTTATCTTTCTGCCTTGGTGTTCCAGTATAGATTTATCTGGTGGCCAGTGTAGCATTAACTTTCCTTCAAAATGCTTCTGCACATGACTCGGAAAGTCAGGCCCCATGTCACTTACGGTCACAACACGATACTCACAAGCAGAGGTTTTCCGAGGCCCCGGCTCCATACACCATAAGCGGTCATGTTTCCTGGTCCAGGAGAGCCCTCTGTATTTCTTGGCACACTATCCAGTGAGGATGATGGATGAGCAGCAAGACAGAGGCCGGCGCCACGTGTGGGCCCTGGGCAGAGAGCACGGCCCCACTGCCAGGCCCCAGCGCAAGGGCAGGCCTCTGTGCTCGTGATCCGCTCACTCAGGGGCCTGGAGGGGAAACGTTACCCCATGGGTCTGTAATAACCACGGCCATCCCATCTAGTGAGCCTAATGACGAGCTTAGCCTGACCAAAAGTGTCGCAGTGAGATCTCGTTGAACCTTCACCTCTTCCTCCTCCAGACATGAGCGACTCTACTTGCATTAAATCATATTTGCAGAACAAAACTATTCTCAGCAAGGGCTAAATGTGTGGGGAATTAATCTAGTCCCCTCTTCTGAGGATTTCTCCACGTTTCCAGGTCCTTAATACATGGCCTAGAGGACTCGAGTTGCTTCAGAGACTTTTAATCTCACCTAACATAGAGATTTGAGCCTTGGCCCTGGCAGCCAGCCCTCCAGACCTGGAGGTGTTGTGGCCAAGTCCTTCGAAGTCAATTTGGTTATGACTTTTTGCCTTCTCCTCCTGTGGAGGATTTCTCTTGTTTAAATAAATCAAGATGAATGGTTTGGGTTAAAAACCCAAATGATTTCACATTGTATGGAATAAATGTGTTCTCCGAGGACTAGTTGAAGGACCTGCTGTAATGATGGCCTTGCATCAGAAACGCTCCCTGCTCCTCTCCACTGCACTTCTACTGCCAGGAAGCACTACTGGAAAGACTTGGAATTCCTAGCATATTGAAAATATTGGAAATATTGCCTGGAAACATTAGGACAGGGCCTAACTTGCTACTTTTAGACAATTTTTCCGTGAGGTCATCCCCATGTAACCAGAATTTTCAAAGATTAGTTTTGCTGAATAATATGTGTAATACAAGCAAAATTATATCTTATGTAGGAAGAGATATGTTTTCTTTCATAATACTGAAGTCATTTCTTTCTTGTACAGCTTTCTTATAAAACAAAGGGAATTTTCCACCCAATTTTGCTGCTCTGGTCCTTGTTTCCTCACGTCCCATAGCCAGCTAGAGCTCTGCATAAGGCTAAATTGTTAGCAGTGAGCGACCAGCTACCGAGATTGCTTCATCAGATTAAATTTAATGACTGAAGCCTGCCTTCTTTATAACTAGTGTGTAAAAAATATTATGCTGAGAAGAAGTAGAGAGGTTTTGGAAAATGAAGTTTATTTCTGTATTCTGTGAAGTCCTTAGATTAGAAATCAGAGTACAGAATTAATAAATCATGTTGTTCTTATCTATGAGTCACCTCATCAGGAAGGCCTACTATTTGATTTGAAAACATCCTTAGTGAAGGCTCAAAATATTTGCATTTGAACTTTAAAAAGCATGCCACTATTTCTGTTACCTGGAAGAACTTCTCATCATGGAAATAAAGAAGACCGGCAACAACTTGGCTGTTCCAGTCCTTGCTGAGGCACTCCATTAATCTCCGATTTGTAATTACGGTTAAAGGTTACAGATAAAGAGGAAGGAAAAGATGGCAGAGGTCCATCCTCGCTGTCTGGCTTAATTAAGCATTTTTGCTGTAGCCCAGACCAGGGCTTGCCTCTTTGAGCTGCAGGTTCGAAAGGGGAACTCTGTGTTGCGTAAGGACCCCTGCATTTTATTTTGCTTTGAGGCATGTGCAGAAATACTGCTGTATTTTAACCATTGCAAGCAATAAAACCACAGTGCAAAGCTGCAGTCTCTTGGTGTAGGTTACTCTTCATCTGTGTAAGTGCTGAACAAGACTTTGGGTGTCTGATTTCTGCGCCACCTTTCTTGCAGTGCTTACTGCGCCAAACCATCCTTTCTCATGGAATTAGGGTTACGCTGGCTAACCTTCCAGTCCTGGAAAGGTTTATGTCTCCATTTCATCTGGGATGTGTTTCAGCCTTTTTTTCCAGATCCTCTGATAATCTTTGAGTTTCACAGACATCACCCATAGGCCTCACAGCGATGAGCTGTTGAGCACTTCAGAGCTGCAGAAGACCAGAGAACATCATTGCTGTCTCCAAAACGGCAGCAGGAATGATTGACAGTCCCAACCAAAAAATCCATACATTTGCAGTTATTATAGAAGCAGCTTTCGGCAGAGAAATGACATTTTGGCATTGCCTGCCTTTCTGAGGTGCTCTTTAGCAAGAGCTGCAAGGCCGCGTCCTGCAGCTCTGGGTGAAGCGGCCTCTCCTCCCTGGAGCAGGTCGCGCTTTCCCAGCACAGGTGAATTACACGGCCGAGGCCAAAGCCTTGCAGCTAATCTTGTAAATTGGTACTGAGATGCTTAAGCTGCATAGCTAAGCCTCTCTAAGTATTTTAAGGAAGAAAAAGGGGTAAGTCTTCAGCAAATGTTATCAAGGTTTTGAATAATTTACACACCTTTGGTGATCCTCTAAGCTTTCCACATAGTGCTGGCAAAATCCCGCTGTTAGTGTTACGTAAGTGCAATGCTGACACACAGGCTCTGCGCGGGGAGATTGACTCAAGATGTATTTCTGTAGCTTTCCTAGTCTTTGAGAAAGGAGAAGTGGGCCAGGACAGCGCCAAGCGTCACGCCGCTGAGGCGTGTGTCCCACACACCTCCTGCTGCATGCGGGGACAAAGCGCTGAGCTCAGCTACCAAGGCTCGCAGCAAATGGCTCCTCTCCTCTCCTCACACTGCTGTTCAAAAAAGAAAAATAAAGGAGAATTGTGTTTAATCATCACAAGAAGTATCACCAACCGGCACTAAGACCCTGCCACTCTGGTCATTGACACACACAGACACACACAGGAGCCTCATGGAGCGGCGGCCAGCAGGTCTACCCAGTGCCTAGGCCTCTGTGCAAGCCGAGGCACAGGCTGAGCCAGAGCAGGAATCCGGAGTGAATCTCAGCGGTCACATCCAAGGGATCCAAGCTGTGGGAGCAGGCACAGGGAGGCCGGCAGCAGAGCACAAAGGCAGGAAGCACGGCAGGCTGCACATCCTCCTGCCGGCATCGGCACAGCTGCCTTGGCGCTCAGGCACACATGGGGCAGGCGCCGTGTGCAGGGCATGAGCTCGGCCCGAGTGGCACGGCCGGCGGCGCTGCTGGGCACTGTGTATTCCCAAAAACACAACAAAAATGCCATCTATATACATGTGCGTGCATACGTGTGATAAACAAAGAGGAAGATCTTCTTCTGCCTCCCTTGAGGGACGGTTTCTGCAGGGATGGAGCATTCCCTGCCACCATGCCAAGCACTGCCAAATTACATGCTCAGGGCAACTCCTCAGTCTTCTAAACACCATCTCACATCTGAAGGTTTGAGGATCTCACCCTCCTAGGCCTCGTGCCAGGCTTGAGATGCTGGTGCAGGCCTCACTGACAGAAGTTCCTGCTGGAAGCACTCTCCTGCATGGAATCTGACTCGGCTCCACTGCCCTCCTGCCCTTCCACCGAGGCAGCAGCTCTCACAGAGCAAAAGTGGCACAAGGAGTTGCTCTGGGAGCCGCATCTGCTCCTGGAGGGGCTCACACAACGGGCCTCCTACTGCTCTTGAGTAGGAGATGGCAGTCTAGGATTGGCAGGGGTGAACGTAAGTGTGCCAGCAAAATCAGGCGACAGACCTGAAGCCTTCCCATCCCATCCCATCCATTAATTAAAAAATCCATCCTAGCACATCCTGCCACAAAGAAGGCCTGTTTAAGAACAGATGACTCTTGTTTCATGCTGAGTAGAAGTATCTTTGGAAATGGCAAAACCTATTCATGATGTTTCCAGTAAAACCAACCATACCTTCCTACAGCTGCACAGGGCTAATAACACAGAATCACTTTTTCTCCTTGAAGCAGAAAGAAAAAGGACAGTTGCTGAAGCAGCATCACAAGGGGCTCCATGACATGAAGGACTCCTCATCGCAACTGTGGGCAGCTCGGGGCAGTCCTGCCCTGCTCCGGACTGTTCCCAACAGCTACACGTTCCTTGGCTGCAGGCGACTAACAGGACAGGACGAGTCTGTTGCATCTTTCCAGAATTTTGCTGGGAGGAGGGGGATGCGTCCTGCAAAATTGCAAATGTCTCTTCACATGATATAAAACGTGACTCTCAGCAGCACCCAGCATGCAGGCAGAGGCCACCATTTTGCAGCCCAAAGCGCTGCTGCTGTGTGGGCTCCTGTGCTGGCTTCCCCGATCCCAGGAGCCAGCCCATGGCAGGGCCTTTCCTGACTGTCGTGTCTCTTCCTAGAACTCAGTGCCAGAATGGAATCCAGCTGAGCGCGGTGGACACAGTGGAGATCCCAGTATTTGCTCAAGAGTTTCACACTTTGTCCAAACAGGAAAAAAGAAGGGAAAAAATAGCATTTATTTAAAAAGGAGCCAAGAAGTTTCACATTTTCATCAATGACATCTACCTATGTCGATTATATTCCAACATTACTCAGAAATAGAATCCCAGACAGGGTGAAAAAAAAGAAGCCAAATTTATCCCATGTGTTTTTTGGGAACAGAGATGAGAGATGTTTCTCAGTACTGTGGTTTTGCTTTTAAATTGTCTAGATAACAGTGAATGTAAAAAGATAAACCCCAGCCTGCTCAGAGATTGTACTGTACCTAAAAAAGGAGCTATCTACACAAACCAAAGGTCCAAAGGTTTAATCAGGCCTGTTATCAGCCAAGGTTTAACTTGGAAAACTATCAAGACTGGCTCTAGTTCAGGCAGAGGAAGCATCCACCTCTTTCCTTGCAGCAGAGAAAAGGTCAAAATTAACACCCAACAACTTAAAACACGGATCTAAAAAGGGAGTAACTGATGGTATGCTGTGAAACTAAAATAGTCAGAGCATATTTATATGCTCTTAAAAATAGTCCCCAGTGTTTCCCTTCCCCTTCTTGAGAAACCTGGCACATTTAGACACAAAATTCACCCTACTGGGGGCTGCAGCCATTGGCAGGATATGCCGCCATCGCCCTCCCTCCTCCAGGCTGGGGCTGCTGCACAAACCCTGGCTTAGCTAAACCGGGCACAAGTACCGGGGCATTCGGTGGGGTTTTCTGCTTGTTTTGGGGTGAAGCGGGAGAAGGAAAAATGCAGATTTAAGATTATAACGCACAGCAGCATCTCTGCAGTAGCTGTTGGAGAACACCGCGGGCTCAGTGGAGCCGGCAGCAAGGCTCAGTATTTCAGCCATTCTTCAGAGCGCAGGCAGTGCCGGCCGAGGCTCCGGCCTCCCTCACGCCTGTAACGCTCTGCATGCGAGCAGCCGCTCGCCAGCCCCGGGAAACGACTCATGTGTTTAGGGATTTAGCGGCCAGAGCTCCGGCGGGGCTGCCGGGGCGGCACTGGCTGTGGCGAGTGCTGCCTCCCGCGTATCCGCGTGGCCCCGCTCGGCGCTGGTGGCACCAAGCAGGCACTGAGGGCAGCAGGTCTGGCCGCGCAGGCAGAGGGATTCGCCCTGGCGGGCAGCGAAGCCTCACGGCCCCAAGGGGCTGCGCGTGGCGAGATGAGCGTCCCCGGCACCGCACGGCGCGTGCACGAACGTATGAAACTGCACCCACTGATGCTGGTACATCTGACACATTTAATCAGAAGCATAAACAATCTAGACATTGAAATACAAACTTTCCGTGTTTTTTTTTCCTTAAAATCAGTGTTCCATATTTTTTTATTTTAAAAATTCCGGAATGTGATACACAATACAATTAGCTCCCCACCACTGCAGTGTTTGCTTACATGAGAGACGCTAGGTTCATGCTTTGTGGAAAAGAAAAAAGACAGACCGTGCAGTCACTCCAATGCTCCCGGCACTCCGCAACCATGATCCACAGAGCAAATCCAGTCCGTGTAACCACAGGCAGAAGTAAAGAAAATCAGGCTGCATGGCGAGCGCGCAGGCTACAGTTGCACCCAGTACAGCCCAACACACACCCACCCCAAGCACACCCCAAACACACCCAGGCACGCGGTGTCCCTGCGGCTGAACGGCCACCCCCTTCACCCGCCACTGCCGTGTGCAGCACAGAGCCCGCGCGCCGCCGCCGTCCGCCCCGCACCGTCATCCCGGTCACGCCTGCACCCTGTCCGGGCAACACAAACAACGTGGGGGGAGCTGTTTGTCTTTTACGCTAGCCATTGCCTGCAATGGACACAGTAATAGAAAAATATGATTTATGGCAGAAAAAAAA
>JAUBOD010000819.1:5400866-5412803 GCA_032353885.1 Nothura maculosa | reverse complement strand
CCGGTGCGGGCCGCAACGGTCACCCGGTGCCCGGGGGGGGATCCCGCCGCGTGGCGCGCGGCCCTGCCCGGCTCCCTCCTTTGTGTCCGGGTCCTCCTTGGTGGCCTGAAGTTGTGGGGCTGTCTGTGAAGGCAAAGCGAGCGATACTGTGTGCGGGCGCCTCCCTTCTGGGGGTCAGACACGTGGCGCTGCCCTTCCCTTTAGTTACCTCGTTCCCGTACGCGGCCCCAAACTATTAGATATGTGTTAAGAAGATCCTTTGAAACAGCTAACTAGGAGGAGCAAATGTTAAGAAGTGGCATCTAGTTACTCCTCCTGTTCACTGCATGCAGAATGAGTGGTCATTCTAATAAATTTCACTAATAAAAATGTAATCAATGTTTTGGTCTCCTAATTCCTGAGTATCCTGGATACCTGTGCTCTCTGCATGGTAAAAAAAAAGTCCATCTTCCTCCATAATAAAATTGCAATTTCATCGTTCCTCTATATGCCACTACTAGGAGCATGCCCCTCTCACCACTTCTTAGGCCAGGCTAGATCTGATAAACCATCTCTTTCCAAGTTTTTATGTAATTAAAGTAGACTTTTTGCCAAAAATCTCCACAAGAGGATTTAATTTTTTTTTACATTACTGTCATTGAAATTGTGAGTCTTTTTTTTTTTAATTTTCAAATCTTGAAAGTGACTTTTGTTTGAGGTTTGGCATTTTTGCCGGGATTATTATCCATTTATTTTCTCTTTTTTCGCCACAGAAAGCAATAGAGCAAGTGATGAGGAAGTAGCAGTTAATGGGTCATCATTTATAGTTAAAATTTGGGAGAGAAGAAGGAAGTAATTTTGTTTGAGGAAATTGTGAGACCAGTAATATCAAAAAAATAAATATATATACTAATAAATCAGTCCTGTGTTCATTTCACTGAATGTGCTGTCTTTAAAAAGCCATGATTTCTTCAGCCATGGTCCCTTGTTACCTGCCATGATCCACACACAATCAGGTTACAGACAACCACAGACAACAAGGATGTTCCATGGGTGGAAAACGAAGCAAGAGGAATCAAATAGTTGCAGCCATGGCTCTTTGTAGCAGTGTGGCTATAGCTCTAGGTGTGATGGATGGAGGCAGTGAGAAAACTGGGCTGCTCCATACAGATGTGACATGAATGTGAAAGCCTGTTGCTGTATTGGAGTTTCCAAAGGGACTGGGATGTGCTCTGACCTTCCCTGCTCTCCATGGCTCTCCAGGTTCATGTTCTTTATGTCAAAGACACAACTTAGGCCCTATGGTTGCTGCTGTGCTGACCTCTGGCCCCGAACCCCATTTTCTGCAGGTGTTTATATGTCAAGGTCTAGGTCTGCTCCGCTTTCAGTTCCGCAGCTGTAGGAAACCATATGGAATGCTGTAATGACCAACGTAAACAGCACTGTGAGAGAGGCCATAATTAGGGTGCTATAACGTTCTTCCCGTATGCCACCATGGCCTCTAATAAGATGTTCTATGCAATCAGGAAGCTGACCATCAATGATGCTAAACTGGAGCATGCCCGTGTCCTCTCCTTCACGCCCCTGCAAGAGGCCATTAGTTAATAAGGAAGGATTATCAGAATTTAGGAAATACGGGTCAAGAAAATTACTGCAGCTCAAGCCCTTTAAAATTCCTGCAGATAAGGAGGATTGTCGTGTTGGGCAGGTGTGATGCCTGTCCTGTGCTGGGCTGCGGAGATGACGTGTGTTGGTTGCCCCACCAGGTCCCTCCCTCAGTGAAACGGGGTGTCGGTGCGGCACCGCCATCCTTGCCAGCACTGAACACAAACTTCATTCAGAGTTTTCCTGGCTTATGAGAAGAGTGTTATGACCTTTTTGAGGAGTTTATTTCTTATATATAAAAAATATCCGCCGTCGTGGCTCACTGCAAGCCAAGGGTCGGGTTCCTGTAGTCCCGCATGGTGACGGAGTGATGGACACGTCAGGCACAGACTGGCAGCCGGGGCACACACCAGCTCACGGCCCTGCCTTTGCCCCACAGGCTTCCTTGTAAACCCATGGGATCTACTCCATTCTCTGCAGGATTTTCTGTTGTGTTGTCGTGCACCAGCTTCCAAGAGGAATGGGCATGGTTCCTAAATTTAGGACTGTCCATGTGGCAACCTTACAAATCATAGGACTAATAGGAGGTGACTGATGAAGGCCTCCTTTATCAAATCAAGCCTGCACCTAAATCAAGCCAGGAGGCACTGTGCCTACATGAGAACATTGTGTTCCTGCTTGAGTATTTGAGGAGAACACTATATCTTCAAAGCAGGTTGCGCTCCTCTTTTTTTTTTTAGGTTTTTTTAGGGCTTCCAGGCATTGTTTGTGACTCACCCAGTTCTTCTCTCAGCTCCCTTTCCGGTGCACACATGTGGGACAAGCACTTTTCAAATTGGTTTGCTAACTGAGAACACATTCTGAGGGGAAAAACAGCCCTGGCTCTCCTGTGGGCACGTCCGTACTGTGCAGAGCAGCATGGCAGGGCCGGGAAGGGCTGGACGGAGCTTCATCCCACTGCCTCCCTGCACCGAGCACTCCGGAGCTGCCCGCAGAGATCCGAGCGCTGCCAGAGGAAGGGGACTGTGCTTGGGACATTCCCTCTTACTCAGCGTGCTTGCTGAGTAAACACAGCCACTTATTTTTCCTTAGAATTTCTGCACAAATTCATGAGCGGAGAGAGCCCAGCCCCAAAGGGCACCTCATGGCTCCAGGCCCTTTGCGCTCGGAAGGGACGAGCCCCTCTCCATGAACCTCCAGCGCAGCCACGTACCGCAGGACACGCTGCCTCCCTTCAACTTGTTCCCTTTCTGTGCAGTCATCAGACCTGTCCCTGCTTTCCACGAGGGCTTGCAGGGCTCTGGCAAGCCTGACTCCCTCGGCCTGGTCCGCTTCAAGGCTGTCAACGTGCGTTTGAGGCTGTGTTTCTTGCAGGCAGCGTCTCTCTCCGTTCGCTGTCCTTACAAGGCTCCTTCAAGTGAGATCCAGTCAGCAACACCAAAGACAACAAAAATATCCCCTGTATGTTTATGCATACAAACAAGCTTATACCTTGCAAGCGAAAACAATACAAATGAGAAGTGAATATTATTATCCACATGGCTCCATCTCAAATTCTGTGTTACATCCTGCTTCAGGAAAGCAGCTTTATCGAGGAAAGGACTTAAACGTGTTTGCAGTCAATTAAAGGGCCTTCTTTGAACAGGGGCAGAGTTAAGCATGTGCTTAAATGCTTTCACTTGCGGTCTGTGAAGAAAGATTATTGCTGTAATTGGCATAAAGATAAGAAGTGAAGAGTGTCTTGCTCTTTAAAGATATTTCTTCTTCCACCTAGTTACTGTGTCTGGGGAATTTGGGGGCTTTGGATGTCAGTAGCAGAATGCCAAACAAGTTGACTATGTCAAGATATCTCATTATTTTTCTTCTGATTCTTACAGGGCAGATGAAAAATAAATCTTTTTCTTTTAATCGCTAACAGTGTCTCTAAAGGATGCTTTTCTTATTTCTGATTTTGATCTTTCTAAGTTACTTTGTTTTCTTGCCATCAACTCATTCACTTGATCAAATAGCATTTGGCAGCTTCAAACTCATCCCTGTCTTCTGCCACAACTAACTGAACACATGAACTGAAGTATTTTTCAGGACCTACAGCCAAACTGGCCAGACGTGGGTGCCTTTTGGAGCATTTGGACCTCTTCAGTTTGGGGACCCACAGGGACCGGGCACCCCAGATGGGTTCTGATATTTGAAAAGTCTTTGAAAAGTTCAAAGCTGGTCCAACAGGTGCAGCTTCCAATGGGGCGAGTCAAGCACCTCCAGGTAGCGCTGTCCCCGCAGAGCTGCCCTTGGGTGGCCCATTTAGCCCTGGCACGTGGGGCCGCGCGGCAGCACCGACGGGAGCCACCGACGTCGAGGAGGACACGGCACGCGCCAGCTCGGAGCAGTGCGTTGCCGTGAGGCACCTCCGCGCCGCGGCCGTCGGGGCTGGCCCAGTGCTCAGCCCTGGCCTGCTCGTCCCTTCACCCTCGGTACGTTACGGTGGGAGTCTCGCCAGCCTCAGAGACACATCCCCCTGTCTTACACAAGCAGATATGTCTGTAGAAAGGAAAATGCTGTTTTAATCGCTGTTTGGAGTGTTTTCATTGTGAATCTTCCTCCAAGTTTTGATCTGCAGGGGCTTTTGGTTAGCTGCTCGTCAGCCATTAGCCCAGGTCATGGCAAAGACTTGGTCTTACTGAACTGCTACGCTGCCTACTAAACTTACATGCCTCACTAAAATGCTGCTTTTTAGAAAGAAGCCATCCCAACAAACAGTGGTAGATGATTAGCGCCAGGTATTAAAAACAAGACTATAAACACTTCCTTTGGAAAACTACCCTGGGAAGCATTTGAACAGCAGCTTTGCCCAGAGCCGAAACAACACACTCATGCCAGCCCCACTGTCTGAGGTTGGCTCCCCAGCACTGCTGCCCTGCTCTGGTCACACTGCTCCTCACTGGCACTGCTGCCCCTCCCGGCACTGCTGCCCTGCTCTGGTCACACTGCTCCTCATTGGGCACTGCTGCTCATCCTGGCAGCTACACGTGGCCTTCCCTGAGGACAGAGACCCCTCAGCTGTGTCTCGTCACCCCTGTTTCCTTCAAGGGTCCTGTGCTTCTGCTGCTTGTCAGTCGGCTCAGGGAGTCAGCATGCTGACTTTATGACCAGGACTAAATCTTTTATCATGACTGCTTTCCGTGGAGGGCATTTTGCAGTCAGCTTAAGCCAGTCCTTCCAAACAAGAGCTGCTGCCAAGAGAGGCCGAGGCCTTTCTCCATCTCCAGCCACATTCCTGCCCCCGACCAGGCAAGCATGGCAGTTCTGCAGCCAGGAGGGGCCTCAGATCTGCTTGCTAATGCAGGCAAACTCAAATCCTTTTCCTTCAGTGCTAGTTTCCAGCTCCATCAGCAGGCTAATCCTGTTTGCCAGGGTTGTAGGAGCTGACAGCCAGGCCTGAGGAGCCCCCGGCTGCGAGGAAGCACAGGCCCAGCAGCACAGCAAGGCAGGAATTGCTGCCCGGGAATCACTAACTGACCCACCAACACCTCCGGCTCACGAGGCTCCCTTTGGAGCTGGCACTGATCTAATCAGCTGCACCGGGGGAGCCTGCGGGGTCGCTTATCACCTTCCACAGCTGTGTGCACTTCATCAGGTGAATCCCATCCTTGGAGTGGCCGCGTCTCCACACTGATTATACAGCGAGGCAGGGGTGAGTAGCTTAGATACCAAGTCACAGGCTAATTAGGCGACTCCTGCCCCCAAGTGTTAGTTCTGCCCGTTATAAGATTCTCCTAAATTATTTATTTGTACCATTAAAGCAGATGAGTTAAGCGACTTTAATGCCACACATAAAATAACGTCAGAAGCAGAAGTAAATCACAGTGGCCCTTCCTGCTAATGTGCATGCCCTTATACCAGAGATGACATTTTTCAAAGCTGTGTCTCCAAACCAAAACCGTGCATAGAGGAAGTGTTTTGGTTTAAACCACTGGGCACCCAGCTGGTCCTTCAGAAGCAAACATGGCTCGTGTGTGTGTGTGAAAAGCAGGTCTTTTATGTGGACAGGGATGGAAGAGTTTCACTTCAAGTGGGAGCTTCCAAACACTTTGTCTGAGTCTCCTCTAAGCTGTTTCACCATCCACGAGGAATGCTGTTGCAGAGGACAGATCAGTGAGTAGCGACATTACTTCCTAATAGCTTCCCTGTGCTGGCCTACTTCATATCTACCCAGATGTCCCTGTTTTCATGTCTGGGAGGACGAAGTTCCCATCAGCACAGTGGGAACCCATTCCTACTCCCATCCTGCCGAGATGACAAAGCAGTTACGGGATGCGGCAGCTCCGTAGGTGTCCCAGGAAGGGCTCGCCCATCCAGTCCTGGGTAATCTGCTTGTGAAATGCCTGTCCCAGCTCCCTATTGACTAACGATGTCTATTATCTGCTTAGCTAATAGGTGGGGATAAAGGTCTTTTTTTCTGCCTCATGTCAAGCTCTTGTGTAAAAGCTGCAGTTAAACTGTATATAACCTTAGGAGCCTGAACAGTGCCAGCTCAAGTTCGAGGAATATGCTTGTTCAGTTTTTATTAGCCACATGCAGTAAACACGTTTTGCTCCTTTGCCACTTAGATAGACCAAGGCCTATCTGCCTCATTTCCTCCAAATTCACCCCAGGAAGATGTTCTCCTTGAACAGAAGGCCTGCCTAAGGAGAGCAGGATGTGTGTGCCTTGCTGATGAGCAGCACACTGAGGTTGTCAGCGTGTCCTTTACATCACTGATTTGCTGTGGTCTAAACAGGCAGAAATCAGTGGGCTGGTGGGTTTTCCAAGGGCTCCTGCTCTACTGGAGCTCCCTCCGTGTCTCCAGAGATCCTGCACTGGCTGGAAATAAAGTCAGCCCCGCTATGTGTGAAGGGGCCGGTGCTTTGCGTGGGGAGGTCGGGCTGCTCCAAGGCTTTGCTTGCAGCAGGAAGCAGAAGCACCATGGGGGCTCCTGCATCCCTGTCCTGCCAGCGGCTCCAGATCCATGCTGGGCCACCAGGGTGGCAGGCAGCTAATGAGGAAGCAGATTGATGGCTTTTAACTGCCCGAGAGGAGCTTCTGTAGCTGCTCTCACCAGGAGAATACAATGCTGCTTTCCACCAAAGGGCTGGTAGATACCCCGGGTAAACACTGGTGTTTAGCATTGCTAATTGCCACGCTGTTATCTTACTTTCCCAGACAACTTCGGGAAATCTGTCCCTGCTCTTAGCAAGTCACCAGGCCTTTGAAGTGAAAAGGGGAAGCGGTTGCACTTCCAAGGTGGCTTGGAACGAATCTGAGCTTGGAAAGTTCCCAGTAACCACAACTGCGGCATCAAACGTCCCCGGGCACCTGCAGCAGGCGGACGGGGCCCTTGCGGATGCGACGCTCCTGCGGGTAGGCGAGGAGCGGCTGCCGTTCACAGGCTCCACGGCAGCACGGGCTTTTCTACAAGGCTCTTTTTAGCTGAAATGGCCCATTCGGGAGATGCATATTATTCACGAAAACATTCTTCTGCAGGAAGTAATAGAATATTTGTTCAGTTTAAAGCCTCTCTTCAGTGTTCTTGCTGGATGGGTGTTACACTTACAAGACCTTATTCCATTGAAGCATCCCCGGAAAAGTAGGAACAAGGGCTGGTGAGAGAAGAGGTTTGGGAACAAACACGTTTTGGGAACAAACACCCTCAATCAAAAGGCCAGGCCTTTGTATGCAGCCCAAGCCACACTCAAGTCAATGACTCCCAAAGCACCAGCACTGTTGCTGCATTCACAATCCAAGGATAAAGCCCTATAATCCCATGGCGTTTCCGCTCACTGCAGCGCCTTCCCCTGCTCCTTTGCGGGTCCCACCTGCACTACCGTCCTGCTGATGCAAGCCAGGCCTGGAGCTTAGCTAACTTGTGTGTGGAGCAAGGAGACAGCCTTCCGCTGCATAGAGGCTGCCCGAAAGGACAGGCTGCCTCAGGAATGCCCTGTCCTGCACAGATGCTGCAGGGGAGCTGGAAGCAAAACATAGAGATAATCGCAAGGCCAAGTTCTTGAGTTACCACTCAAAGGTTCGTCATTTGTTGTGTTGAAACAGCCTTAAAACTGACTCAGCGATTTGCACATCAAAGACTCAGACCTAAACTAGGAAATACCTTTCTGAGAGCTAATCAGCAGTGATGGAAAGGGCTCAGGAGGGGGAGAATCCCACAGACAAAATAAAAAGGGGAAAGGGTGTTGTGAGACTGGGTGGCCCCGTGTGAATGCTTTGAGAAACAGTTTGATGTGTTTTAGCTCTCCGCTCTAAATCCACCTCAAGTCTCTGTGTTTTATATAAAATGACCTAAATTTATCCTCCTCCGCTTTAGGAAGCAGAAGAGCTTCCTAAAGCAATAGCCGAGCGTGGCACGGATCGGAGCAGCCTCAGTGAGGAAGCAGCAGCGGCCGCATCCGGAGGCAGAATCACCGGCCAAACCAAGGAGCGTTCCTTTCCTGGGAAGGGAGGGAGCCGGGCAACTGGGCCATCACTCTGCACTTAGACTGGTATTAAATTAATTAAGAAAATTAGAGGGATAGGCGTTGCTGCAGAGAGAAGGTTTCCAGTTTAGCTAGTGCCCTGCATCGGTAACTCACAGGTGACCCAGTATCTGGAAGGCAGCAGTGCAGCTGGTGCTGTACGTGGGCTCATCTCTGCTAGCTGCACACACACACCAGGCACCTGCCGGCCAGGTAACAGCAGCTCCAAATAGGAACCTCCTTAGGAACCCCCCTAGGCTGAAGAAGTCAAGTGTTCCCTCTGTGTGTTTGCTGGGTAGGCTCCAAGGCAGAGGGCTCTCAGCGGCAGCCGGGGCCTTGCAGCGTGTTAGCTGGGCTGGGGGACACACATCCCACTGGTGCACGATCCATAGTGTGATAAGGGGCTGCTCCGGCACCGATGGAGAGAGCAGCTTCCAGCCTCCCGCGGGCCAGGAGCAGCACTGCTCTGTGCTTGGTCAGGAAGGGGAAGCAGAGGAGACACTCTGGGCTTGTCTGTGGTGGAAGCTGTTGTCCTCCCTGCTGTGTGGATCTGCTTCCGTGCACTGGTTTTCTTGTTGGTGCTTCTGATTTTCCATAAGGGGACAGGGGTGATCTCACTACTGGATTGTTAAAAACATTTATACACAGCCTTGTACTCTAGGATGCTAGATCAGGACTAAAGCTCGTGCAGCTGCTATGTAATACATATCCACATGATAATAGCAGTAATAATAAATCCATACAAAACATATGTTTTTTCCCCCTAAATTTGCACCAACGACAGCTTCATTATACAGAGCATTCTTACAACGTGGACCTGATGACTCCAAAGCTACAAATAACTGAGGAGCAGCCCTCAACATCTCCCTTGCTGCTTGGGAGATTTCATGAGAACGTCATCCTGCCGTCCAGGTTTCTCCTGTACTCGTTACAAAGGTGACACTTGTCACGCTGACCGTTTGCCCAGGCTGGAGCCGTGGGGCAGGGTCCGGCCTGGAGCGGCCGTGGGAGACGGTCCCGGCGGGCGCTTGGCCTACGGCAGTGGCCGTGCACACAGGGCCTGCCCGCTTCCGCACGGCAAAGGGCTCGGAATCACTCCGGGAGAAGCGCCCCTGTGCGCAGCAAGGCTGCACCTCCAGAGAGCGGCACTTGGAGCCCGCAAACCTAACCCTGGAAGTTCATGGGGGGAAAGAAGGAAGCGACCATTGCAGTATCTGGCCAATCTGAGACAGGCTCTGGGATGTTGTACAAGTTACTGCAGGACCAGAGTTGGAAGCTGTGCTGATGGTTACAGCCAGACAAAGCCCTGGGCTGAGTTCCTGCCAGGCTGGGCTTTACATTGAGCTCATCCCCCGAGGCACAGGCACATACAGGGCACTAGGCCACCTAGGCCATGATCAACTCACCACCTCAATCAGCTCAATCAGCTCCATCAACTCAAGCTTCTGCTGCAGCCTCGTTTCATCCAGAGACATGAGGCACTGAGACAGGAATTTGGCTTTGAAGAGTGGCGCAATCCGTGCAGGGGACTTTACCCATGGAATCTCTCGCAGACTTTCAGTGACACATTTTGGGTTGCTCACCCTCATTGCCACCCCATGGCTCTGTGCCAGGCACCTTGCTGAGTGTGGCTGAGTCACACTGAAACATGACCCTGGGCGTGATGAGAACAGGGTGCAGGCAGAGACCCCTTGGAGAGCATCATCCAGCAGCAGCGCTCTGCTCACACCGCGCCTCTGCAAACGGGCACAAGGTTGACACGGGACTCCAAGGTTTCAGCCTATCTTTGCATCTGCCCCAAGAGTAAATCTGTAATAACTCTTCTAAAATATACTATTTTGTCCAATCAACTGAATACTTCCCTGATGTTATCATTTTCTTTAATGCTAATGCTTCCTGCTGCTTTTAGTTTTGACCACAAAGTCCTTATAATCCAGTGCAAGCTAATTGCCTGGATCTCTGCCATATGAGGTATTTGCTTCACCTCCCAGGAAATCATTATCTGTCATGATCTGCCATTTGCCTTGATGGCTTTGTTTATGTCATGGCCCAAGTCGCAGAAAGTCCATATTATCTTTCCCCAGTGGCATCTAAAGATTGATGAGTCGCCGCTGTCAGATAGGACTTTAAATGGTGATCAGCACTCAAGGTGGACACTGACTTTAACACTTCTGTTTTGTCAGGCAACATTTTCTGGGCTTCCTGGATGACCTAGTGATCCAGCTCTGGGGACACTGGAGTGCATCCTGATGGTCCACGAGGAGCTCAGAGGTCATGTAATATTGCTCCTCTTTGGAACTGCATGATAAAACACATTACAGGCAGAAAAAACAAATGCCATTGCTGTTCCCTGATGCTGCTTGTATCTCCAGAGAGGTCAGTCACGTCCATGCTTGCAATGGGGCTTCTTGTCAAGACAGGGCTGATTTGGTAAAGCTGAGGTTGAGAGCTCTACCTAGAACGACTTGTCTTCGCCTATGGAAGGAAGATGGATGGTTTGTGCCTGCTTTGTCTTTGGCAGAGCTCTTAGCCCATGAACAGCTAACAAGTGTAAGTATTTACAGACATCTAAAGCTAATTAAGTTGAGGTCCAGCCAGGTGCTTGAAGGAAAGCCTGTCACTGACTGCACCTGGGCTGACACACACACATGCAGCCAGCAGTCTGACATGTGAGCGTGTTTCTCCTGACTTTGCAAGAGCAAGACCTGATAAAAGAGCTTTGAAAAAGTTTCAAAAGAAAGACAGAAAATGGTTTTCAGACTTGTGTAATAAGTGAAAAAATAAGCAGCTATATGAATGCTATCTCCCTTTTTTCATAAATCTGCATTTGTATTAATTTTACTGTAAAAATATGAAAGTTGATGACGTAAACAGCATTAGATGTTATTATTTATTATTCACTGTATGTCATGTCCTAGTCGGTGTTTCAGCTACCCGGTGAAGCAGGTATTGGTGCTCTGAGGCCAATACCTACTGTTTTAATTCACAGAAAAGCGTGCAGTAACAACCAGACCCATAAATCACGTCTGCTCACCCCACATGACTTGGCAGCATCTTCCATCAGCGCTGGCGCTCAGTTCTCACTGCCGTCCCACAGCTGAATTTTGATAACTAAAGGAAGAAAATTAATTAGTCAGAAGTTTCTGTAAATGCATGATTTCTTGCCCAAAAAGAACCTACATTACAAAACAAGTCCATATGTAGCTGGCTAATTCTACGTATCCCTGTGGCCTTTGTTTTCCTCTCTCTTTTCTGCTTCTACCATGGAGCTCTCTGGCTGTGGCACCAGCAGCACCTTGGCTTAGGCCCCTGCTTTCTGACCTAACAAGCAGCGCAGGTGCAGCCTGAAACCTCACGTCCCAATGGCTGCAGTCCATTTGGCAGAACGCAGAGCACGTTTTTCCCAATAAAACTTCATCCCCAGCATCGTGGCAGCTGATTCTCCGAAGCCTGCTTTGCCTTCAGGAACGTACCTCGGATGAAGGCGGCAGCACCGCTAGTGCAGGAACTTCTTGGCAGCGCTGATCTGGCTAAAACCAAGACTAAATGGGCAAGCAGTATAGTAAGATGTGGTGTTACACTCTGTAGGCTTTGTAAAGGTGTAAAGATTACTGTTTAATGTTTAGCTAGCTTTTAAAGTAAATACATAAATAAAACTTGCTTCTAATACCCAATGAGGATGATACACTATGCAGCCCCAGTTAGGCTCAAGTCTTGCATGGGGCAGAAATGCCTTTTATGCCAGATCCCAGCAAACTCTGCCTCAAGTGCAGCAAACAGAATCACAGAATCTATAAGGTTGGAAGGGACCTCTAGAGATCATCTAGTCCAACCTTCCCGCTCCAGCGGGCAC
>JAUBOD010000819.1:5390077-5400263 GCA_032353885.1 Nothura maculosa | reverse complement strand
GGTTTTGAAGACCTCCAGAGAAGGAGACTCCACAACCTCCCTGGGCAGCCTGTTCCACTGCTCTGTCACCCTCACATGGAAGAAGTTCCCCCTCACCTGCAGATGGAACCTGGACAGGGCCCTGCAAGCGGCTCAAATTGTTCAATGCTGCAGCTGTAGCTTAGGCTGTTCTCATTTATTGCAGTCATTATAACTGATACAGTTTGTACTCTCCCTAGCAACTCTTATTAAGAATAGCATAATTGCTAACTAAGATTTTGATTAAACTGTTTTTCTAACACAAACAGAAGATGCAAAATAGCAGATCAGGAGTGATCACAAGTGATTACAAAGACGAGTAAAGAAAAGCACCTGTAATGCAAGGAAACCGTCGAATATTGGGGTAACCATTGTGGGTCTCCTGGCGCAAACAGGGAGAAGTCCATCTCCATCGGACCTCCAATGTGTGGGATGATTACTGCAGCAGCACCACATGAGATCCCGCAGCCGCAGAGCAGCAGTGCCACCTTGAGGCCACCGCGCAGTTAAAGGAAGAGGAAAACTGCAGGCACCCAGCTGAAGGGCCGTAACGTCTGTATGTATGTACCTGTATGTATGTACAACTGCAGAAATTATTTACATCTTCCTGTTCCAGGAGGGGAAAATACCCTGCAATCTATTTTCTTAGTTTGGTCTTGTTAAAATCAAAACACTTACAAGCAGCTATTGTTTCCACTTTCTTGAAACATTAATTACTGATTTGTTTTCTTGATTGCCTGATTTCCTCCTTGGACTGAATGGTACTAAAAGGGCATCTTGCAGGGTAACAAGATGTACAGCAAAATATTTCCAGCTCGTGCAAGTTTTGGTATAGAACACAGTCCTGTGTGACGGGCTCCAGGCAACCCTGCATGTGCAGGGCGACTGGACTAGATGATCTCTAAAGGTCCCTTCCACCCGTAAGGATTCTATGATTCTAATACTATCATACACTCCACTCCTTGCTGTCTTACAGCCTATACAGCAAAGACCTGCAGGAAAGCAGCAGTGTGGATTTTAGAATTTTCCCTTGGGATAAAGGCCCGAGCACGCAGAGGTGGCAGGAGGGCTGCAGCCACCCCTGCTTGGGCTCCGTGCAGCTGAGAGGCGCTTCCCCCTCGGGCAGGGCAGCAGCGGGCTGGCAAGCAGGACAGGCTGCCAGGAAAACAGCAGCCACTCCTCAAGGAAACGGATGGCCTCGCTGGGTGAGCTTCAGGAACAGGGTAAAGCAGAGCTGCTACTTGGGGGTGCAAGTACTTGCCTATCATAGAAGGCAACATCAAACTTGTATTTCAAGGGAGGTTCTCTTTTTGAGAGAGAAAACATCTAGAATCCTGCTTAGCCAGCATGCCTGGTCTAGCAAGGAAGCAAACGTTCTGAAAAAACCTCTTTTCTCTGAATTTTCATAGCTTTTCAGGGCATAGCTAAAAAATTGTTCTAGATAATACGTGCCAGAAACTCCAGACACAAAGGTACAAACTTTCCAATACCAAATGCCCCAAATATCAATACTTCTTTTATCAAGAATTGTACATTATGATTAGCAACAATTTAACCTACAGATCACAACTATATATTTTCCCTCGGAAAATTTTCTTCATTAGATATAGAATAACTTATCTATACTGTGTATATAAATATATAGATATATATACACACATACACCTTTTTCAGAAGAGTAATGCACAGGGAACAGAAAGAAGACCAAAATATTTCTTTTAATAATACAAGGCAGCTTGTTGGTTTAGTATCAAAACTATTTTCCAAAAAAATAATCTTTATACAATCTTATGAGCTACCTGCCACAGACTAAAGGAGTGAGTCTATACAAGGACTATCAAAATATATTTTCAGGGGAGGTCCAGATTAGAAAAGGGAGGCACAAACACGCTCCTGTTCATTTAACCAACTCCATGAAGTTAAATACTGTCCATGTGTGCTAGAGCTTCAGCGCATGCCCAGGATTTGCCTGCTCTTGAGCTGATAGTTTTTTTCCAGTTCGCACAGGGCTTGAGCGCGCAGATTTGCAGCATACAGACGCTTCTTGAGATCCTGGCATTTTCCTTTCGGAAGCGGATAGTTTTCCAGATTAATAGGACCCACAGCATTCTCTTCGCTTCCACCAAAATGGACTTTTTTCTTGTTTGTAGAAAAGGGGAGCAGGACCACATCTCCTTAAGAAAGAACAATAAAAAGGCACAAAATTAGCTTATTTCTCAGGATTTATTGCTTCAGTTACATTCTTTAACTCTGCCATTCCGTTGGCTAAGTACATAGGAATTTAATCTATTAATACACTCCTGGTCATAGTGGATTTTATTTCCCTTTTTTTGGCAGAAAAGTGAAAAGACTAACAAGCTCTTTCCACACTGGGCTAGAACAGGAGTTTTCCCAGTGCAGCTACATTTCCAGCAATGTCAGGACTAAGAGCCTGGGTATTTATTTTTTTGTTGGAAAGCATGGATTATGAGAGAGAAACTACCATCAAGAGGCATTAAGACACCTGAGCTCTCATACAAAGTGCAAGGGTAAGAACCTTGCTGAAATCCCCAACAATCCCTCTCATAGCTCTTCCAAGGCCTTATTGTCAATGCCTAGGACTAGGAGAAGGAGGCAGTAAGCAGAGAAGAGGCAGCCAGTGTTTGGGTTAACATGCTACATGCATATTAACATGCTAATCCCTCCATAAGGAAGGACTGGTTCAAGGGTCTAGCTCTGCTGTACAAGGCAGGAGTTTTTCTTTCACATTCTCTCCTTGGGAAACTCAGAGCTGGCTGAGAAGGAATTAGTGAAGCAGCAGCTCTACAAGATGAAGGTTAAAAATATTCTAACAGCAGATGACAGAAGCAAGTCATCTTGGTAACAGATATTTGGAAGAACACCAAAACCCTTTATTTCAGCACAGAGTTATAAAGAATGAAGTGGAGCATGGAATGAGACAGAAAAATAGCAAATAGCACTGTTAGAGAGCACATGTTAGGCAAGGACGTGCATGCAAAGAACAATAAGATATAATTGCTCTAATAATTGTGTTAATTTGTCTTGCCTAGAATTATGGCTCCCATGCAGCAGTTTCAGAGGATGTTTGCCTGTTAAGACTAAAATACAGTATTAAGGTGTTGGGCAATGCAGAAAGCCAGGATACAACTGCTGAAGCAGCTTTACCCTCTGTCAGCCAGCACAGGGGCGAGGACAGAAAGCCCCAAGGCCACTTTATCTTTCATTTTACATTCTTTATTAAAGAAACACAAGATAGACAGGTGAAATTCTCAAAAACATGCTGGAAGTAGCTCAAGTGCTAGCAGCTTGCAGGGGCATTTTACTCCTGTCTTTCTGTTAAGACCAGCACCTCTGAAAGATGCCACCTTGCTTTACTTGCATTAGAGGGATCCTCATTGAGTTTTGGTCAGGGGTAAACTAAAGGTAGAGGTAAACTAAAGTGTCTGCCTTTGTTGTAGAATACTCCCTATTACTTCTTGAACAGAAGAAATAGGGAGTATTCTACAACACTCTGCTCCTGCTCCCCTTGGAAGATTCTGAACTCAAGACTTTGTAACAGATTATGCTGGGGGAGTCAGATACATAGGACAGGGCACACTGAAAGATGTTTTGTTCTAGTGAACAGAATTAAAGGAAGTGGGAGTTTGTGTTCTTCAGAGCTTAGATAATGCAGAGGTCCAATCTCTAGCACTGGCAGTTCCCACACTGAAGTGTTTAGAAACTCATGAACTAAAACTTAAGTGATTAGACATACACAATTTTATTAAATTTAATCAATGCTCTATAAAGACCAATCAATAATTTAAAACAGCTCAGAGTTTAGCTCAGCCACACAACCACAAGAATCCAGTTTTGAAGTTCAGATGCAGTGCTCACAGCAGGGAAGCCATTGTCATGGATAAGCAGCATTAAGTCTTTCTGCAAAGCAGGAAGTCAGGAGTCTATTCCAAACCACGTGGAGATAACTGGCATTTGTCCCTTAAAGACAGGGCTTGGCCCAGCACGCATGGGGCGAGGGGCCCCCCTCTGCTCACACCAGTCTCTATCTAGCTGCCCATGGGGCTTCCTGCTGCATGCTCTCATACCTGGACCATCAGCACACGCTAGAGCCCGCTGCTCTCTGTAGAGATTGTAGTTCCTCATCAAGTTTTCTGCTCTGTTTTGGAAAGATGTAGAAAAAGCTTCAGTCTTCCAAAATACAAAAAAAAAACAGTCTAGGTAGCTACAGATAGGCAAGATACCTGGCGAGTTTGTCCTCTGCCAGTCTCTCTCGAACACAGAGTTCCCGTTCTCGCTCTGAAAGCAGAAAAGAGGGCAGGGTGCAGTGGGATGCAAGTGTTAGAGGGACTGTCCCTGGGGCATTTCCCTGCAGAAAGGGCTAGTAACCACCTGCCTGTTGTACCCATGTTTCTGCTTCTGTAGATAACTGCTGTGCAGACACAGGCTTAATGCACCAATACAGCATTGGATCAGTATGCTGAAGTGCCAACCGTTACTGAGATCTGCTACATACACAAGAAATGAGGCTACAGTGGCTTCCCATTCTGCACTTTAACTCATGGTACATCCAGAGTACCTAGGTCAAAAGGCTTAGATACTGCAGGAAAAAAATTCTAAATACCCTCCTTAGAGTAAGCAGCTCTTGCTCAGGTCATCTCAGTCTAGCAGAGGTATTCATCTAGGTAGGAGATTCCAAGAACAGAAAACCAGCCATCTCTATTTTATGGATAAACTACCTATAGGATGGTACTTCCATTATATCCGCTAACATTTCACTTGTACTGTATTCTTGCTCCCTCCCCTTAAGGCTCTACCTGTTTAGCCAGGCAACACAAGTCAATAGTGCCAGAGCAGAGGAAAGGCAGATCTGCACTGCATAGGGCAGTCACGGCCGTTGCCTGCATGCTTTTGGGAGCACTGATCATTTGGAATCATCACCCCACACCAGATGCTGTATCTGACCTGAGCTACCAAATGCATCTTGGGGATTAAAAACAATACCTTGAGTAAATAAGCAACTCTAAACATTCTGGTTTGTCATAGGACAACTCTGGTCATGACTACAGGACTGCGATACATCAGTTGAAGTTTTGAAGGCATTCCACCCGCTCCTCCTCTACATTTGTCCTTTCACATTAGAATCCCACTGCCACCCCTTCCCAAAGCGGGATATCATACGCTCCAAACGCTGCTCCCGCTCTTTAATGGCTTGTTCCCTCTCCTGCAACTGCTGCTCCTTCAGCTTCAGCTCATTCACTGGAGTTCCCGAGTGCTGCAGCCGCTCTGGCTCCCCTGCCCGCTGACCCCTCTTATCAGGATTCTTTCTTTGTTCTTCTGCCACCAGGTCTGCTATCAGGGGGTGCTGCAGAATGTCTTCCACGGAGGGACGGCAATAATCCTAGAACAGAAGTTAACAGGTTCCCTCTTAACAAGGACCATTGTGAAGATCAAGTTGTCATCAAGTTGTCCTCAAGTTGAAACCAGCTAAGTTGCTAGACAACAACAAAGCTGCAGAAAAAGCAGAATCAGGAAAGGGCAGCAGCTAAGCTAATTGTGCTAATTCAGCCAGGGAACAACAGCTGAGGGGAAGATGTTACTAGTCTCAAGCTCTAGCAGCCGCAAGCTCTGGCTTCCCCAGCCCAGGTATCTGTACCCTAGAGCAGGACGTAAGAACCTGAGCCCCAAAACATACCTGAGACTTGTTGCTTATTATAACTTTGTTCTCCTATTCAGTATTGTTCTCATCACATTCTTTCCCCTTGCCATCCCTTGATGGGAGCCATTACACATGAGAAAGTCCCAAGAGGCAGGCAAAACAACCTCTTCCAGATGGCAGAGGCACTTGAATCCAGGAAAGACTTAGTGTGCAGTTCAGTGTTCGGCCATACTCCAGCATCCTGCAAGCCTGGCCTAATACTGAGCTGGTGCCTTTGTTTAAGGAAGCTGCAAAGTGCAGTTTCTTCATTAAGCAATATTGCTAGTCAAAGTGACCAGCAACCATCACTTCAGATGAGTTTCAGTGGAGGAAAACTAGTGCTTAATTTAATGGCATCAGAGGTTTACTAAAGTGATGGATGAAAAGAAAAAAACGTAGTACTTGATTCTTACCTTTAAGTTGAGCATCTCCTTAAGAAGTTCATTCAGCTGCTCTGAGTAGCGATATGGTATTCGTCTGAACTTCCCTTCCCTTATCTTCTCTGCCAACTCCTTTTGGTTATAAGCTCTAAAGGGAGGTCTGAAGCAGAATAGTTCCTAGCTTTAGAGGACTTTTCCCTCTTCAAGAGGCATCAAGCCAAAAAAGCAAGCTAAAATCAGATTAGTTTTGATTGCCTACTATCAAGGTCAATATAGAAATAAACACATAGAACCTGTACAGACAGCCCTCACAGCCATAGCTGAGCATAACATGTAACCAGATATACGTTACCCACTGCATTTCTATCTCCATCGCCACGAGTGTACTTACGAGAGGGCACACAACTCATACAGAAGACAGCCTAGAGACCAGATGTCAGATTTCTCATTGTATGACATGTGGTTCATTTGTTCCTAAAAAAAAAGGGCAGCCTTAAGTTTATCAGTTAGGACATCGTTCTCTTACAACAGTATTGAGCATCAGCTCAATGCAAGGCTGAACTAAAGTATTATTTCTGGGTTTACTTTTAAGATCATATTCTAATTAAGCTCCACAGCTATTCTTACTGGCAATATTTTGCCAACAGTTGAGTAGCAGTGCCACACTATAGGAAATTTCAAAGAGCTGCAGCAGTCTGCAACCTCAACCAGCATTCAAGTTTTCCCCCACACAAAATACACAGCATCAGAGAATAACTATTATTCTCATTTGCAAATACAAGTTAAAAACATGTTTAAAAACTTGCCAAAATAATGTTACAGTAGCAGCCTATTAAAGTCTATGAAACAAGGATGCCTTTAAGGAATATCAGAGTACTACTACATAAGCATTAATACGTTATGTTGCACAGAGCAGCCCGAATTAGAAGGTAGCAATGGCACAAGAAAGGAGATGGAAACATCTAAATTGAACAACAGCATCTCCAGAACACGCCTTCTTCATAATGAAGAGAGGAGGAAAGAGTCACCAATATTTAGACTAGTAATTTCATTAAAGCCTCTTAAACACTCATGGAACCTGAGACCTACCCTGCAGAAAACAGATCTCAGAGGAAAGAAACTGGAGATGAGACAGAAGGAAGGACTTACTGGAGACATATAGTACGGAGTCCCAACAAATGTTTTGGCAAAGCTGGTGTCATGATGCAATATTCTTGCCAGACCAAAGTCTCCAAGCTTCACGTTCTGCTTGCTGTCCAGGAAGACGTTGGCTGGCTTCAGGTCCCGGTGCACGGTGACCGCGCCGTCACTCCGCCGGTGACATTCCTTCAGGGCCAGCGTCAGCTGAGCCAGGACCCGGAGAACAAAGTTTTCTTCCAAGTAATGTCTGAAAGGCAAACGTTTTCTTAAGTAATATAACCTCCATAGCACATAGAGCATATTTACGTAGTTGCTGCCAGTTTTCAGTCATACTCAACTTACTCTTTTTAATACTACTGTTACATACCAGGCAACTTCAAGACCTTTCTTAGAAAAAGTGAATAACTAGGATCTAAAAGGCTATTTTAAGAGGGAAACAAATCAACCTATTTGGTTGCCCAGTCTTGTGAGCTAAGTCTACTCCCTCTACATTAAGCTTCCAAATAATTATTCATTATGTTCTTCAGTAGATAAGGAAGGCAGGAAAAATTACAAGCAGTATGGACTGCTAGGTGGTCCAATTCTAGATGTTTGGAAATATCTAGAATTATTACAGAACCCCCATAATATTCTCCCTCCCCTCACAAAGAAATCCTAACACCAGACCAAGTACATAGAACTGAACTTATCTACAAGTCTGTTGCTTTTGTGATTACTTCTTCCTTGCTTACTTAACAAGGAAGCACATGGCCAACTGTTTCTAGAAGTTATGGACAACATTAGGCAAGTCAAGCCAGTACGAACTGTAACATAACCCTCCACAAGTCATGACACTGATGTGTTTGGGGCAGTTTCAGCACTACTTTGAACTACTCTCATCCAGCAATATTTGTTGTTTCATCTAAGAATGTGAAATGCACACCATACTTAGTAATTAGACTTCTACATTTAAGATCATATCCAGGAGTAGCTTTGTCAACTTAGGTTCTTCTAAGGGGCCCAGAAGTGGGCACAATAGTTTTAAAGAGTATGTTCGAAAGTGATTCCAATTTGTATTTTTTTTTCCCTTGCAGGAACTTTTGGCGAGGGTATTTTTCCAGAAAAAGTTGTATGATTTTTCATTGGCAGGCTAAGAGAGTTCACAGGCTATGCTACTGATTCAAGAGCTGTGACTTTAGCTTCCACTGTCACACACAGCATAGGACCCCAACACCCCTTCACTAAGAGGAGTCAGTGTCCTTTGCTATTGGCATATGGGGAAGTTCTCTAACACTAGCCACAGCCTCCAGTGCAGGTCCCACCAGCACAGCAGCTCTGCACAAGCCCCCATGCCCCAGAAGGGTCTCTGCATTCACGGGATCAGCTCTGGAGCCCTCTAGCAGGCTGTGAAGGGCTACACCTCGCCGCGAGGGCGCTCCTCGCGTTGCCCAAGGCGCGTTACGCCGCGAGAGGGTGGCACACATGCCTGTCCTTGGTGCAGCGGGCGATGAGGCTGGCCAGGTCGCCGCCGTCGCAGTACTCCATCACGATGTAGAGCGTCGTGTTGCTCCTGTCGATGATGCGGTCGTAGTAGCGGACGATGTTGGGGTGCCTCAGCTCGCGAAGCAGGTTCACCTCCGAGACCAGCATCTGCTTCTCCGCCTCTGTCATGGAGCCGTAGTCGAGCTCCTTCCAAACTAAGATCTGCGGAGGGTGGAAGCAAGGAGGGAAGTTTCCAGAGCGACGGAGACACCAAGATGGGGGGTGCGGGAGGGGGCAGAGGCGCTCGCCGGCGCCCGAGAGCCGCTGGGAGGCGGCGCGCACGCAGCCCCGCGCCCCCCCGCCGCCTCACCTTGCCGTCGGCCTTGCGGCGCACCTTGCGGCACTTGCCGTAGGAGCCGGCGCCGATGGTGAGCAGCACCTCGTAGTCCTCGGGGCGGCCGGGCATGGCGGCGCGGGTAACGGCGGCAACGGCCGCGGGTAACGGCAGTAACGGCCACAACGGCCGCGGCGCTCCGGGGTAGGCTGCGCACCTGCCTTCCGCGTTTAAACGCACCGCCCCGGCCGCCCATTGGCCGGCCCGCGCCGCCCCGCCCACGCCGCCTGCCTTCCCATTGGCTGCTCCGCCGTAAACAGAGCCTGCCAGGTAACGGCCGTTACAACCGCGCCGTCGGGAGATATCGCGAGAGGGCGGCGCGGGGCGGGACGGGCTGTGGGGCGGGCGGCTCTGCGGGAAATAAAATAGTGCCGGACTCGTGGTCAGCCTGGAGGAGAGGCAGTTTTCCAGGAGCAGAGAAAGACATGGATACATAAATTCCCGTTCTCGCCTTTCTTTTAAATATTCCTGTTAAACCGGAAGATGCCCGTTAAAGGTTTTCTTGATAAGTGCTAACAAGCTGTAACAGCTTAAAATAACACAAAATTTGCTTTATAAAGCATTTAACCACAGAGAAACATAATTTTTCAAGAAATTGCTATTCCCCCCCGCCAAATTATGCCATCCTTACTGTTGCACTTTTATTATGACACCATCTACCAACAGCTTGAGAAAAGAAACCTAATAAACAATAACTTAAAAGGTGCACTTGGAAACAGGGATGGAGCCCCCTCCCAAAGATGAGGCGGTGGTTGTGACCCATGGACTATGGGTCCATGTTTTTAAACACATGTTTTTATGTGCAACGTGTATTTCCCTGCCAGAAAACCTTGGAGTGAAACGGAGGAGGCTGGGATTGAGGCAAAACCCTGGGATTGAGGCAAAGCCCTGGGACTGAGGAAAAGCCCTGGTTCAGCAGGGCAGCACCGCACTCGGGTGCAGAACGCGTGGGGCACGAAATGCAACCCGATCATCATTTCCCAAGTCGTGTCCAACTTCTTACAAGAGAGTTGGAGGGGCTTTAGAGGGTTATGTTATTGCTGAATATTTATATTCTTATATTCTTAGTCTCTAGAAAAATCTAAGCCGTTAACGTTT
>JAUBOD010000819.1:5364452-5379573 GCA_032353885.1 Nothura maculosa | reverse complement strand
GGGCACCCCAGCACCAGTGCCAGGAGCCGGGGACCTGACCTTCCTCAGGGGGTGCCAGCAAGAAAGAGCAGCCCTGCTTCCCTACACTGAGCCTTTCTCAAAGCTCGACCTGGTTTGTCAGAGCAGGTTGTTTATGATAACATTAGAAGGGGTCTTAATGCAGTATCTCTGCTGTACTACCAGGTGCAGGAGAGGAGAGGAGGAAATCACAGGAAATCTGCCTGCAAGCAGAGCTGGACATTGGCACCGTTCCTGTAAAGACGCAGGTCTTGCCCACAGCACGGCCAGGGCACTCGGAGTCCTGGCAGGAACACGGACCATATGTCTCGGAGCAAAGTGGGAGCGTTTCCACACACCTGAAACAGTCTGAACTGAACTTCCATGAGCTTGTACATCGTAACTTCTACAAAGCTGTTTCCTGTCTCTGGCATTCAAACCAACAGCCTCAACCAAGTCATGATTTTTCATAGGATCTGCAGAAACAGCAAGTTAGGAGCAAGGAGAGGATCTTCTTGGACACCATCTGTTTGAGCAATTCCCATTACACATCTGCTGCTGAGAAAAAGACTCTACAGTATAAACCAGGGATGAAACTTCAACATATTTGCTAGTCCTAACATTTACTCTGTGCATGATAACACATGTCATGGTTTCCTACTGACTAAAAATAAATAATTTTTAAAAAGCCTTTATAAAGCAGGAAGAATGGACTTTTCAGTATGGTGCAAAAATGCCTCTCTCGCATGTTTACTTACCCCCTTGCACTAAAAGCTGTCTGTGCCACTTGCTTGGCATGTCCCCGTCCCTGCACGTGCCACATTATGTGGTGCAGCCCTGGGATGGGCGAGTGGAGCTCTCCTTGTGCCATGTTCAGCACGAGCCAACAGCAGCTAAAAACCCAGAGCAGCTTCTGTCAGCCGAGCTCTGCCCCGGGACAGGGAGAAACTGAGGCTCATGAGAGAGTGGCTCCTTCCTGGCTATTTAGCTCTGACATTTGCTATAGAACCTCCGAGTCGCCCTTGGAGCCTCCACAGGATCCCAGCACGGACGGTTCTGTCATTCTGCACTACATAGGATACTGGGTGATCCTGGTGTTCCTTATCCCCCAGCTCAAACCACAGAACCCCAGAATGGCTGAGGTTGGAAGGGACCTCTAGAGACCATCCAGTCCAACTCCCTGCTCCAGCAGGGACACCCAGAGCACAGGGTCCATTAGCCAATCTGATCTCCCAAACAAAACAGGATAGAGCAGGTTCCTGTGCAGACAGGGCAGCTGTTTTCCAGATAGCTTTAACATCTGGGATGTGTGTGGTGGAGGCAGGTAGCACCTTACACCATCTGCAAACCCTGCCATGAGTGCAGACCCTGTGGGGGCCTCCCACACAGCCAGAGCCTTCGCTTTATCCTGCGCACGCACCCCTATCTTCTGCGTGCTCCCAGTTTTTCCATTTCAAAGGGGAAACAGGATCCAGAGCATGAAATAGTGATCAGAATGTTCAATCACCCAGTTCTTGATTCTGTAGAGACTTGCTTGGCTTGTCATATGCTGAGGAGAGCAGCACAGTTCAAATCACACCCAATTTTAGCTTTTTCTACAATTAATGCTGCACTGTAATGGTGGATCATCTAAGAATTTGGTAAAAAACCTAAGAAAGGATTAAAACGTACACCATTCCTATAAATTCCTCCAGCCTCTCGGGATTCATCCCGTAAGACTCGCTATCAGGAAGCATTTTGCCTGGGCTGCAGACTGTTTGGGCAGCTCGTGCTGCACAGCAGGGCACCCCTTGTCACCCTTCCCACCGCCTGGTCCGCGACCGAGGGACCTACGCGAGTGCTCTGGGTTTCTGACAGCGCCCTCAGGTTACCCAGCCCTTCTAAAAGCACACACAGCTTTGGTCAAGTGGGGACAAAGGCAAATTGAGTGAGAGAAGTTTTATAAAGAGACAGGAAAAAATAAATCACACTTGCTTCTCTTAATCTATAAAAGAAGATATCCTTTCTAGGGACAGGTACGAATGAAAAAGTGTGCTGAGCCTACCCACTCAACCTAGGGGTTGCTCTCCTTGCGAGACTGCATTTGTGGAGATGCTCTGTTTCTCTCTCCGCCTTCTTCTGAAAGGGGTTTAATGGTCATTTAAAAGCACCAAAAATGCCCCTCCTCATCTCTCAAGATGCAGAAAGCTGTTCTGACTTTGCCACTGCTGAACTCGTCTGCTTTTAGCTTTTCAAAAATGCAGATGTCTTTCCAGCAAAAGGACAATTATCATTGCCTGTGTTCGATTTAGTTATTAGCAGTAAATGAGCAAGCAGAGCAGACAAGAGAACATGCAAAGCTCAGCACCAAGCCTTTCTATATGATGAATGTATATTTTGTACACACATGTAAACCAAGCCCTACTCCTTGTACTTATCTTAGGTACAGCATGTCCCTTATGTTGGTGAAATCCTCTGTATTGATCACAGAGGTGAGAGGGCTGGAATACCCTGAGGAGCACCTTGACAGCAGACACATGTAGGCTCCTATTTTGCAGATTTTTATTAATGCTATTTTTTATTTTAAGACCACAGTCTTCCTGGGAAAGTAAAATCCAACGACTATCTTGAATCCCGATGTTGATTCAGGAGGAGATGGTTGTTAAATAAAGCATTTTGGATCATGACCATTAAATCCCTTCTCAGAGAAGCACAATGTCGCTCTTGTGATTGTAACGACTATAATGCAGTAAGAAGGGACCTCGGCGCACTGCAACCTGCAGGCAGCGTGGCGGGGAGCCAGGGAATGCCTCACCCGTTTGTTCCACTGGATTTCTCAGGTGGGGTCCCAGCAGTGCGTTACCTGCTCGCTCCGAGGCATCCCTGCAATTCCAATGGGCATGGCCGAGCGAGGCCCCTCCACGCTGCCGGCTCCCGACTCATTCCCTGAGCTTACAAAACAGGAGATAAAAACAGATTATTGTTCTGCCTTCATTCTCATCATCCTTATGCTCATTACAAACAAAGCCATGTAACTGCTCCTCGGCCCAACGTGGCTGGGGCAGCACCAGCGACAGCTCCTGAGGCAGCAAGAGCCCCGCAGAGCTGCGGGCAAGGCAGGGAGCTGGCCACGAGCCTCCCCGTCTGCGCGCCAGCCTAGGGATTTATCCACATCCTCCATCGATGGCTCATCTGAAAGCCTTGGCAGCAGATTCTTGCTGTAGCTGCTCACAGTTACCCTTCGGTTTATATACATTTCACTGAGGTCAGGATACCGCTAATGGAAATCCACTAATAAATTAATCCCCTCACAATCAAGCTGTATTTACATAAATTACACGCATATGTCAATCAGTTTGCTGGATGTTATAATAAAAAGCAGAAGGAACAGGGGGCTTTTGGTGCAGGTGCTGAACACACAGCACGAACACAGGAACAGGAATGTAAACAGTTCATTTAGAAGCAGTTCAGAGAAACCCTCACCTCCAGCAGTTTATAAACTCAGAGATGGTGAGGAGAAAATCAAGTCATGCATTAAGGAAAATAAAAAATCTCCTACAAGGCAAGAGAGAAGGGACAAGACAGAACACATGGAACAAACGAGGCTTTTCTGAAACAAAGCAGACGTGGAAATGCCTACAGGCAGCCTGCAGGACCCACAAAGCAACCTGAGCTTCAAAGTGTATCAGGACTACAAATCAAACAGGGATCAAGAAAGCAAAAAGAAGAGAGAACAAAGCAGAGGTTTAACTTCCCACATGGCAGACCTGAGGCAGCCTCTAAAGGAAGGGCTGGGAAGCAAATCCCAACCAAGAGGCAGGTTATTTCACGCGTGACCACTGCGGGGACCTACACCCTTCCCGGGGCGTCTGCCCTGGCTGCTCGTGCAGGGAGCAGGGCTCAGGCCCCAGCGTGTCTCACTGCGCGGCTCCAGACACGCTGCGGGCCCACACAGCGCACGACGCCATTTTAACTGCTGCGCCCACTGCAGGAACTACTGTGTAGCCTTAAGATTATTATGTACCGCGGAGCAGAAATGTGCGGGGAAGGCAGAGCCTCAAAAGGAGCCTGCCCTCTGGCTACTCCTCAGACTGCCCTTGGAAGCAGGAAGAATCAGAGCAGCTCCCTGCTCCCGCCTGCGTTGCCAAACAGGGCCGGACAGTTTTATCCTCGCTTGCCCCCAGTTCGCTGGGTTCATCACCGTGGCCTCCTTGCAAGGATGCCCGATCCCAAGCAGCTGGATCCAGGTGCCGGAGGGGCTTTCAAGCTCACAACAGGCTCCCCTGCCAGATGGGGGAATAAAACACACACACACCAGCCCGAGCGGGCCGAAGAGGAGCCCTTGCCCCGCGCCCCAGAGGTGCCTCTAATGGGACCCCGAGCACATTTCACATGGTAAGTTACGTTAATTCATCACTGACAACATTGCCTGCTAGATAGGAGTATGCGCAGATGACACTATTAGTAGATTTTTTATTATTATTATTTTTAGAAGCTGCCTCTCAGATGGAATTCCTGATACACAAAAAGACAAATGAGCAAAATGAGGCAAAGAACCCCCCAAAAAGACTCCTTTCAACAGGCTGAGGAGTACTGGGAAGGTAAAAATACAAGGTGGAGGCCTAAAGGATAAAAAAAAAAATTAAAAATTGATTTCTCCCACATCAGCACGTCACGATACTGTCACAGCTCATGCAGCTGACACTCTCCTAGCTGAAAGAGGGATTTTTTTAAAATACATTTTTCTTTACACCAGATTTAAAAAAAAAAAAAAAAAAGAACACACAATCATTTCATACTAGGCCCTATTAAAAGCAATAGCCTTTTTTCAATGCAAACTTGCATTGGCAATGCAAGCTTGCATTGAAAAAAGCAATTGAAAAAAATGCAAGCCTTGTATTGCCAGCTGGTCGACACCAGCTCTCCCACCAGCATCTTAGACGATTCTGGTTTCAAGGTTTCCCTCTGCCTTTTTCCTTCCCCTTTTGCAATTTCTCCCTCCCCACAGGGCATCCCAGGTGCTCCGTGCTCCCCTTCCCGCGCCTGCCGGGCAAACACGCAAGCTCCTTTACCCATTTGTCTCCTTCTGGTATCTGCTCCATTCCTGACAGGCACCTTGGTTGCTGCAAGGATTAAAAAAATACTCAACAAAATAAGCTCAGGATAATAAACCCAAACACCACCAGTCTCTGCAAAAATCACTGACCATCACTACAGGCTTCTGCATCCATTTCTATCACACACACCAAAATGCAGGTAAAACAAGAGGGAAGGGAAAACTTGGCGACAAAAATGAATCAAAAATATTCATCATACAAATTTAATACCATTCTGTAATTTTAAAGGAACCAATGCTTAATAGAAGAACTGTTCAGTGTATATATGTTTCATTATCCAACAACAAAATAAAAGGATTTACCTTTAAAATGCACAGGATCCTTCTGAAGGCTTGTCTACATCACAGTCACGTAGTCTTCAGTTTTAGAGAAGAAATAAAGCTGCTCAGAGCGGTTTGCAAGATAGAGAGGCTTCACAAACCAGAGCATGGTTTCAATTTTGCTCTTGTTCTTTTTAACACAAAGTGCAAAAACAATCAAATATGCAATTTTGCAAAATAACCTTTTATTTCATATGGCTCCATTATTTCCAAACAATACAGTACCCCAGATGTATAATTATTTTGTGTGATTGCATCATACCAGCACAAAATCTCCAGCTGACTATTGAAGAATGCACCGAACCTCGGTCTCATGATCTGGAAATCCCGCTTTTAAGTACCTTTGGTCCCAAAATTTTATGTCAAGGCAAAGAGGAGCAGTTGAATACTGTCACACACAGTGATCGGTATTGGTATTATCTTCTACAAACAGGTGAAAAGGTTAACAGCACTTTATGGCAATGTCAAACAGCAGAAAAACAATTACAATTTTTGCAAAACAAGTGTACAATCAACAGTACCACAGCGGTCCTTATATTTTTAATTCAACAAAACAAATGGAAATCTTGCTTCTCAAAATCTGATGACTTAAGAAATCTCTCCTGTAAGACACACCACTGCTGAAGCACTCAACAGAACCATGCATAAAACGAGAGAATCCGTAAGGAACATGCACAGAGGGAACTGAAACCAACACTGTTCGTGGTGAACGGGCAAGGATTTGTCACGAAATGGGAATCAAAGAGCAGCAGGGCTGAACTATGAGACTTACATTGTTTCAGCCGTAACGACTCGCGTACGAACAACGAAGCAAACACAAACCTTGGGTGTTGTGTGCAACCCTGGCAGAGAACCAGCCTTTTTCACACCAACTCGGACGTTCTCACTGCTGTGTGCAACAGCCTGCAGGTAACATTTCTCTGCTTTTTTCCCCATCCTCTATCTCTGTGCACTCCTCCATTACATTGCTCCTAATTCCAAAGGCATATGAACGATGCAACCATTTTGTGATCAACTGTGGTTCGCTAGTATCATTTGCTCTCGAATGCATTTTGAGCTGTTGAGAACAGCAAACGCACCGACGGCTCCGTCCGAATGCCCACGACGGCTGTAACACCGGCCAACTGCACAACCCGCTGGAGCTCCCGGGAATTCAGGGCTTCCAACCAGCTTGCAACGCTCCAGTCTTGACCAACACGGTACGCGGTGCAGAATTTCCTATATGCAGGACATCTTAGGTTCTTCTCTTAATTAAAAAATAATAATAAAAAAAATCCAATTCTCTTTCCAGAGGTCGCATCCACGTTCATGCTGGGAGTACTGTCCTGGGTACTTTGGATTTCCTAACAGTTTTCATTCCAGCGTCATCAGGATCAGCTGGGCCACAAAGACAGCGCGGGCGGGAAGAGCTGATCCGACAGGCGCTGCTCTCCCTGTCACAACCCCATCAGTGCTTGCCAACCCGTGTCTGGCAATAGTTAAGAACAACGAAGGAACAAACTCCACGGTAACAGCAACCGGATAAATCAGATGATCATTTGAAACATTATTGCGCAGGACTAACATTTCCTTAGGCAGCATGTGAACACTCGCTATGCCTGCAGTCGACTGGAAAAAAATATATATACTGCATTTGAAAAGAAAAGAAACAGTATGCTCTTACACAGAGTTTACTGGGTTTATAAAGAACAGCCTCCTGGTGCGAGTTACCCCTGTGCAATCTGCTTCTATAAACTTCTCTTTCCATATCGTGTGATCGTGGGTCGGAATGAGGACCCACGTGGGTGGCAACGGTCCTGACTGTCCCAACATCTTCCTGTAAAGTGGCAAGTAAATACATTCCTTCTTTCAGCTGCGATTCCACAGAAGCCTGAGGCAACAGGCTGGACAGCCAGGGCTGCCTCCCTTTCCACACCCACCTCCTTTCACCTTGCGCTGTGGGCACTGGGCCTCGCTCGGAAGGGGCGGCCTCTCCAACCGGCATCTCCCATAAACAAGGGCCTGGACCTGAGCACCATCCTTGGCCTCCCCACAAGGAAGCTACGATAAAACTGCTGCTCTGGGGGCTGGGACACATTTAACTTGGTATTTTTGCATGAAACCTGGGAAACCTGCTTTGAATTGCACAGATTCTGCTGTGCTCCCTGCTCTTGCCCCTCCACAGGGGGCAGAGGCTGGGTTTGTGTTAGGGGTAGCACCCGGTGCCATTCATACAGCACAAGACACAGAAGGATCGATAGGGCCAAAGCAGAGCCAGAACTACTGAGGGCTGGCTTTACTCCCAATAAAACTAGAATATAAAATGCAGCAGCCACAGCTGAGTTCTGGCCATCCCGCTTGTATTTAGAGAGATTAATTTTATTTTAGGAACAGCTCTCAAACCTTTGTGTCACCACGTAGGCATGATGCCAGCTCGACTTGCCAGAAGTGAGAATATACATCATTGGCACCCTTTCCAAAGCATCATACGTTGCATCTGAAAGCCTCATCTGTTCCAGTTTGCCTTTAAATTCAACTCATTCTTCTTCCATTTTGATTTCAGCACACTGCCAGACCTAATACTGCCCTTCATGTAGTTATTCAGGGCATTTTGCAGATTTATGCTAGCAATTGTACTCATTTTATTAAGAAAATAGTTTTTCCTTTTTTTTCCCCCTAAACAAAACACGAAGATTTGTTGGCATTGAATTATTCAAACTCTCTCACGAGTATATTTAGTGCAGCTGTAACTAGTCAGGGAGAAAAAGGCCTCCGCAAACCATTCAAAGGTCACCTCGGTTGGACCGCAGTATACAAAAAAGAGAGGTGGCTAAAAATCACCAGCACCACCAGCAGACCTTCAGAAACAGCTCGAATCCTTCTGGCTTCAGATTTGTGACAGATAAAAGCTCTCCTCTACATCCTAAGCTGTACATCTTTCCTTCACTGTGTTTTCATCTTTAAAAGTGCATTTTGCAAAATGATAGTGATCAGTGAGATGCATTCTAAACACAAAGAGGGAAAACAAATCCAGTGACGTTGTATTTCTCCAAGCTCCCTCATAACACGGGATACTGTTAAGCACACAGAATTCAGACAGCCGATGGTGAAACCACAGCAAGGATGGGCTGATTCATCACGTGTGGGTCACTTTTAATCACATAACGATACTGCGGGGCTTTTTTTGAGCACTTGATTCCCCACAGAAACCACCTGGCACTGGATCTCCTTTGGGTGCTGTTTTTGGATCGGGATCTAACGCAACGGCTGCTGACCGGGTAGCGGCAGCAGCGTCGCCGCCAGCCGCTCTGCAGAGCATCGTTAGTGGCTCCAGCACAAGGAGCTGCAACGAAGCACGAGTCTGTGCAAATGAGGAACCTCTACCACACAACTGTTGTACACACTACTGATGAGACACATGGCTCAATGTTCTGAGCTCTAACTACAATGCCAAGGAATACTCGTGGTGATAGTTTTCTGGTCGCAGACATTCTTCTACGGCGGTTGTACGATTGCACCTTTTGTCCAAATGCTGAATTTGCTTACGTGTGGGTGAGAGTATACACCTTTGAAAAATACAGACAATTCTTAAAATAATACATCATCAGGTCACTATGTTACTGATCTTCACTTTTAAAATTCCCCCAACAAGAGGTACGAGTCCATCCAGTATTTTCCTTTACGCTTGTATATTCACATGTGCACATACAACATGATACTCATCGTCAAGAGCCTGGATTCCCACTGTGTCCTCAGGTCCCGTTCAACTTTTAAAATAGGCAATGATATAAATACTGGAAGATGCAGTACCACATACCACCTGACAAAAACGCAAATGATTGTATGCCAACCAGCCACAAATTACTGAGGGTCATCGCTCGAGAAACAGCTTTTGTTTGGCCCTGCACTGGAGGAAACGCTCCTAAAAAAGAGAAGAAAAAACAAATTTAGTGCTGGAGTAGCAGCAACGATAGAGTATGATTCTTTACCTGAAGTGCCTGCCCCACCAACCAGAAACAATACTTGTCTCATGCAGTAAATTTTCAAAATAACCTCCAGTAGTGTGTTGTTTTCAAGAACACAGGAAAAGAAATTAGGCATAATTTCCATTGAGTTCATGTGTAGAATCTAAGCATAAACTTGCAAGCATGCTTTAAAAACCAACCTCAGTAAGTTTTAGAGCTAGCTGGTATCACTTTTGCCTGTTGCAAAGGAGTAATGCACATTTAAAAACAAGTTTTCATATTGTGTGAGCATTCACTGACTGGTCAATCACACAGACTAAGGGATCATTACAATTTGCTACCTGTAGAGTTTTCTAGAAAGATTTTTTGAAGTTTCTGTCTGCATATGTTTATGAGAGAAACAGCAGGACTTTGCAGACGTGATTAAAAATGACTTTTTCTGACTTAACACTGTATTTAAATATGCTTGAATATATCAGAGATTTATAATCATAAAGTAACAAAGTATTTGCACTTATTTACATTAGTATATTAAAAATTTGCATTGCACTTTAGAAAAGCACAAAGCCTAGTAGATCTGAATCTCTTTTTCTCTGGTGAATCCTGAACAATGGATATAAAAACTCCTGAGAATATTGTATAGATGGATCTACTTGCTGTAATATTATGGAGTGAATGGCAGTCCCTCATACAAGAACAAAAGATGAAAGAGCAAAGATAAAGCAATGTAAATTCTCAATCTTAGAAACGACACCATTTTCGCAGTTAGATCCTATCAGCATCTTATCTCTCTGCCTCTCATTCGCAGTCACTGCAGGAACTGCAATCAGGCGTTAAGGCAAAGCTTTTCCTGCTGTATTAATTAAAAAACAACAAAAAAACCCAAAGCACCACACGCCATCCTCAGCGACTCCCATCCTCCACTCCCTGACGCACAATGACGCACAATATTTTCACACATGGGCAGATCTGCCACCCTGTTTATTTACCGGGAATGGTTATTCAGCTGCAAATTCTCATCCACCAAAGGGTCATCTTCTATTCACCCACCACAAAGTGCATTTTACATTTATTCTCATATTCATTTATTATTTATTTTGCATTTATTGTCATGTTCCTCCCTGCTTTTTTTTTTTTTAAACCATCATTGGCCTCTGGTTTAAACAACTAACTTTACTCCTCAGTACAGCCAGCAACTTCCCTTTCCTCGCCTCCCAGGCCAAGCTGCATCTCCAGAGGGGCTGATCCCTCACTTCCATAGATGGGATGAGCTGAACGCTCCCCGCTGCCCTGTGCACGAGCAATTTCCTTCTTCCTCATCCATCTTTTGCTCCTATCCTCCAGCGATTCCCTGTGCACCAGTAGTTGCTGAGCCAAGGCACCGCCGCTGTGAGCCGGGACAGCAAAGGAAAGGGCAGCACCTTCTCCCTGGCAGAAGTGGCAGGAACTCTAAATTATGCTAATTTATGCCTGGTAAGGCATAAATTAATCTATGTCGTGGCAGCTACATTAGTATGTCTCATTAATGCATGCTTAGTATGCCAGCAAATTATAACCAATTATCCGATTTTTGAAGTGCATTTCAAGGAATAAGTATGATTATATTCATTATGCTCGTTGGAATTCTAGTCTGGTTACATTTTTGGGGGTATGACCATTTTATGTTGTTGCCCTCTGTAAAATACTACATCCCCTACAAGAACTCCCTGCATCCTACTGTGATTTTGTTTAAAGCTACAAAATGTTGTCCTTTTTTGGCCTAATAAATCCCAACACACACATTTGTAGGCGATTCATTCAGCAGGGCCTGCCTTTTGTCATCAGTAACGTCTGAATGACGTTTGTAAAGTCTGGCACAACTCTGCGTTGCCAAAGAGTCCTACCCATCACTTTAACATGACAGCTGACAGTTAAGCCCTCAAAACTACATTAGAACAGTATTTGCAATAAATCACCTAGCACAGGAGGATTCTTGTTTAATGTGTCATTCTGGAATACTAAACTCAGTTTATTCAGGTTGTTTAGTAGCAAGCATCACAGCTGTTTAAAGGACACGATTATTTTTCTTCAGACACGAGCTACATTATTTCATCTGGAGTCTTCTTATTCAGTTTAGGTTAGATAAATTCATATCCATGTATGCCCACTAAATAAAACCCAAATCGTAACCTCTCTGGATTTTATCTTTCTTGTTTATTATGATGCATTTCTCTGTTTTGCATTCTGCATAAACACACACAACTGCTCAAAACACAGGTGATAAATCGACTGGAGAGAAATGTGTACTTGGTTAAAGAACGCTCCAGCCTTAGTTTTGAAGGTGTTATCTGGGTATTTCACATTAAGGAAGAACAGTAAAGAGAAGTGTAGAGTCCTGAACCCCAGGAGGAACCAGTACAGGCTGGTGGATGACACGCTCAGTGCAGAGAAGCACCTGGGCGCCCTTGGGGCTGCAAGTTGACCACAAGCCAGGAAAGTGCCCGTATGGCCATGAAGGCCAAGGGTATCCTGGGGTACGTGAGGAAGAGCACTGCCAGCAGCTCAAGGAGGTGGACATGCTCCTCATCCTCTGCTCAGCACCAGTGAGGCCACATCCGGACCTCTGAGTCCACTGCTGGGCTCCCCAGCGCAAGAGTGACATGGAGCTACTGGAGAGAGTCCAGCAAAGAACCCCTGAGATGATGCAGGGTCTGCAGCATCTCTCCTATCAGGAAGTTTCCACAGGATCTCACAGCTAGGAGGCCAGTCCTGAGGGAACAAGGCTGCAGATGAAGCCTTGAAGGACTTCATGCCATGTAATTCTTACAATTAAAACATCTTCCTGGTCAGCTTAGCAGGGGTGGGAGGGAGGCTCTACCATTCTGGAGTGGAACAGAGGCCATTTATGTTGTTTTCCTCCAAAAGTGCAAGAGCCAGAAGAACATGTCAAATAGCAACACTCAGCAGACAAACTAGTCTGCCTCATTTGGGTCTTGTTTAATCCCTTTTAGTCAAGGTCATGCTCAACTGCAATTGCTGAAGGTTTTATAATCCCCACTAATTTATGGGCATCAACTCTGAATGCTTTTATTATGCAAGTGTTCACTGCTGTTTCGAATCTTGATTAATTACCCAAAGAAATCCTGCAACAGCTTGTTTCACACCAGTGAAAACTTACTTAAAAGTAAGTTTACCTTATTTCAGTTTTGAATATGCCCACTTCCAAACACCATCCTATTCTAATGTGACCAGATAATTTGTCTTCTCTAGATCACTCGTGAGCTGTTCTTTTGCCATATATTGTGAATAATCACACCTATGGCATACAACATGTAGGAAGAATAATTATACATTCTTAAACCATTTGGATATCCCTTTAAGAACAGGGCATCATCACAGCACAACTCCCTTGGCCAGCCAACATCCTACCTGTTTCATAGAAGTGTGTGAGGAGATCCTCCTTCTCGATGAAGCGCTGATACAGCCACTGGGCGAGCGCGTCCGGCTCGGCAGGTACATCTTTAATTGGGAAAACCCTACCAGGGAAGGGAAATCAGTTTAATGCAGGACATGCATTCTGCATGTGGGAAAAGGAGAACAAGCAAACAAAAACCCCAAAGCCCACACCACCCTGCCCCGGCTCACCCCAAAGATACAGAGGAGCCTGCTGTGAAACTGACTGCGTGGTTCATTCTCCGATCACAGAAGTATTTACCATACAAAACCAGAATACTCCAGGCTACCAGTGGGATGCATGAAGACACTGGCATTCCCAGCTCCTACTGAATACAAGGCTGCACGGAGGCTGGGGATGCCTCCCACTCGCCTTCTTAAAACCCACCTGCACCACACTGTGTTACTGTCCTTACAAATACAAAGCCAAACCAAAAGAAATGAAGACCAAAGGCTCATCCTCAATTCTGAGGGACCAGTTCTTCAGCAGGCAGAAGGTAAATAATGGCCACCAAGTGCCCACAGGTCTTCCCTATACCAGGAAACAAACCCTCCTTGCTTTTCAGCAGAAGAATCACCTTGGTTGGAAAGGACTAGGGCAGGTTGCACACTGAAAACTGACAACATATGTAAGGGTACCCAATATTACTGCTATGTCTTTAAAAGCTAAGGTAAGAACTACCAACATTTTTGAATGTCTACATGGAATAATGACTCTGTTTAAAACAAACAAATAAGAAAAATACAAAGAAAAAAAAACAGAAAAAAAACCCCACAGATGTCTAAGGAAGAATTCATGAAGATAAAGAAGAAATTCTCTCCCCTCCACTCCTTCCGCCTCAAAGCATTAAATTAAAAAAAAAAGTGAACTCTGTGCCTTCATTTACACCTCCACATTGGGTTTACTGGGAGGCCAGTGCAGAAGATATTTGTGCATCAGGATAGCTTAACAATTCCTATTCCAAAATGTAAGACTGTAGGTTTCTCTTTCCAGGTGAGCTCTCATTTAACCTGTCTTCTATGCTATGCCTCTATCCATTAGTTAATTTTTCATTTCCATTTAAATAGGAGCTTAATTAATTACACTGGAAAGCATTTGAGGTAAGAGTGCAACCACGTGGAAGTGTCTGCGCAGCTAAGGGAACAAGATGCTAAGGAAAAAAGGGGGCATCTGAGGCAAACACCATGTTTTGCTGCTAGGTCACTCACTTCCAGCCCTTTCACAGCTCCTCTTCTGTCTCCTCTGCCTCGGCTTCGAGCTGAGGTGAAGCCAACAACAAGTCTTGCAGACACCAGCATTTAGGGAGCCTATTTTTTAACTGTAATTCCAGATAAGACATTCAATCATTCACTGAAATTATCCTTTGAGTTCTCCTTCCACGTGGTTGTTCCCCAACGTTCATCTTCATGGTCCAGTAAATTCTCCAACTCTTGCCTTGTCTGCTTGTTTATCAAACAGACAACAGAAGGGAGAATATAGCACTAGGTTATCTTGCAGACCAGATGCCATAAGGCAGACCCAAACGGGACAACAGAGCACAAACAAGCCAAACAGACACCCAGCCCACAACACAGGACCCATCTTTCTCGAGGGTGTAACATGAACCACAGCTCTGCCCCACACGCAACCAAGATGCCAAGCACTATTTCTACTCTCCGCTACCTACCCAGTGCTGAAGACAGAAGGACCCAAGAGCCACGTGCTCTGTTTTGCAGTGTATTCGTGGGGCAGGTGCTGGCTCACCCAACCCTGGCCATGGCTCACGTGGAGAAGAGCACGAGAGGGGGCTGCCCGGCTTCACACGCGCTCTCCAGCACCGGCCGCAGGGCCCTCCACCTCCACCGCTCAGTCCCCAACAGCTCCAAGGCTTCGTACCCACTTAGTCTTGGTATTTTTTTCCTAGAATGTGCCCACTAATTGAAAGCATTATCAGAAGAGTCAGCAAAATACCCACGAGAAACTACCCAGGAGGCAGCAATTTGAGTAGCAAATAGTGGGAACGGCAGTGACCTAGTTGGCTCAGTGGGAGCCAAAAGCGTTTTAACCACATTTTTTGGATTATACAGATTTATATCCTTACTAGCCAAATTTCACATTAATAATTGGGGTAAATTAAGAGATAAAACGTCACTAAAATCCCTTTGGTATAGACATGAAAGCCCCATCAAGAAGCACAGGATTACTTTTAATCCAGTTTAAAAATGAACTTTTGTGTTTCTCACAACAGAAATTATTTGCTGTCATACAATCCAGCGAGAATGTAAGTCTTAAAGGCAGGTGTCCTAAGTTTGGAAGAACACATAATCTTCAGAAGCAACTCCTTCATCCCAA
>JAUBOD010000819.1:5276657-5299951 GCA_032353885.1 Nothura maculosa | reverse complement strand
AAGCTGAACAGGCCCAGCTCACGCAGTCTCTCCTCGTACGAGAGATGCTCCAGTCCATTAATCATCTTTGTTGCCCTACGAAGATATCTTCTGGACTACAGCATTAAGTCTAAAGTAAAATAGTTTTTAGGGATGTAGTAAAATTCACTCAAATCCTAATTCCTTCAAAAATATTTTAAATGGGTTTCAGTAAAATTGTAGTATTAGTAGAGAAATAAAAAAATAAAAAGTTCTTATGTGTGTATATAAAGGATTAGACTTGTTTCTATATTTGTGCAATTCCTCTACAGTTTCTCAGCGTTTAAGAGCAAGATACACATTTATCCATTATCAAACCTGAACATTTTAGCTAAATGAAGGCATTATCAATCCTCAGGTGAAATGGGCACATATCGAAAGAGATAGGAACGTCCAAGACCCCAGCAACATACGTGATGCCCACGACTGCATAGAATTGCTTGGGAAACAGGGAAGATATTGGGGGATATTCCACTCCAGAGGACAGCAGAATGTGACAGGGAAATTGCACCCTCATCCCTTTTCTCCAGGACTCACATGGCTTTGAGCAAGAGCTCGGCTGGACATTGGAACCTGACATTCCCTGGCGTGCGTCCAGGTTCTCACCAACAGGCTCTTCCCAGCTCCAAGGGACTGTCTCCACTTCCAGGAACCCCAGTTACGTTGTGCACAGGGAAGTCGGGCTGAATTCCAAAGCCTGAGCACTGAGGCTTAACTGAGCCTCGGCCTAAGCACTAAGCACCATGGACTATGAGCACCTCCCAAGCCCCCTGCCTTGGATCCCCAGCTCCCCACATCTCCAGCTGAGAACATACCAAAAAAGCCAGACAAAAGGGTGTCTTAACGATCAAGACAAATGCTGATGTAGCTGCTATCTGCCAGCAAAAGCTTTTCCACTGTTCAACTGAATCCTTAGCAACAGGCTCCAGACTAATGTCCAGTGAAATTTTGTCTTTTTTTTCCCCCCTTTTAAAAAGATCTTTGGTCACTATGTGAAAGAGATATCTGAACAGTTTTCCATTATCAGTGTATAAGTAGGTACTGAGATCAATGCAGTGCTTTGTTTATCGAGAAATGCTTGAGAGATTTAACTCAGGCCCTCACGATAAAGGTACTTTCTGGATCCCCAGCTCCTCAGCTCCGAGTGCTGGCACCAGACACGGACCGCAGGAATCGAGGCAGCCGCCCTACTTCTATTGAAGAGTCAGCTTTTAATACCCCCAGGATCAGATTAGTGCCCATTAGCTAGAGCAATGCAAAGCTGCTGTTGAAATAGGTACCTACAACACCCTCTCACTTCTCTCTGGTTAATTTGTGTAATTTTTTTTTTAAAAAAAAAAAAAAAAAAAAAAAAAAAAAAAGTCCTATTTCTCTAAAACATGTGGCTCTGTATTAGGATTAAAAATACAAGACAACCCCCAAAGAATAATCCCACCATAGAAATCACATAGTTTGTATCACTGTGTTCACTTAAATGGGCAATTTAGTAGAAGGTTTAGAGTCTTTCATGATCAACACATAACCTGCAAATTAGACAGCAAAAATTCTTCAAAACTCGTTAGAAATCCAGGTACTTGCACAGCAAACCAACTCCTATATAAGGTGATTTTCAATAAATATGACTCTGTATTTTCCACAGGGCTGGAGGGTTCCCATGGAATAAGTTTCACCCAACTAAGAGGCCGTAAGCAAAAACATCAACCACTCATCTAGATGGGACAATCTGAATGCTAAGCACATATTAATTTATAAAGTCAAGCTTCAGGAGATACTTAAAGCCTTCCCCCGACAGATCAAGGCTTTTCTACCTAATTAAAAAAAAATAAAACAAAACCCCACTCTGAACGGCCATAGTTGAGCATCTGGCACATTCCCTTGTACACTGTGAACCTGTAATCTGGAGTCCAGCACTGTGGCTGACTGGTGGTCCCACTGCTCTGGTCCCTCGTACACAGCCCTGCTGAGCGAAGGCGGGAGATGAAGAGATGTCCTGCTTGGTGCTGTCACTCTAGTTCTAGCACGACTGGATGTGGCCAGGACGCAGCCTGGAGGTAAACCCAATCCTACACACGCCTTCTAACGAGAACTCAAGTTTCAGTTTCAGTTCCTTGCAGGGGACAAGTTCCAGGAGCCCCGGGGCCCTGTATGATCTGAGGATCAACCTCCTCCTTTGCGCAAGGCACAGTTTCTGAGCTGATCCTTACCATGAATCAGCACAGTCTTATATCCAGCTGTGTCCTGGGACGGTGCTTTCCCTGGGCAGGTCTTTTCCTGGCAGCCTTTGCACAGGCTTAGCTGCGCACTGGGAGTGTTCAGTGACTTGCAGGAGAAGCCTGTTCTCTGCAACAGGGCAATTCCCTTTCACTGCTGAGCTCTCCTGGACGGCTGCCCACAGGTTTCCAGCAACTAACAGTCAATACTGGAGCAAGAAACAAATGCTCATTATACAAGATTAAAAAAAAAAAAAAAAGAAAATGGAAGGGGGACATTTAGGTCCAGAGCCTTTTACCCACTTTATCTCCTCTACCTCTCCATTTTTTATTTTTTTTTTAATTTTATTACTATAAAGATGACTTTGTGGCTACAACATTGGTCTGAGGTCTTCATTGGAGGAAGAAAAATAACCAAGCACAAGCAGTTCAGTTCTCAAATTTGAGAGAGTGCATATGCAATGTTACCCAAATCATCTCCTTCTGGGTCTCTATGCTATATATCTATCTATATTTTTATTTATATACACACATAAATTTATATCTTAACTATATAACCATTCTAGTGGGGACAGGAAACACCACTTTGCATAGGCAGATGACAGGAAAGCGGTAATTTTTGCCTCCTGTACAAAATAAAGATCCAATTTAAGGAGGATATTGGTAATTTTTAACAATAATTTTGTGAGTCTTCTCACTTCCTTCTGGCAGCCCAATCATTATTTCTTTTTAGGACTGAAATCTGACCAAGAGATCACAAAATTTATAGGGATCACTTTTTTTTCCCCTCTCCCTCCCAAGCCAAGAGGAAGAGTTGACTTCTTAAGAAATCAGTAGAGGAAAAATCAATGGAACTGCTTCCTCAGCCAACTATGCCAAAGAAACACAGCCTTATAACAATCCATTACTGTGTTCTTTACAGACCAAAAACACAGGGTTTGCAAACTCTAGTCAGCTTCTACAGTGAATCCACTTGAATAAACAGCAACATATTAGAAATGTTCTGATAAAAGGACACGGAAAATTTCTGCTCCAAAGACAGGGATTAAACGATTAACAAACAGCACAGTCTGTGAGAAGTGTCCTCTCTCCTCCTTCCCCTTCAGGTAGTTCTTCCTTTCACACAGAGCGATGAACTAACATTATTTATTAGTACCAAGTGAGGGACAGGTCATGTCATCTCCTGCACGTGTGTGCAGGCAGAGCTCAGCCCTTGCACCTCCAAGGCAGCATGGAAGCTGTGTGTGCAGCAGCACTATTTCCAACTTCATTCTGATCAGCTCCTAGGACTGTTCTTCATGGCAAAGCTACCTTTAAAGTTATCCTGTGAAAGTGCCAATTAAGACTACTGAGTCGGTAGAAGAGTACACAAGATTACAAAGCTGACATTTAATGAATTCCTTTAAATACAAAAGAAGCAAAACCTGAAAGACAACTTGCAAATTAACTTTCCTCTTAAAAAAGAAGCTTCTGAAACACAGATAAATGAGGAAGATTGAGAACAAAATAGTAATCTTTTTACACCATCTAAGAAAGTTATAGCTCCATTCTGCTTCTGGTAAGACTGCTGACACCTCCCTCCAGCCTGTCCTTTCTCTTTACTCCACGTGAAAAGTGTGCCTGCACCCTGGCCCTTTCACATTAACACATCAAACAGTGCTCATGGACTGTAAAAACACCAGGCAAATAGGAGAATCTATCAAAATAGGTCAGAAAAAAGCTCTGGATATTCCTGCCAGTTCTTCCACATGTTTAGAGGTATGGGCCTAGTTTTTCTGTATTAGCCAACCAGCATGTTAAGGAGGCCTTTGAGCCTAGTATCAGAATCCCCCTGCTTGATAAAACGCAAGTACAGAGAGCCTTAGTCACACAGCTCTCCAGCCTGCCCTGCTAGCTGAGGCTGTGGAGCTGTAACTGCTTTGCAAACACACGGGAGCAGATTCAGCAGCAGTTCTTACTCGCTGCTGATGATTCAAGCCCAAATTTACCTTAGCTTAAACAATTTAGAAGGTCACAGGTGCCACTTCTTTTCAGAACATTCAAAATGTAAGTGTTGGGTAAGGGATAAAACTGCTGCCAAGGAAGACAACTATGATCCCCCTGACTCTTGCAGGATAAGAGGCACCTGTGGGAGTTAAAACCGGGAGTAGGCTGTTCTTTGCTGTTGCTGCTGGGAGGGCGGCTGTCCTTGCTGCTGCTGGAGACGAACTTGCTGGGAGTAGGGATCCTCAAGAGACTTAACAAAAATCGTTGTTTTAGGCCCAGTCTTCCAAACAATGCCATTTGAATCTATTACAGAGGACTCTACCGTGATGTTATGGGTGCCAAGTATCACAAAGTTTAACAGGAACTGGGTGCTGAAGTAGTCGTTGTGTGGTTCCACCCTCTGCTCCATTTCATTGGTCATGTTGTCAAGGGGAATCTGAGAACACACGGCGGGTAAAAATGTTATTTTATGTAACCCACAAAAAGGAGTTATCTGCTCTCCAATGGAAGAAGAGAAAGATTGTCACCCTCAGTTTCCCCAAACCAAAGCACATGCATGTTCAAGTCACTCTTGACACACTTTTCAGACCTACTGACACAAGTGAATAGCTCGCAAGTCCTTCTTGCTCAAAGTTATGTTTTTTTTACCTATTGAGTAATCTAACTCAAACTAACATTAGGCACTTCCCAGTCATGTTATCCCTTTAGAAGCAACTGAAGTTTTAAGACAAAAGAAACGCACACAAAACCCAAACAAGGCCTTTCACCAATTACTGCAGTAGCAGAACCCAAACTTCAGACACTCCATGTTTGATAACACATCGATAATGTTGCACATCCAAATTCACTATGCATCTCCCCTGGTGCTATTTAATTTGGACAGCCTGTGCCCCTGTATTTCTTAAAATGAACAAAAATATCTCAACTTGAGGGCTAGGAAATTTGGAGTAGGCAGTAGAGTCACCTACTCCCGCTCTTGCGGGTCAAAATTTTCCTCATCTCCAGCAGATTCCTACTGACTTGTTCTTAGCACAAAAAAATCTCTTTCAGGAAACAAAAGCAAGGCAGACAAAAGAATGGGAGAAGACAGAAAGCAAGCGCAGGACACTGCCTGGTTCTGTACTCCCATACCTTATAGTCCTGTCCAGATTTGCTCTGCAGCACCGAGGACACGTTCAGACAGACGGACTGGATCTTGCGGAAGAGGCCGGGCTTGGAGCCGTGCTGAACCACCCCCTCCACCTTCAGGGCCAGCTGCTGGTTGTTCTGCACTGCAATGGGCTCCGCAGGGTTCCTCGGAGATGGGGACAGAGCAAGCTGTAGTACAGGAAAACAGACAGAAATGTAAGCCTAGGCCTTCCGAAAAGCCAAAGCAATTCATACATGAGAGGACACAGTTCTTAAACTTCAGGGAAGGGGGTGGTAAAATGCTAGCAGGACTGAACACAAACCCAAAGCCAAGTGTCCTGATGAGCACATCGGGACCACCAGACACAAGCTTTGTGTCCGTTTCATTACTTAAACACTTTTAAAGGGAGGGAACAATCTTCTATAAAATATGCACATGTAAGCTCCAAACAGACCCAGCTGAACAAAGTGAAACACACTTAAGCATAAACATTTAAAATCTTAAGACTCTCCCTTTTCCTGGAAAAAGGGAACACCCTGAGTACAAAAAAAAGTCCGCCCTTCTTCCCCTGCTATCACTGAAAGTCACATATAGCCATTCTTGCTCTGTTAACTGATAAATACTACAATTTCCTCCCACGTTAATAACGTTATTTTTCAAAAAGGAAAGGAACCAAACAATACAAGCTGAGCAGAGCTGCTTTCCCCCAGCTAGAGCATTAAGTAGCTTTGCAGGCTCAGGAGCAAGGAAAGTTCCAGAGCCAGCAGCCTTTTACCTTTAAAGCTCTGCAGTCAAAGTGAATCTTATTTGCTTGTCCGAGTCCCAGACTAATAGTTCCTAATAACCTTGTGTACTTATTCCTCTTGCTGATCCAAACAAGCAAATACAAGTGCTACTTGCATTTAAGTGCCTTCACCAAGAAGGCTGAATCTGTGTGTCTTTAGTAAGGCTGCATCAACTAGGCTTTTTCATAAAGATTCTATAAATGGAAGTTTTAAATCCTATTTGAGCAGCACTTACCTTAATGCTTGTAGACTGCAGTTTTTGGAAAAAGTACCTTTGAAATGAAAGGGGTACCTTCAACAAGGCAATGACAGCACTGCACAGACACGCTGTATGCTGTAATAAATAAGAAATCTTTTATAGCACAAAGACAGCAAATCGTCTTGAACTACTAACACTGCAGTAACTTCCACTGAAAGATGGAAAATACAGGCCTAGAGGAATGTCCTCTAACTGCGATAAGAGACTAAATTAAACCTATTTTTAAGAAAAAAGTATTCTGCTCTCCAAACAAGCAGCCTTCAGAAAAGCCTAAATCATTCCAGTTTTAGTTTAACATATTGTTATGATCTCTATATCCTACCCTCATCTTCCTCCTCCCTAAACCAGAAAAAACACCCACCCTCCAGAAAACAAAACAAAACAAAAAAAAGCCAGACCTTCAAGGCTGGGTAAAGAAACAAACAGAACAGTAAGCAATGCTGGCATCTACCACAGCTTGCAGTGGTTTGAACTTGTCTATTCTTCCTTCCCCTCCTTCAGCACACCCCCTCTGCTCAGATGAAAAGGGTCAACACTGCTGCAGTGGTATGGAACTCATGACACTCAGTTTACAAGACTTACATTAACTGCACTGCACAAAGCTCATTTCACTGCACAAGCTGGAATGGGTAGGGACTGAAGAATTTGGAAGCAGGGCAAAGAGATGCTGTCCATGTCATATGAACCGCCCCGTTTCCATCAGCACAGTCTTCAGCTTTACGACGGAGCCAAAGAAGCCCTAGCAGCTCTGTAAAAGGAGCCTCTTATCAGCTTACTGTTTGCACTCAGTACACACTGCATTGTGTTGTCTGATGCCCCGCAGTGATAAGAAATACTACACTCACAGAACCCTGCACTGACTGGCCCAGCTCAGGAAGTGAAGCAAGGCTAGTGCTGAGCTCTGCAGGGGCAGAGCCCCCTTGCAACAGCAGCACAGACTTCACTGCTACGGAACGGCAGCGTGGAGAGACCTCACAGACACCTGGGGTGACCTCCAGGCATCCAGACTTGTCTTAGCCTCTGCTAGACTCAGTGTGGAGATTTACCAGTAAGGTCACAGACTTTATTAAAGTGTGAAGAGTCTCCTCAGAGACCACTTGTGCTATTAATGGCTTATGTTAATTAACTACAATGTGGTAATGTGGCCTTTGGTTTCCTGACCACAATGGATATGCGGAGGTAGCCAGTGGTGCCTGGAACCTTCATCTGTGTATCTGAAAGCTGTTACTTGCCAAGTAAGACACGGGAGCGTATTTCCTGTTGAGGGATTCCACTTCTTCCAACACGTGGTTAAATACAGACATCATCCTTCGTTCATATTCACTCTCAACGTGTGCTGTCCCATTGGAACTATATTCCTGGAAGCTAGAAAAGGAAGACATGTGTTGTTCCCTCCAGCCCCATCACAGGTGTTCACTCAAACATGTCCAACACCACCAACCTCTTTTACAGCTTTAGATTCACTGAGACAATTCTGTTTTTCAAACCATCTTCTCGATTTCTCTATTTCTCCACTTTAAGTCTTGCTCTTTACATATAAATTCTTCTTTATTCACGACTTTCTCTCCTGCTCTCTTGCACTCAGACCAGTTAAAGGTCTAACTGAGATTGAGCACGCTCAATTGCCCTAACTTTTATTCAAGTCTGCAATGTTTAAGTTTTAAAAAGCTTCACAACTCAGTGAAGTATAGGAATAGCAATATACATTTCCTAGCTCACAATCAAACACTTTGAAAAAATTCCACCTCCTAGACCCCTACCTTTGGTAAGATCCACAGCTTCATACTTTTTACAGCCGAGATTAAAACACCCTCTAGATGAAATTCAATTCATAAGCAGGGCAAAGTCTCCTGGGTTGTCCACTTTTATTCACATTATAAAAACGGACATTTAAAAAGATGCTTAGTCATTTTATCTTGTATTTAAATCTTAATCTGCAAGTTTCAAAGACTGATTTAACTTCAGGTTGCTCCAAGTGATTTCTGTCTGCAGGCATGAGTTATTAGTAACTGAAGGGGATAGACTTGCACTAGAAACTTAAAATATATCTAACAAATATGTCCTCCAGACTCCAAAGGAAACTAATCTGCACTCAAGAGTGCCAAACAGTAGATATGACAGCTAACACAAATGACACAAATTTTAAATATTACTATTATTAAAAAATAATTATTTGATACAATATAAAATTAACTTGTAATAAATTAATATATTAAATTATATAGTTTTAGATTATAATAATTAAATAAAACTTTATAAACTCTTAAAAGATGGTATTAGAAAGTTACTTTTTATTTTGATGGAAATCTGCATTTAAGATAAGTCCACTATGTGGCTTTCAAGAGCACAATGAGCACAGAGAGCAGAACCTGAAAGAGAGTCCCTGCCCTACCAGCTTTACTATAGGTTCTTAAGCCTGCCCAGAGCAGAGCCACAAAGGTCCCTTGGGGCATTTTCTGAATTCCCAGGTTGGAGCCCCAAGGATTCGGGAATGAATAAAGCACAGAGCAGCTGAAAGTCAACTATCAAACCCACCTTGCAGATTCTGGATCCAAGATTAGGGCTTCTATTGCGTGTGAAATCAACAGGCAGCTCTGCTGTTGTCTGATATTAACATTAAAGATTTAAAAGATTTATAAACTTGGTACCTAAAACAGGAGATACACTATTTCATTACTGACAATTTTCTTTGGTTCTCTAGTTTTAAAGCAGTAATCCTACAATAGCTGCTCCTTCAGTAAGTATAGACAAGAACTACAAGAATTTCCATCTTTATGCTGCTGGAAATTTTGAATACTTACTTGTTCAGAAACTAATTTGAAATAACAGCACAACCATACTTATTTCCAAATATGTCTTAAGCATCACTTTGTACCTCATTTCATGCTATTACTCACTTCAATATTAATTTGTGTCTGCCTTCATAGAAAATTGGGGAGCGAAGGTTCATTTTGCCTGCACAAGAAGGGACAGGCAAGGGGCAAACTCGGAGCTTTCCAAAGGATACAATTCTACATTCCTTAGAGTCGCCGAGTCCGCGTCAAAAGACGACTGATACAGATCTCCATAACGTGTAGCCAAGTTCCTGAACTCCTCCATGGAGAGCTTCATCTACAGAGACAATGTTACTAATCACAAAGGAAATGTTACTACACGATTTACTAGACACAAATCAACAAACAGGCCACTTCCTCCCCACTCCAACTATGCTATAACCTGTAACAGAGGGAAGACAATATACTCTGGTAGAACATCTACAATTCCTACTTCTTCACACAGACAAAATGCATCAGAGTGACACCGAATTATCCCTGCCAGCTGTTAACACCAAAGAAATATGGCAGCATGACCTTTAAGTGCATTTTCTTCCTTTTAACTAGTTTAATCACAGTGCATGAGGCATTCCCCAAGCAAGATGGGAAGGTTTCACTGGTTTGAGTTTGGCTGGTTTCTACACACATATCCTTACATATTTAAGGATATCTAACTTGTGGATATCTAAGTTGTAGATATTAGATATCTAAGTTGGTTTCCATACATATATCCTTAGAAACTGTGTCTGCATGAACATGTGGAAAAACATGCACAAACACACACCCTCAAAACCAGGTCTGCTACAGATAGATATTCTTACAGTCACAATGGAGAAAACGAGGCCAGTATTTAGTAAAACCCTTTACCGCCACTTTTCACTTCTTTCCAGAGATGAATGTTGCTTCTTAGCAGGTACTGCAGAATCACAACAAAACTGCACAAAACCCCCTAAAACAGCCAACACGTGCCTGGTTAGAGATCCGTCCACACCTCTGGAGATCATTTCCTGAAGTCATGGCAATTGTTGTGGCAATAGCTGGAGGTGGACTTGTTTTGAGGCTGTTGCAGGTACAAATGAGTTGAGAAAAAGCCTGCAGAAGGTCAATCCTGAGTTTCACAAACCCACATTGAAAGCTCAGAGGATTAAGTGGCGTACTGGCAGCCTGAAACACAGCAATAGGAACGTTTGTAATGTAGGTCAAAAGCAAACATGGTAAAATTTTGCAACATCAGTGAATTGTCTCATCAGACAGTAGAACACTAATTCTAAAAGTATCTTTAAAAAAAAAATAGCAGCTTCGCTCCATTTAAAATCATACTCGAAATGAAGGACACACAAGTTTAGGTGATTACTAAGCTGTATTTCAAGCACATCAGCCTTAAAATCAACATCACTCAAGTGGCTGCAATACAATTAAGGGGCCAAATTCCCTCTTTTCCCACGGCCAATTCATCAGCTTCAAATGACAACGGTCCAGACACAGCTTGGCAGAACAGAGAGGATACGGAATCACTGCACGGAGAGAAATACAACTGAGAGAGGGATTCTCTGTATCAGTCAAAAGAGAAAGCACCGGCTGAAGTAACCTGCACCAAGTGGAAGGAAAGAAAACCTTTGATTTCCTTGGAACTGCAAAGCGGGCAGGAAAGGCAAAGAACCTCCTGTTTGATGACATCAGAGACAGGGGTCAATGACAGCTGAGGATGGTAAGTGACAGTATGCCAAGAGGGAAGACATGCTGCTATTGCACACAGCTGTAACTTCTAAATAACTGTGCTCCCTGAGAGCTTACCCGACTCGTACAAGCATCCGTTACACCTTAAGGCACCCAGGAGCGGGCAAACAGAAATCAAGTTGAAATTAATCACTTATTTTTCTTATACTGACATATTTTGAAAACCTTCCTCTCCCCTCCCTGAAAAGGCAACTCTACAGGATCTTCTCTTACTCACTGAGTAGATGCACAACATGCACAGGATTCTCATTCCTCACCAGGAAAGGCCACTGCTGGGACCAAGCAGTTATGATCCCTCTCCAAAAGCTCACCAAGAGCAAGTTTTTTTGCTGGCAAGAAACCAAACAAGTTTATCTCAAAACTTCACATGTTATCTGAGAACTACCCTGCTATCGACTAATGTGAGGAAACTACAAACATTTTAATTAAAACTACTGAGCTAGATTTCAAGCAAAGAAACAAGACTATTTCATCACTTGAGCCACTCAGCCCCTCTTATCACTTGGCTTTCCTTTTCAAAGGACATTTTAAAAATAAAATAAGTGGAAACTGTTGAAGAGTTTATTCTGGAAGAGGTTTTAAAAATCCTCCGCAGAAAGGACCTCACTGTACTTTAAGTGCTCTGCAGAGACTATATGCTTTTATAGGGAATAAAGAATTACTATTTTATATCAGAAAATTCCAATATTTAGAAGCACAAATTAGACTGGATTCTTGTAAATGGAAATACAAATTTGCCTCATTAATACTGCAATTTACATTATCTTCTATGCATACAGCCATGGGCAGGAAACGAGCTACTGTACCTTCTGTGAAAGCCACAGAAAGTGTTCTTTAGCTTAATTAAGTTCTCAAGTAACACCACTGTTATCAGCACGTTTGGAGTGAGGGCTACTTAAAGCTCTCTTCAAATTCTGTACCTTCCCTAGATGACCTATAGTGAAAAAGAAGCATTAAGCTTCCAAGAAGATGCAAGTTCTGAGTCAAAAAATAAATAAGAGCAAGTCCTATCTCTAAAGCTTTGGTGCCTACAGCAAGACAGGTGAAAACTGCAGCTGAAGCACTTTACAACATCCCCCCACCTTCCCACCCACACATCCAGCCCCTCTCCTATAAATTCACTTCTTTCAAGTGCCAAAACTCACATGAAAGTTTCGCATCCAGTCATGTAAGAAGGATGGTTATCAAGAAGCCATTGAGTAACTTCACGAGCAGATGTGCTGCTGTCTGCATATTGCCCCACTGCTAAGCCGGGCTGAGCACACAGGTGCTGCCGCTGCCCCAGCAGAGCTCCCAGCTGCAGGGTGGGCAATCACACGGGCTCTGCCCCATGCCCTCGCAGCCTGCAAGGCGACTGGCTCTGCATGGCCTAGTCATGGTCTGCACCGGAGCAGAAGCAACAGAACAGCGGACAGGGAGAGGGAAGAAGGGAAGGCAGAAGTCTCGAGCATCGTCACGTGCCCTTAAGACACGTTGCTTCTTTGAAACATTGAGTTCTGCTCACACAAGTGTCTCTTTTTATAGAGAAGAGAAGCATGGTTAGTAATTTGTCCAGTGTGATGCAACAAGTCAGCAATGGTCTGCTCTAAAACCCAGTTACATCCTCTCCAAAATCCATACTTGCTTCTCTAGAGCACAACAGCCCATCAGGGAGCGCTTTTCTGGGTGCAGAAACTACACAATGCACATGATGTGAAGCTGCATAGGAGATGAGAACAATAATACCTCAGTAGAAAAAAAGAAGTCTAGGGAAAGGCTAATTAAATAGATCATTCTGTGATTCACTAAACAAATTACTTTCCTGCTTGTATTAAATACGAACACCTAATTCGATGCATTTCCCATCTCCCTGGTCCTTTAGATGTTAAGAGAAATCTTGAAATGATGAATTAAAAGCATTATCCACTTGGCCAAAAAAATAAAGATAAATACTTTAAGAACCATGCAGTTTTCTCTCAAAGGACACATATCCCTCATATCGTATCCTTCCTGCTGACCACAGGGCAGTTTGTTAACAAACACCAGTATCTGAACTGACACTGACAGTCCTGGTAATGGCCAACAGTAAGCAGCTCCATTGAAAGACATACAAAACTCCACACATAAAAGTCTGCTTATGGAAATCAATACATGAAAGAAAGCTTGCTGTGAAGTTGGGTCATCTCATGTTAAAGAAGCAATTTCACTGCGAGAACCACAGGGCCACATTCATCAATGCCTGGCTCTCCCTCTGCTTCTCCTCCTCCTCTCCCCACTGCAACCAACTACTTTCACAACCTCAGTTGAGAAAAGGAGAAACTTCTGCTTAAGGAACATGCAATCTGAACTCTGCTGTCCTGAAGAGATTGACTTGTCATCCCTCATTCTATTTAATAGCGTTGTCTTATATTGATTAGGATTCCTTGGGATCCTATTGGCAAATATAAGGCAAGAGCAGATCAGTAGGAGGAAGGAAGGTAATTCAATCCTTCTCCACATCAAGAAGGACACATCTCCACATCTCAAGCAGTTAGTTTAGAAACATTCCCCCAAAATCACACAAAAGAGCTCCGGAAGTCTAGCACTTAAATACCTTCACCACAAGGTAAAGCATTGTTCTGAAGATGCTGTGGGTTACAATCAGCTTTCTCCCTGTATTCCTTTCAAAAAGTTCAGCAAATGCGAGAATTTTTTTTTTTTGAGATTTAAGAGCAGCAAATAAATGCCTCTTCTACAGCGTACAGAATCACCAAAGCAGAAGATCTGTGCTAACCGTCAGTGATGCTATTCCCTTGTGATAGGATTTTAAAGCTTCAGCAATGCAAGAAAGTGCTGAACTGTAGTTGTCCTCTTGCAAACCTGTCAGACACTGCTCTGCATGAGAGAACTCCTTCAAACTGTTCAGCCAGAAGTAGAAGTGTTCAGAAGCCACCTGAGTCAGCAGGCTTTGGTACAGTTCTCTGGCCATGTCGTGGTTGCCCTGCAATGACATGAAGGTTTGGAGAAGTGGACAAGAGAAGATTGGAAGTTTCTAAGTAACGCATACAAATAACCAAGCAGTAACACCCTCAACACTGCACTTCAAATACAGAAACAGAAACTTCTTCCAAATATTTGATAACAGCAATTCTAGAAATAAGTAAAGGAACAGAGGCTTATGCTAAACAAATAGCAGCCTGTATACCGTTTAATTTCACAACACAGTCCAAAGTGAGAAACAAATTTAGAAGTCTGCATTTATTTTTGCTTTCACCTATGTCCGTGTTTTCCGCATTTTTGTAGTAACATTGAGTTGGAAACTATTCAGTGAGTCCAGAGCTTAAAAGCACGAGCCCTGTCAGAGCTACCAAAATAGTGCTATGCTCTGACCTCTCTTCTGCAATGTGTTACTTTCTCTGGCTCAAATTACCTTGGCATCTTGTAGTGTAATACCTACATAACCCAAACAACAGCTATAACTTCACTGATGGGAAAAGAAGAGTGTCTTCTAATCCCCTTCTTCACATTGAAGAAAGAAGTTCATAGCAGACGAATCTCTATCACCTCCCAAAGAGCAGCCAGTCAAAATAGATGAGGCACACGTCCATAAGAAGTATTGTGTCATTACTCTCTTCCTCAAACACTTCAAGAGAGATAAATGACTAGCAAAGTCATTCTAATGGGATAAATGCCTCGAATGGCATTTATCTGAATCACTAGTCCAATTAATTAAGACAGAAAATAACATATTTATTTTCCTCTGAGTCGTGCTGTTTTTCTTACTTTTTCTTTCAGTTCACAGACATGCCCAGGCTTCCCTTCACCAGGGCCAGCTGCTGTGCAGCAGCAGCAGGGCCTCCACTTACCATGCGGGAGGCCTGCCTGGCTATGCGGTACGCGGTCCACCCGTTGGACGCCTTCTCCAGCTGCTGCTTCATCACCGCCTTGATTTCTGAGGACAAGGCTGTCTGGCTGGAAACAAAGATCACCGTGGCAAGAGACACCTAGCAAAGAAGGGAGGAGCGAGAAGGAAGTTGTAAAGGGAAAAAAACACCCACACAAAACAAACAAACCAAAAAACCCTTTCCTAAATTAGCCAAAATGATCTACTTGATTTGCAGCTCAAAACTTTATAGGAGACTAAATGTACATTTTAACCAAAAAAAATAATTCTAGCCCTCTTTCAAATATAGTAACTCAAGTATTTCTTGTAGATTAAACAGACTTTAAAGAACGCTGCTGCTCTTAGCTGATATTTTTGAACACTGCAAACTGCATTAAGAGCAACCGTATAATTTCTTCCTTAAAATTCAAATTCATTTCCAAATAGACATAAGAGCATTTTTATCTCTTACACTATATTAAAAGTAATGGGGAACTATAAATTGAGAGTTAACTTCGTTTTGTTCTCTAGAAAGATCATTTCACAGAATACCCCCAAATTTCAGCAGTTAGGCTTGTCTAAACAGTGCCACCTGCTGGAACACCCAAGAGAATATATTGCACACTTCATCTACACGAGCCACGGGATTCTGATGTTCAACACTAGCATATAGAACTAAAAGTTAAAGCAAACTTAACATATGGCTATAGATTAACATAGCAACTTGCACACAACAAACAGCTTAACTGCCTTTTCTTAAGTAAAAAGCATCTATGGTAGCGTTCACAGACCGATCCTTTAGCACAGTCCCACAGAGCAAGGAGGTCTTACCAAGAGCTCCTGTTTCTTGTCGGTGGCAGAGTGCCCGATGACTTTGTAGAGCTCCATGAGGTCCCCCAGCATCCCGTCTGCCAGCACGGGCAGCTGCATGGCGATGGCAGCCAGGCAGTGGCACATGAGGATCCTGGCAGCGTCCTGGGCACTGTGCAGCTGGGTCAACAGCGATTCCACCACCGACTGGCTCAGGTGGGGACGGCACTTGACCAACTTCACCATGCAAGTTAATGTGATCTGTAATTCACACATGTCAACAATAAACACAGGGTCTACCCAAAACAAACACAAAAAAACCCACAGACACCTACTGAAAATGATTACAGAACTACACAGGAAATGGTATTTTCAGAACCACATACTTCTAAGAACTCAAGCCCCTTTCCTTGAGTTTATAGCACAAGGACTCATCAACAACTCAGACTATTCTCCTTACCCACTTATCTTTACACACAAATAGCCAGATTACACTACTGTTAACAACGTAGGGAGTAAAGTGAAACCATAAGAGTTAATAAAAGTGTTGTATTCAAGTATATTGTGTTCCAGTCTCCAAAAGTGAGGTGATCAGTTTCTCTTCCACTCTGAACTCTTATTACTGGCAGAGAACAGCACAATCCTGAACTCTCCCCTCACAGCACCTTGTGCTTTCACCAAACATGAGTTGGTGCAACATTTTTCTCCTGTACAAGCTCTTACTTTAACTCCAGCAATGAAAGAGAGCATTATTGTCACCTTTAAGGTTGCTTGAGCTCCTGGACTGTCATCTTGACTACAAAGGATAAGGAGAGATTCTAATCCAAAAACTGCATCTTGCTCCAAAGGCAGGAGATCTAATGGAAAAACAAACAAATAAACAAACAGACAAAGTAAATTTCTTCTTACAGCTTCTAATCTTACTCAGCGTAAGGCTTGCTGTGTGGCTGCACTGATAACAGACACTTCCTAGCACTTCTAGCCTTATTTTTTTAGAATTAATTCTGATATTCCATATCTCAGATAACTATTCTTCCACCACGCAAGCTGTGACTTTTTAAGGTGCGCAAAAAACTCTGGATTGAAACTTCTACATGACACATCACCCTTTACAACAGACTTCTGTGCCAAAAGGAAGGCACTAGTCTACAGCCAAGGTGAGACAAGCATCTATTCAGCAAGATTTCTACTGTGCTCATTCATTTTCTCTTAATTAGAGGATGACAAGTCTTCATTATCATTCTAGGGAACATTTTCTAGTAGATTACAGTTCCCATTCCCCCCAGCCTATGGAAGGATCATGCTAGCACAGGAAAAGTTGGGGTGTAAGAACAGTTAATACATGTTAAGCACATAAGCATGATTAAAGGACCCCATCACACTGTTTTTGCTTTGGGTTACCTTTTTCCTGACAAGAAATTGTTATATTGGTGAGAATTCTCACTCCGTGCGCTGCGATGCCGCGGTTATTATGGTAACAGCACTCCTGGGCCAGCTTCACCAAATCAAAGGATCTTGCAGTTGTAGAAGCTGTTCCTAAATAAGGACAGGACAAACAGCACAGGAAACAGCAAAGTCAGTTTTAGCACAAAGCCTTCTAAAACACAATTCTGCACAAAATCTGCACCAATTTGGTTTAATTTCCTCTTCTAACCTATTCTTTAAAACACACCTGCACATGCAAATATCTCCTATATATATATAGAAAGGCTCTCTCTCCTTTCCTGAGTTGCAAGACAAGAATTTCACATCTAAAGGCTAATATTTCATGGACTCGGTGATCTTAAGAATGATTATATCCAATGCAAAAAGGCTAGTGAGCATATTAATTATTAAGATGTGCCAGGAAGAAGAGAACTCACTAGTTTTCTTCGTTTCTGCAGCCCATATAGTTGGGCTCATCATGCTCAGAGTATCACCCTCACTCTCACACCATGAATCCTCCATGCTATATTGCTCCATTTATTCACACTCATAAACCATGTACATCCATACTACCTTTCAAACTGCCACAATAAACATGACTTTTCAATCTTGAATTTAAAAACATTTTAGAAATAGGTCATGAAGTGTTCAAATTAAACCCATTATTAGCAGTAAGCCAATCCATCAGAGAAAAAAAAAAAAAACAAAACAAAACCACACTAAAAGCAACAAATTCATCTAGCTTTCTTACCTGGAGCACTGCTGAAGTACTGCTTAATGGCAATGGTCCCTGACAGTGTTGAAAGAACAGACAGCATGCCCAGTTTCAGGCTGTCATAAGGAGTATGAAGAGCAGATTCACAGAGTGCCTAAGGGTCAGAAGAAAGGAGAAGATTTCACAGTGTCCCAGATCTCTCAGCTGCTCCTCACAGGAGAGATGCTCCAATCCCTTAATCATCTTCATAGCTGAAGAAGTGACTCTCCCTGCCCTTCTGTATTAGGGAGGCCAGAACTGCACACAGAACTGGACATATGGAGTGAAAGAATTTCCACAAGCCATCTGTATGTAAAGGTTTAGTTGCATTTGCTTATGAGAGGTTTTGAGAATCAATCTCTTACCACAGGAAATACTAAACTGATTAAGTTAAAAATCATTACTTGAAATATCAGTTTTAGTAGAACAAAAATACAGCTTCCAGAAAAGCAATGATGGGTCCTGTAGGCTAGCAAACACCCAACAGCTTATTTATTGTTTAAAAATAACAGGAAATAAAATCAGGTCTCACTGCTTAAGTGTTGCTACAGCTTTTAAGAGAGCTTTCCAGTCTACTAAAAGTGTATCTTCTGTGGTGTCACAGAGTCACAAGGACACTATTGACATGAGAAATAATTCTCCGAGAAAGTCAAAATTACAATTGCCCTTTTCAGTACACCTTTCTGCAAATCCCCTCCAAGCACGTTCAGTGTTGCAAGAGAGCACTTAACACGTGCTCAATACTGTAAAATGAATGAGAATATTCAGTTCTGATGAACTCTTCAACTCTTGGCTTGTTAAAAAAATTATTTCTTTGCTGTAAAGATATCTACTGCACTATAATATTTCTCAATTGTTCAAGTAATACCTAGCTACTCTCCCTGTCACAGTAACAAACTTAAGTATATGGAGACAAATTGTTCCCTCCTTAATGTCCCCTACTTTTTCCCCAACTTTTTTTTTTTCTTCTTTTAGAAAAGAATTTTACAACTCTAAAATCTTACAATAAAATTTAGCTTAAAAATGTATAAACCTGAATATTTTCTCTACTCCACGTATGCGGTGTCTTATTGGCCAATAACTTTAAGTCTTGGATTGCAAGTCTCTTCACAGCCTTCCTTGGGTCATTCTTCAGGTATTGCAACAAGAGTTGAACCTATAACAAAATAAATTCCTTGTTTAAGATGAAGTGCTACTGGAAGGAAGCCTTTTCAGAAGTATTCATGAAGGAATTTTGAGCATATTGTGCTAAAACTACCATGTTTATCATGAGGCACAGCCTCTACCCAAGGTGCTATCCCATGGCAAGTGAAAACAGTTCAGCAGTTTGCCACTATTCTGCTCTCTTCTTTGTTCATGTCCTTTTCCCCACATCACCCTTGGTACCTAGGAGACCTTGAGAGTTGTTTCAGCCATTTCACCCAACAGAAATACTATAAAATATCCCCAAGAAGCTGTGCAAACTATTTATACTATCCTGACTATGAGACAAGCAAATATCCAGGCACTGGAAGCTAACTTAGGCGTTCGCATGATTCACAGCGAGCACAGCCATGAACATATTGCAGATGCCTCAGAAGTTGCCAAAAACAACATATGCACCATTTAGGATGGATGTCTACCACATCCATTAGGATTTAATCTCATCATCAGCTGGGATACCTTTTTTTAAACTTATTTTGTACTTTAAGTTGAAGAAACACATGTAAGAAGAATTACCTGTTTAGGAATGTCAACCAAAGAGGAAGCAGCAAGCAGGGTAAACGTGTGCAGAGTAACAATGACCATCTTGGTAGAAGGATATGATGTTACCAGCTGCTGAAGCAGCTGCCGGGAACTGGAGGCCAGGCCAGCATCATGATGCATGTGCTGCAGAATAGGGATCAACTTCAGCTTCAAGTCCACAGGAGTGGCTAAGCCTGTAACATGGAAGGGACATGGAGCAAAAGCGTTAGCCTCTGCGTTGGCTTTTGACAGAGAGTGAAACACACCACATGTCTGTGCTGCTATCACCGTTGACTGTGCAGACTCCTGAACTAGTTTAAATAACCTTGATATTAGCTAGCAGTATAACCAGAGCAGCATCAAGAGCTTTCAGAGGTCTCTGGGCAGGCGACTCTTTGCTATGCTGCAGGTCCTATCTACACTAGCTTAGGTGAAGCCACCTGAGAACCCAAGGAAGCTCCCTCACCATGCTATAGCTTTGGCTCTTTCCCAAGCAGCTTATTTTGAAAGTTTACATTTTTAAAGTGGACATAAATAAAAACCAGATATTGACTTATTTGTTAGTTGATGTAATTTCAAAACTATAATCATTTGAAGAAAAGAGCAACAGCATTCTGGTAATATTTATATACAAAGAATGAAGAACTTTCAAATAAAATACACTTTTTATCATTCAATATACATACCTTGAATCATCTCACTGATCTTATTACATATTCCTGCAGCAAAATCTCTGTAGAGAAAAGACGAAGTAACACGTGAAATGCTTATCAAGCTGACCAAATGTTACTTTTTAATAATAATATGTCCTTTTTTGTTGGTGGTGGTGGTTTTTTTTTTTTTTTAAACAATGAAGGGTTGCTGAAACTTAAAGCATTCTAGAAATGCTGGGCATGATCAAGTGAAATAAGGGGAGTTTTCTCAAATGTGTCTGCATGTCAAGCAGCAAAAATATTTGTCTAACATGTGATTTCTGTATAACAAGTGTGCTCTTCCACTTGTCCTTCCTGTATTTGTGGGCTTTTCAGTAGTGCATCAGGAAAAGGTTAAATTTGAATTCAGATTTCCCATCATACTATTCCTATACATAACCAAATGCTTTGCTACAAACCACATTACTAACACTATGGGGGAAAAGTTTTTTGAATGATACTGTCAATAGAGTTTACATTCTCTGCTATATATATATATATATATTTAAAAAAGGAATTATCTTACTTTGATTGTGCAGAAAAGTTGGCAGCAGCAAATATAGCAGCTTCAACTTCCACGTTATCGTGGGAATCCAAACTCTGACGAATACTGTGATGTGCATTCTTCCTCTCTGGAATGATAGATGCCATGCTGCCCAACATCCTATGGAAATAAATCACAGGAGAATCAGGAAGCATAGTAACTATGAAGGAAGAGAAGAAACCATAGGTGTGAAAGGACTAGTTAAAAGACTTTGCTTACATGTAGATAAATGGCTCTTTCTTATCTATTATGGAGACAAGCAGTGAAAATAATAGGCAGGTAATTAATAAATACTGACAAGTGATTTCTATTAGTGGTTTAATTAAACCACTTATAACTTACAATATACTTTTATATAATATCCTTGTGCCTTGAATGGACACAGCAAGAATATGTATTCACCATGCATTCTTACAGAATTCAGAGTGCAATAGAGTGCTGGGAATGGGAACACCAAGTATTTTTATGTTGATGCTTTTATGTTCAAGCTCTGATATCAGCATGACAGATTAAACACTAGAAAGTATTAATGGCTATTTACATATATACATGAAGCACACATTATGGGATTTTATATCATAAATTGGGTAGTCTTAAGAGGATAAAAGAGGACTTAGAGAGCTCTTCCCAACCTTTCTATTCCTCTTTCCATTAAGAGGGCAGAAGTAAATAAATGACAACCATCTGGAAAGGCAGAAATGTTAACCACAGCAAGAAAGCAATGCTTCAAAAGCATTGAACAGGTAAGCAAATAGAAAGAGCTGGTGAACGATTGGTAATATAATTTGCTGATCCAAGATAACAGTGGTTATTGGTAGTGGTGTCATCCCTTTTGTGTAATACTAAAAAAGGAATAAATTGAAGTACCTATGCTTTTATAAGAAATATCTCAGGTCCATCTTTCAAACACAGAAAGTCAAGTATAATCACACTAAAACTGAGTGAATACAGGATTTGGACTGATGGCATTTTTAGCTGTGTATGAAGATGTAAGTCTTGCTATCTGGCAATAACACTCATGCCCAGACACCAAGTTTTGTTTTAGTCAACTTTTCTTATGGCATGTTCCTTCTAATTGACACTACTCAAACACAAAACTGATCAATTTAAAATTTTCTTATTGCTGAACCAACAACTATTTTAATGTGTCTTTCACTTTATGTATCTTGTGAATTGACGAACAATTCAAGTGTATTTGCAAAGGTTCTGAGCAGGTGCCTGAGGCTGCTGGCAGTTTGTCAAGGCAGCCCTTCATACCAGTAAGCAAGTGTAACCTTACTTTAGAACTCAGCAGGGAAACTATAAGAAAAGCTAGACATTTACTAGACTTATCAATTGCTGAATCATTGGAAAGTGAAAACAGTCTCAAATAATTAGGTCAAAATAGGAAAGCAATGGATGTACAAGCCAATAAAAACAAAACTCTGTTAGTGTGTCCCACTTCCACGACTGAAATCAGTAACAGTTCTGAATAGAGTCTAAATCGACTTGCAAGATGCAGTTAAGATCATGATGCTGGTCAGGGTTAGGAAGGCAGACACCAATACAACAGGTCACTGATATTAAATGAGAAACTTTCTTTTAAGCTCTCTTTGAAACCAATAAGGCCAAAGGAATGGATAACACATGGGTACATCTTTAGAACCTATTGATCAAGGATTGACAAACAGGAAATATTTTGGGCAATGAACAATGAAAAATAGGTGCAGGTGTTACAAGGTACACAAAAATAATTTTGTTTACAAGTCAGTAAAAATTATTTTGTTGCATAAGGAAGCACTTTACTTTGCATCTCTGTCCAAATCCATCATATGCAAATGTATGCTGCACATAGCTAATATAGCTATACATACAATAACAGTTGTGTGTCCTACACTTCTGGTTTTCAAGCATGTAGAATTTCTGTGTTTCCAATTCAGTGTTGTCTGGAACATCTCTCACCACCATAACCTGCAAATACACTTGCTCTCCTGAACACAGATCCTTATTTTATTTACTCACTTTAAGACAATTGTCTCTGCTTTTAAATTCAAGTTCAGTGTGGAAAATACCTCCTGTATTTTATTCATGCTAATTGCAGACTTCTATTATTTCAGACTAGGATAGTTAGCTAAATGAATCTGAAGTACTTGAGATATCACTTGCAAATACATACCGGAGTGTTATGGCCCGAGCAACTGGGTCATTGCTGTGAATTACTGAGAAAATTCTTTTCACAAACTCATCCACGTTTAAGATCTTCTCCAAGTGCTTCTCACTCTGCTGGGTAACCTTGAGCACGCAAAGCCTCAGGAAGTTGTTCCTGTTAGGAAACACATGCTGATCTTTATCAGACTGTATTATAACAGAATTTCACACACACACATGGGGGGTACTTCAAGCAAGAAAAATTAGTAAAGATATCCAAGTTAATGAAAACCAGGCAATGTCTAACTTCAGAGCTAGTGTATTTCAGTAGAATGCAGTATACTTAAAATCCAGCTTAGGCCAAGTTCACAGAATCACAGAATCTACAAGGTTGGAAGGGACCTCTAGAGATCATCTGGTCCAACCTTCCCGCTCCAGC
>JAUBOD010000819.1:5166182-5178291 GCA_032353885.1 Nothura maculosa | reverse complement strand
GATCCCAAACACCTGATTCCAGTTGCCCCAGGCTCCACGGAACGCCCCGGGGAGGGAAGCGAGGAGAGCGGGAGCAGCCGCGCGCTGAGGCCAGCCCCAAGGCCGCCTCTCCCACGGGCTGCGCCGCACAGACACGGGAAGCGGAGCGCTAAGGGCAACCAGCAGGGCCGATAAGGGAGCAACAGGAGGCTCCGAGATAGGTAGGATGTCAAGGCCAGGAGGGGGACGAAGCCGCGGGCGGCTGAGCCAGAAGCGGCAGCAGGAGCCTCCTCGGAGCGCCCCGGCGGCTCCTCGGGTGCCGATGGGATGAGGCTCCCCGGCTCGGTGCATCCCAGCGGCTCCTCGGGTGCCGATGGGACGGGGCTCCCCGGCTCGGAGCATCCCGGCCGGCTGCACCACCGCAGCTTCATCCGCTGCCCGCGTCCTGCCCGTGGCACAGGGCAGAGCCCCCCCTGGCCTCACGGCGCGGGGGCTGCCCCTGCGGCTCGTTTCCCTGCCGCGTGGTGCCACGGGGAGCGCAGGGCTCAGCACCGAGGGCTGGGGCAGCGCCGCCGCCGCGGCGGGGAGCAGGGCGCCCGGCGGCACGGGCCCGCGGGGCAGGCGCAGCCCGTGCGCTGCTCGCCGGCTCGGCGCGGCCCTACCTCCCGGTAAGATGCGGGCACCTCCTGTCTTCGCATGGCACCGGCCGCGGAGGCGGGGCGGGAGCCGAGCCGAGCCGGGCCGGGCCCGGCCGGGCCACGCAGGCGCCGGGACCCCCCGCTCGCTCCTTCCTGCCGGGCGCCGCCGCGGCGCGGGGGCTGCCGGGAGGGGCAGTGCTGCGCAAGCCGCTCTAACGGCCGCTTTAACGGCCGCTCTAACGGCCGCTCTAACGGCCGCGGGCAGCCGTTGGCGGCGCCCCCGGGAGCGCAGCTTCACAAAGGCACCGGATGCCGCCGGGCTTAAAGCGACACCCAGCATTCTGCTGCAGCTGCCGCTTCCAAGGCTGCCTCAGCAGTTTCCGCGCGGCGCTCCCGCTCTCACCAGCATGAAGTTGTCTCGCGTAGCTCTTCCTTATCACACAAAGCAAAGGCACTTTTTGTCAGCAGCTCCCAACTACATTGGAAAAGCAATTTAGAAAGGCCTTGCCAGGTCCAAGACGCACACAGGGCATTGCTTTTCCTCATTTATTTTTTCAGCTCGGGGGCCGTTACCAAAACAAGCACCCGCGCTGGCAGCAGGACAAAGCTCTGCAGGGCCGTGCCCGGCACCCATGCTGCCTGGTGGGGAGTCCTGCCAGCCTAGGAGCTGATAATACCAGGCAAGAACTGACTCACGGCCCAGCCCCAAGTGCCTGCACGGCTTTTTCTTCCCCAGCAGGAGGTAATTGGTAAACATTTCATAAGAAAAAGCACACAAAACTTTTCTGGCAGAGACATGGTGTTGTGATACAGGAGGCGATTCTGCTATGCCTAAAACCCACATATATTAAGCTAATAACCCAGATGTGAAATCCTGTGACAACACTCCAAAATACAGTTTCTGCTTTTAGGGCATACAATGTTTCAGCTCTTGTTATTTATTTTGCATACGCCTGTGGCTGAAAGGCAGCCTAGCTCCCGTATCAGTAACACTTGAGACGCGTGGGCAAGCGCTCCGCAGCGCCGGCTGCCCTGCCTTGGCGAGGAGGCACTAAATAAATAATGGTTTGAGCAGAAGAGTCAACCCCCAGCGCGCTCTGGCCAGGGGGACGGGCGCTGCGCTGGGCCAGGCCGCGGCGGAGGCCGGAGCAGAGCGGAGGCTGCAGGGAGTGCGGCTCCACGCGGGGGCTGCCGCGCGCTCCCCGGCCCGTCCTGCGCCATGGCGGCCGCGGCACCGCGGGGCTCGTGGCGGCTGCTGCTGCTGCTGCTGCTGCTGTGCGGGGCACTGAGCGCGGCGTGGCGCGAGCACCAACCGCCCGTGCGCCTCTTCACCGAGCCCGAGCTGGCCAGATACGGCGGGCAGCAGGTGGGGGCACCGTGCGGGACGGCCAGGACGAGGAGGAGGGTGGTGGGGGTGTTAGTGCGGGCAGGGCGAGCGCTGCCGCCTCGAGGCTCGCGGGCCCCGGGCACCCGCAGACCCGCGGCACAACACGGCCCCGCCACGGCCTGAAGGCAGCTGGGCCCACAGCAACTTCCTCTCGGGAACACTAGTGCACTACGTCATGTGCACTCGAGTTTGGGTTTGTTTTGTCTTCCCCCTCCCCGCCTGCCCAAGATTACAGAGTTAACAAAGGAATTTCAGCTCCAAAGTTTTCAGCTTTCCCTGCTGCCCAAGTTTCAGCTAAAGTCCCAGCTCAAAATGGTAACATCCAGCAGGGATACATGGATGTCTTCTCCTGTGCTGGCCCAGCTTCCCAGGGTATCCTCGAGGGACTTGAAAGAAACCAGTCATCATCTCACTGACTAAAACTACGCCTTACCAGCAGAAGACAAAGCCGAATCACAGGCTTATTAAGTACAACTGCTGTCAGCCCATCAGATCTGCGTGTTCATCTCTTATTCCCTCACTCAAACGAGGACTGCTGCTTGCCAAACATGTTTTTATCTTCAGCACTATCCATCTGCACCAAGAACAGAAAGATGCTGCCAGTCAGCTCCATGCAAACAAGCTGCACGAGGTGACCTGCATGACAGAAGTGACACTGAGGTTAAACTCAGCCTCCCATTCCATGTGCTGAGCTCCACAGAAAGCCTCTGGAACAGGTTAAAGTGCAAGCAAGGACTTTCAAGACAGACACGTGTGTGTGTGTTGGTCTCTGTGTGTCTATGGAAACAGGAGAGAGATCCTCACAACATAAGCGGGGCTTTAACCCATGTCTGCTCTACTGTTTAGTATCCAAACAGAACAAAACATTTCAGTATGGAAAGCAGTATAGAAATGCCATGTAATGTATTGTCCACATACCCACAGATATCATTTTACCACGTAGCTGATTAAGGGGTCAGGTAAAACACCTTAGCTTTATATTTGCAGTGCATTTCATTGTAAGCTCATGGAATACAGAGCAGGGAATTTTATTCTCTTCTCAGTGCAGGGGGGTGCCTATGGATTTCACAGCCCAAAGCAAGGCTTTACTTTTTTAATTACACTCAGGTGTTGAGAACCTACATCGCTTCTTTCTTTCCAGGAAGGACAGCCCATTTACCTGGCAGTGAAGGGAGTAGTATTTGATGTTACTTCTGGAAAAGGTGAGTCTGTCACTCTGTGGTCAGCTTCGTTTTCATGAGGCTATTCAGTCATTTTCTAGTATCATCAAACTCCTAGAAATCACAAGTTCAACCGAAACAAAAAATTATACTTTGTTTCTTTTCCTTTTTAATCTCGGTGGATGGGGGTAGGAGGCTTAACTAACTTTTTCTCTTTTAAAATTTTCTTATTTCATGAGACTTTGGGTCTCTCAATTTATACAATAACCATTTATTCCTGTAGTTGCTGTCTGTGCCTTGGCTAGGAAACAAAGCTGTTTTAATCTGAACTCCAGTTGTTGAATTCAATTTACAATTCTAATACAGAAAAGACAGTAATACTCTTAACTGTGTTAGCTAGTTGAGGTAACTGTATCTTGGGCTTTGGCTGAAAATAAATTGTTATAGTTAATGTGAAAGCGAACACAACTTGCTGTAAAATATTTGGAGGACCAACAGGATCCTGGATATTCACCTTAAGGTTGTAACAGGCAACTTATTACTCTGCTGCTTTGCTTGCATGATGACATTTTGACAAATGCTAAACTAGATGAAGTTTGGCACCGCAAACTCTGCCGTATACAAACCACCTATGGGAATGGAAAGCATTGCTCCCTAACGGATTGTCAGAATGCAGTGAAGTTTAAAAGCTGTATTGTACAGCCCCACTGTGTTTTTTTTAAGCACTGGGATATACTATTGAAATAGCAACCCCAAACCCATTTTAGGAAGGAAAAAAATCTTAGACTGGAGATGCTGCTTTTGGCTCACTGAGAGGGGAACCGTGTGAAAAGCAGCAGCTGAATCTGCCCTTTACAACGTCAGAGCACTGCTGTTTGTTTGGTTTTCCTCTAACAGAGTTTTATGGAAAAGGAGCCCCATATAATGCCTTGGCTGGAAAAGACTCAACACGAGGGGTTGCAAAGATGTCTCTGGATCCAGCAGATCTTACTCATGACATAGTAAGAAATTGGCTTATTGGCTTAATTCCATTTCGCAAAGTTCTGTTTTGCTGTGTGTTCCACTTGTCAATACATATTAAAAGCCAGGAAAGATGATTAATGGGTATAGTCAACTAATTTGTATTATATTAAGCAGATTAGCATTGTTTAGTCTAATTTGAAAACAAAATGAATTATTCTTTAAATACATAAAATGATTATGTATTTACTGCTCATGAATGCTCAAGTCTTAAAAGCCTTGCAGAGGCAAGGCTTTAATGTGTGGAACAAGTACAACTTGTGTAAGTAAGTAAATGTTTTAAGGGGAGATTATCTGCTGTTTAAAAGACACTTCCAAAGAGAGTAAATCACTTTTCTTTTTAATTGGTTTAGCTTATGAGCAGGCAGTGGACATTAACTGTGACAGGGAGGTAGCTGTTGCTCATTTGTGGTGTCACTCGCTGCATGAACTAACAGTTTGTTTGACCTGAACTTCTTAAAGCTTTATCAAAGATGAGTTTGAATGAGAGGAATAAAACTATACAATCAATTTTGTTAATTATGCTCTGCAAATGACACCCTAAAGCTGACCCTAAGGTTTTGAGGAATCAATAACATGTCAATATCTGCATTTTCATTTCTTTGACCATATTTCATTTAGACAGGACTCACAGCAGAGGAACTGAAGGCCCTGGACGATGCCTTCAACAATGTTTACAAGGCCAAATACCCAATTGTGGGCTACACGTCCCGCAGAATCCTCAATGAGGACGGCAGCCCCAATCTAGACTTCAAACCTGAAGATCAGCCCCATTTCAGCATCACAGATGAGTTTTGATGAGCAACTTAGTGTCTAGAGAATATCCACAGGGCCACAACAGAGTGATTACTGCATTGTTTCCTGGAAGGAAGAACGTATTATATGAACTATTCATTTACACATTTATATATTTACTAAAGAGAAAGCGGATTGCTGATAGCTAATTGTCAGAATAAATTCTGGAAAATAGGGAATAAAACAGATCTTTGTTAGTCTCATATGATTGTGCTTTTTCCTCTGAACTGTTAGTATAATTTCATATGGAAGTTCTTACTGCTTGTATTTCTGTGTCTAGAAACATATAACTTAAAACCATATTCTTTAAAATAGAAGGAAGTTTCCAACAGTTGAAACATCAGTGGTCTCTGTGGAAATCCCTAGTTGTTTTTCCATTCCTTTGAACACTTAATGTACTGTTTGGACCAGCTAACAGCAATTTTCTATGCTGCAGTTTCTATGATTATAGGTACTCACATATATAAGTAGGTGTGAAGGAAGCTTAGCCTTTTAAAGGTATTGTACAATTTAATATTTTGAGAATAGGTTTGAGAATATTGGAAATAAAAACCGTCAATCTTTTAAAATGCAGTTAAAGTAGAATATTTATGCAAAGCCTACAGCTACAAAACAAGCAAAATAAATCTGTTCTTACTTGAGAAATACTGTGCCATTTTCAGTAAGATTCTTATTATGTAATTTTTAAATAAATGACACTTTTTTGGAAATAATTATCGAAGCCGTCAACTTAGACATTAGATTATGATGATTTCCTTCTAGCTTCCTCTACTCTTTCTCTGACAAAAAAAGGAAATAACTCACTCTTTCCTACATACTCCTATAGCACTTGTTTATTGCACTAATCTAGAACCCTGTGGGTATTTTTAACATCTTCATATTGACAATTTTGGCCTTTAGTTTTTAGTTTCATTTTTTAGTTTGTTATAGTCTGGTTTCATCATTGCCCTTGCAGGGAGATGTGCATTTGGATATTCTTCTTTTTAATTAAATATAAATCTGCAGATTCTGTAGGATGAACGAAGTCCTCTCTTTATCAGATTTCTCTGGTAGTACTTCAGCAGTGAGAGGACAGAAAAAGCTTGTGCTACAGAAATTGCTGCTCACCACTGACGTACAGTAACTGCAGCAGAACAGCAACTGTCATGTATGTGGGTTTACCTGCTGCAGACTGGATCCGAGACCAGCCTGTCCACCAGCATTTCCAGTTTTGTCCATGGACATTCCATAGCTGGCCTGTCTCGCACAGGGTGGCGCAGTTAGTGCTGCCCCTGCTTCGCCTGCTCCTGCTCTGGCACTCACTGCTGCTGACTCCAGATAACGTGGCTTCTATTTAGACCAACTTCCAGGGGCATTTCAGGGAAGAAAGCTCCTCTTGCACAAGTCTTACTGCAGTGGTGATAAGAAAGGCTTTTGTTAGGAGGTCCTTGCAAATTCAGCCTGCCTGCACATGTGCTGTGAAGGGAGAGAAGTGTCCAAGTCCTTCCAGTCTGTCACCAACGAGAAGATCGTCACAACTGGTGCATTTCAGAATGCAAAATGTTTCCTTTTTGTTTTTATTTCATCTTGGGAACCAAAATACTTCTGCTTAGTCACTCAGCAGAACAGTGTCCCGATAATAAGTAGCCTCCACAAGGAATATATCCTTAACACGGATACTGTACTACGGTTCCCCATCATGAGCTGCTGTTGCTGGTAACATGTTCACTGAGTACTTTTTCACTGAATTCAGAGTACCACAATATTTCTTTTAATGTGAATATAATGACACTGTTTTATTTCTAAGGTTGTCACTTGCTGGCAGCCTGACGCTTGTTTCGCTCAAGAGCAATACCGTCTGCTCTCACTGTTTGGTTCAGCCACGCTGCATTTTTCTGACCTTTGTATCATGCCAGCGAGACAGCCGCCTTCCCTGTCTATAAACTGCACCCAAAACAATTGAACTTTGCAGAGCCCTAACACCCCTCTCCCAATATCCCACAGTTTCTTTGAAGAATGATGAATTTCTTTGTAATTAATTTGAAGCTTCCTGCTAACATTGCAAATGTCACTGTTTTTGCTGTGCTGCCTCGAGTCTGTGTCTTGTTAATTTCATGTAAGGGTTTGTGTGATGAGAGGTTTTAATGAATTGCTGTGCCAAGAAGGTTAATAGCAGTTTATTTTCCAGAAAATAGAGACGTATCCGATGGGTTCACTGAGGAGATGCATAACGTGAGTTTTCCGCTTGACGCTTTTTCCTATAGTTTCTTTTTGTCTCACTGAGTGAGAGGAATAATTGTATAAGCCACCAAAATTCAGCAAAGGGGTTCCACTGACCCTCAAAATGCACATGAAACACAGATCAAATATTTATCTCAATTTTTGCACTTGTAGAAACTGCAATTAAAAGAAATCTGACTAAGAACATGTACACCATGTTAGTAACAACATTATTTTTCACTGTAATCAAAACAAGACCACTAGCCAGAAAGGTATTTAAAAGACTGCAGGAACTTGGAATTTTATTTATAATCCCAAAGGCTGACATTTTTCCAAGAAGACTCTGGCTTTGGGTTTAGGCATAAAATATTATTTTTCCTTTCTTAATAACTGCAACATACAGAAGGACACCCTGCTTTCTGTATCACTTTGCTAAAATACAAGAGTTTCATCGATTTAAGTGAACTAATGTCTGTATCAGTTTTCTTAGACAGAAGAGGAGTTTTCATCTTTGAAAAACGCCACTTAAGCTAAACCAATAATGTTTGTGGTCTGAGAGGATCAGTTGTCCACAGGGAGCCCTGCAGGAATCAGCGCTAGAGCACAGCTCAGACCACGCTCGTCAGACCTGCCAGACTTCTACATTTCAGTAAAATGAAAAGAGGTTGCTTGTCTGCTCAACTGCAGTGCTTGGTGGTGGTGAGAACTCCAACACAGTTTGTAAATCATGACCTTTAACTCCTGGTGCAAAAACACCACCAGATTATGTATTCAATGAATAACAGTTTGGGAAGACCTTCAATCACTACAGTTTGTCCCTGGCAACCCTGCCAAGAGCAGGCAGAACCTGGTGGTGTTGGAGAAAAGAAAGAAAAAGGTTTAGCTGACTTCTACAGGTGTATTCTGTCACTTTCATAGGTATTTACCTGAAACACATGCAATGTAATTTACATCTGGTCAAGAGAAAACAGAAGAGCTGTGAAGAGTTTTGTGCAGAACATCCAATATGGATTTCTGAGCTGCTCTGGTTCAGGTGAAGAGCAGAAACGCTGCCAGACTCGTGAGTGGGAAAGCTGCCGTTCAGCAGGGCTCAGCCACGCACCGACAGGACACGATGAGCTGCACTGCTGGGGATCTGCACATCCCCAGCCAACACTGCCCTTTCTCAGCCATGTCTCACACTCCCCGTTTCACACAGGGGGTGACAGTCAGACACTGTTATCCACGATCCACCCTGGGTTGGTTTAAATTGTTTTCTTTTTACTCAGGAAGCAACATATAAGCCACGTGACTTACATGACACATCCAATCACCAAAAGTAATACTCATGTAAAAGCAAAATGCACATGAATCTATAACCTGAAAGATACTTAGATGGCCTATTACCTATGGAATTAAAGTCAAATCCAAGTGTTGGCCTCCAAATGTTTTGATTAACACCAAAAAATCCATGATTTTTATATTTGTAACAATAACATCATTCAGGGCTCTGTGATTGAAAGCTGATTTAGAAAGCTACAGATATTCGTACCTGACTACCACTACCTGACTACTTTTGAAGAAAAATTAGTGCTTTATTAAAAGGTGGGTTTTTTCCCCCCACTTTTTATTAAACCAGTGTCTCAGAACCAAGTATATGATTGGTGGGCATCATTGCTAGAAGCACTCACCTAGCACAGGCACCACTTTGATCTCGTGACAAAAACAAAGACAGAAACAAAACGAAACAAAATTAACCAAGAACCGTAATAGGTGGGAAATGAGAATGCATCTTAGTGCACTGTTGGGTCAATTTTTACCTTTGAGGCAGATTTGAAAGAGCAATAGAGGCAGTTTGATAACAAACACTGCTTCTTATTTTCATTTCTGTCTAAGTGAGTCAATGTTAACAAACTTAACTTGCACCCATACCTGTTTGTTGATCTTCACAGGATTGTTTCTGTTTTGGCCTTGCTCTTCCTGCTGCTCAGTGGAAGGTGCGAGCCCCAGTTTAGCTGTTTACAAAACGCAGGCTCAGATCTTCTTGGCTTGCATTACCTGTTGACAAGAAATCCACAATAACAGACAGAAAATGAGATTAACGTTCTGTGAAAAACAGACAAGGTGCACCTGGATAAACTGCAGAGTTCACAAAACAGAGCCATGGGAAGTGCTCTCAAATAAACAATTCCTGCTGCCATTTCCCTTACGTTATTTATAGTTGTTGCACTCAGAAATTCTGCATTGCTTATAATGTTTCAGATTGCCACGTTCTGCAGAACATTTTGACATGAGGTTTGTCCTTTTGAGAAGTGGAAAGAATAGCAGAATCTGGGTACCAGGTACCTGGGAGGTCAGACACTCAGGAAAAGAAACCTATGGCATAATTTTCCCTCTGCTGAAAGAATCCTCTTACAAGAGCAGACGAAACCATGTCCCAAGTCATGTTATTTTCCATTTTCTTTTTGCTGAATGTTATGTCATATTGTGGAAAGGCAGCAGCCAAATTAAAACCTGGGTATAATGTCAGCTTTGAGAAAATCCTGCTCCTCGGAGTACCTGTTTTGGCTGGAGAGGTTCAAACAGCACTGATACTAACCTAAGCCAGAACACGTGAACTGAATCCACACAGGCCTAAACCTGCAGAAATGTCTGAATGCAGAGCTGAACTCAAAGGCTTGCACCCTACTTTTGTAGGCACTTGAGTCCTTATTTTACTGCCTAATAAACACACAAATAGGATTTATGAGAAGTAACTGTTCTAGCCAGGAAAATAAAGGATTTTTTTGACATTTGGGCAGACAGAACTAGAAGATGCTTAAAGTGAAAACTTCTCTAGTTCTTGTATGCTTCTTTGCAGAGATACTAAGTTCAGCTGTGTTGGATATACAGAGTTTAGTTATCAAGCCATTAGCCCAGGGACAGACTCCCTAGGTGGAACTGATACATGTATCTACCTTCATTTTACACTGCAGTGCTGTGTTTGTAATAATCACAGATAAAGGTGAAGTAAAGCAAGCTTGCTAATTGCATTTAACCCTTTATTATTTTCAATGATCAAGTTAAGCCCCTACAAATATAGTTTTGTTTTAAAAAATGGGTAAAATCCATGAAAAAAATCAATGAAATGCCAAGTCCTGATTCTGAACTAAAGCTGTGCACCTCTCATTTACATATAATTCGTTATGACAAAAATGTTACATCAAGGGATTATATGACTGACTTGAGACAATGCTCTTAGGCAGCATTTGTGTGTTCTATATTATGTTGGAGATGTCGATAAAGCCACCCACTTTTTCCTTATTTGTTGTATAACTACGCTCTGTACGTTCAAATAATTCTGCAGTATTTTTAAGAATGAGCTATTTTAAGGCATTTGTAATGTACATTTGTGTTACACAGAGAAAAAGTACGTGTCTATCTGAGCTACACAACAGATATACAGATATACAGATGTAGCAACTTCGCAAAGAGAGCAGTGCTGTAGTCTCTCTAACCTGTTCCATGTATTTCTTACACTAAAGTTGAACAGGTCAGAACTAATGCCCCGCAGTTTTCATCTCTGACAGTGTTAATGACAGAATAGGCAGAAATGAAATGATGGGGAGACTTAAAAGGACATCTGAAAAACTTTCATTACTACCCTGTAAAGGATCAGCCTGTGAACTTCAGTAAGCTCTGAAGAGCTATAAAAACACATAGGGATGCGTTAGGAGCATGTGCTGAGTCTCTGGGATCCTACATATTTAATACTATGCATGTTTCTAAATTGCTCCTGCTGCCTGTAGTAAATACTTCCCTCCCACTCCTGTGAACGGTCTCCTCTGAGCTTGGAGCTTTCCCTCCAGTCCTTGGAGCTGGAGGGAAAGGGGCTGTTGGGAGGACTGGATGCAAAGGAGAGAGACAGCAGAGGAATACGACAACCTGAGGCAGCGAGGAGCAAGGTGAGGGAAATCCTGCTCGTGGCAGCAGCAGGCAATGATAAATAACCCCAGAGCACAGAGTACAGTTTCAGAAGTGGTGAAACTTGCTGATGCGCTCAGAGAAAAGGTTGAACTTGAGAACGGAAGAGTGTGACATCCTCCTTGGATACAGTTCTGGGAAAATCAGCATGAATTAAACAGTTCGTGACTGCTGGCTCCTTGCTTGACATCCTCAGACTTATTTTCCAAAAATACTGAATTCATTTGGCTTTGACACCTTGCAGGTGCCTGGATTCATAGAAAATCACATGGCGGGGGCATTCAGTCTCTAGCCTAGGGCTTCTTCTCCTTTCAACACTAGGACTCAGCCATCTTAGTTCACCAAGGAAGGCTGGAGCTTTGCTGCTGAGGAGCCAACCAGTGGAAATGAAGGTGCCCTCCAATCTCCACTCTGACCTTGCAGTCCATCTCGCTGGGTCTCCTGGCTGGTGAACGAGCCAACGCTGCCCTTAACTTCCCTTTGTTCATCTTGCCTTTGGGCAATAGCTGCTTGAAGGAAGCAATGTCAGCTGAGCATTAGAGCTGGTGGGTCCTGAGCATGGCTGTGAGGCAGGGACTGCTCCTCTCCAAAGGCATCGCTCGCTATTTCCTTCTCTAAAGTGGCATCACTTCATCGGGCTTCCTCTTTGAGCTCAAGGGAATATATTTTCCTCCCATTCATCTATGTCTGTCATCAGCAGCAGTGTGCCTGTGTGTCCATTGGTCACCTGTTTGTTTAAATGCTGCTAAGAGCACCGATGACCTTCCAGCAGCCTTTCTGGCTCAGCCACTTGAGGACGTTTGATAAAAGGTGCTTCACAACATCAGCAAGAAGTTGAATCACACACTCCAAATGTGCAAAGCGGAGGGCCAGCTGGAACACAGAGGTAAACAATTCATCCAATAGGCTTAGCTGCCGTACCTTAAAATAGACTCGCTAATTTCAAATAAAAAGGTCTCCAACCCCAAAGCAGCTGTTAGTGGCCACTG
>JAUBOD010000819.1:5113080-5141663 GCA_032353885.1 Nothura maculosa | reverse complement strand
TCTGGTTCCTCAGTGATGAATATAGAGATTTTGGGAAGACCACAATGGCACCATACCCTGGTAGCTCATGTTCTACTGTTCTCGGGAGCTACCAGATGAGTTTCAAATAAGGTAACTACTCTGAAAACCCTGCAAGTCTGATGAGACTTTCCAGCATTAACATGACATTCTTATGCAGAAACACAAAGACCATTAAGAGAAGAAAAAAAATTACTAGCCCCATCAACCTGAAAAGGAACAAGGCATTTTTATGTGTCTTCAATTGTATATAACAACACAAGCACTCCAAGAAAGGCTTCACATATTTCATAGCCTTCTGGTGCACAGGCATTACCAAATTAATCTGTAATTCAAAAGATAAATGCAGCACATGCTCTCTGGTTCTGATGAAGCTGCTGTCAAGCAGCTGTATTGCCACAGTGCTGTAGGCAAGACTGTGAGCCAATACAGAAGATGTTCAGAAAAACCGTCCTGTGCCTTGGCAAAATGTAGCAACAACAACATGGACAAGCCTAACTAGCTAATTAATATTTGAGTATATATGCACACAAAAACTTTAAAATGGAGTGACCGGCTTAGAAGCCGACTGGAGCTTCCCTCACCCGGAGCTGAAAGGCAGGCATCTGTGGGGCAAATGGGAACAGCTGTGTAACTGCATAGCAACATTACACAACTGCTCTGTTTGGGAAACACACTCCAACTGAAACTGCAGAAATAATTAGGCATCTATATAAATACATTGTAAGGATACAGAGGTTAACAACCTTAAAAGGAATCTCTCCTGGCCACAACTGGCTTTTCGTTCCAAAAGGCACCTCCGCCACGTCTTCCTAGAGGTAAGAATCCCAAACGCAGACTTTTTAAGGTCAAATCCTAGAACACAGGCATGCTCAGTACATGCTACTCATCAGTGGCTTAATCAAAGCTAATGGCTCTAACTCACAAAGCTTGAAAAAAAAAGTAAAAAAAATAGTAACATACATAGAATGAGCCATGTCTGTTATGCAAACATTTTAAGCAAGAGGTTGACAGACCATCATTTGTTACCTGCAAGGGTGCATGTTGAGGAATGACTGTGCTTTACTTTGCTCTAACTTTTCTACCAATACTCTATTTATTGTTACCATACTAGGAAGTGTTGAAACAGGAAGGAATTTTACATCACCTGACTTTTAAACACCATATTATTAATGAGCCATTCTCAGGAAGCAGCGAATGCAGAAAACACAAACTGATCGCGTTCAGAAGGACAGCAAAGGCATATTTTAATTTTCAACTTAGTCTCAGAATTCCTTGCTTAAACTGCTGGGGAAGAATAACGAGCCGTGGGTGTCCTCATAATCACCACCATAAAGACCCACTGCAAGGAAGCCAGAGGCGGTTCACATTTTTCAACAATGCTATTCATTTTACTCAAATCAGAAACAGATCATTTACAATAATAAACAATAATGTGACATATGAAAATATAAAAGAAATTACCTAATTACATAGTTTGACTGAAATAACTGACTGTTCCCGGTAAGCTGGTCCACATACAGTCATCTGTGTTAGAAATGGAAAATAATTCCCTTTCAGACTGGAATAACAACACGCTGATTCACAAGGTACAACGCTCCACAGATACATGTTGATGCAATCAGATGCAAAATTAACTTATGAGAGAACTCACAATTGTTTTCTAGTGGTACTAGCTCTTTTCACTGGCAAAACTTAACCCTCTATATGGAGCCATAGGAAGTTGGTTCCACGTGCCTTCTTGCAAGACTGCATGGATGGGGTATTTCCTCAGTTTGGGGCCGGGGAAACAGTGCATGTTGATGTTCACATCTGGAAACGTCCTGTAGAAAAACGCCTTGAAAGTAATGAAGCAACAATTACATTTTAATAATAACAAAAAAAATCCTATTTTCTGGCTTCCTTCAGAGTTTTGTCTGCTTGGTTCGAAAACAAACAAACAAAATGGAGCAGTCTACCTGCTTCTCAAGAAAATGACTGTACAATTCTGTTCATTCTAAGAAAACATTTTATACTTGAAACACTATGTTTTCTGACAACAACAACAAAAGACCAAAATTCTAATTTCAGTGGTCCTGAATTCAGTGGTCCCCAGCCACCATTTTCCTTGCCTTTCATTCTTCCTTCTTCACAAATCACAAGGTTTTGTCTTCTTCTAAGCAAAGACTCCTCATTTTGCTCTTTACTACCCAGAAACACCCAGTGGGAACAAGATATGTGAAGTAAGATCAAATAAAAATTAAAAAATAAAAAGTTTCATCACAATCAGGAGGAAATCTCAAAATAATATTCGCAACAACATGCCTCGAAATTTTGGAATAAGCAGGATGGCTCCACCAAAAACAAAGGCACTGGAGTCGGAAGAGCGTTAACGCCTTGAATGCTGGACCAGCCTTGGCTCAGCCAGTATCACTGATAACGTCCTATTGAATTAATATATTTGAAAGCATGTCCTGAATTTGGGCATCTTTTAGGAAGCCCGAGTAATCATAACCTCCCTGCTATGCACTCTGTGCAGAGCACAAGGTAAACACAAATGCAAGAGCCAAAAAAACCTGCATTATGTCATCTAAGGACAAGGACTCCTTGGATAAAGGATACTGTAGTTAGTTTCTTCTGAGAGGTGAACTAAACCTCTCACACTATCTTAATAAAGTCCTTGGGCTGGATTCCACACGGTCTGCTGTGCAAGTCTTGGTGCACTTCAGAGCACGATGCTGGGTTGACTCCCTTCATAAAAACCCAACTCTCACAGGCTCAAAACAGAAACAAAGCAGGGAGGGAAAATGAACCTGCCCGAGAGGACTATCCATCAGCTGCAGTTCTCATCACGTTAATCGGAGCATTATCCATCCTGGTCATGGGTTTTTATCTTATGTATGTGATGCAAGAACTAAGTGCTGGGAAGGATTAAATCCTTAAAGCCTGGTAAGAGCAAGTATTTAAGCACATAAACCCAATGAAGTAAGTAACTAAATGGGAGATGTGACTTCAGTGAAGAAGGCCACACTGGGTAAACTTCAGCAAAGGTTTCTATACTTGAATTTCAGATTTACAGTATTGTAATAGGAGAGAAGATAAATTAGCCCAGATAAAGCAAAATAATGGGGAAAAAAAAGTTAAGAAACTCAAGGTATAAGAACCAGTTTAGAGCATTCACCTCATGACAAACTTTAAAACATTTTTGTGGAGAACAAGGGCAGCTTTAAATACTAGTTACACAGCAAGGCCTACCTTAAAATACATACACTGCATCTTATCCAGGGAAGTACTTAGCTATGGCCGGAGAAATGGGAATAATGAAACCTGATTATTTCACAGTTGGGTAGTTTTTCCATAGACAAGTTAGAGCTGAACAGAGGAAATAACTCACCGGGACTAAAGAATGATAGAACACATGTTTGGACTGTGGGCTTCAACATCATCTGTAATCTGGATTGTTTAGCTTAGAACACATGGTATAAAAATGGTTAGTAGTGAGACGAAATATTCTGAAGTTTACAAAATCTACTAGGTATCTTATTCCAAAACCAGACTTTCTGCTTTATGAAACAAAACAAACCAATCTCACAAGGTTTTATGCCATAATCAACCCAAAACATTCGCAACAACACCAAATAATTAAATTTCAGCTGGTTTTGTTATAAAATCATGAGTTTTAATCAATTTTGTGCTTCAGCATTGGAATTGTCCATTTTCCATGTTTGTACAATATATAACCCAAGTCTGATTGAGACATTTACATCAGAAGCAATAACAACATCTTTTAGAGAGATTCACAAGAATGGATGAGGCCTGTTTAGATGCAGCATGCATAATGAAATCCAAAATTAGATCTATTTGTGCAGGGTGGGGATTTTACAAAGATTTCTGGTGCAGAATAAGTCCCTCCTGGGTTGTCATTCCAGTATATATTTAAGAAAAACAAAAACACTCTCACTTACTTCCAAGTCTGTGGCATACTGTGGATAGTGGGAAACTTCTCTGTAAGCAAAATTCACTCACGTAAACCATTATTTACTAAGTATTTGGGAATATATGAATTCAAATACCTCCTATACAAGCAACAGGGTACTTTCCAACGACCATATATCCTTCAGAGATTAAGAATTACCTACCACAGTGAGTCACACACAATCCCAATACTTGTTTTTTTTTTCTCCAAAAATTCTCACTAGAGTACAAGACTGAAAATTCCCACTGATATCCCCACATCATGTGGGGTCAGATTCAGGTATACATTAAAATAATGCTAAACATTTTAATCATTAACAAGTAACATCTTATGGGAAATGTAGTGAATTTGACACTGCTTAGTGAAAATTTTGACAGAAGAGATGAGATTATAGACTAATATGGGCACCCATGCAGTGCTACTGGGTGGTTATCTAGAATAGTTCTACTTGGATTTAACATGTACCTAAATAAAATATTTCATAACTAAGAATAAATACGCAGAAAATTGCATTAAGACATTAAATTCTAAACTGGTGATGTAAAACAGAATTCTTGAGTCAAATTCCCATTCTCATGGAAAACTAAGCAGCTGTGAAGGGAAGAGAACACTTAATTTCACAGGTGAAACTAATGGAAATTCAACATACCACTAGTTCCAGAAAAGTGTTTTATAAAGCAGAACTGCTGCCACCACTGAACAATCATTCTGGTGGTCCTTAACACTGATCTACACATGATGTGACTACACGCAACAAATTCTACACATGTATTAAGAAATTCTGCTATTGCTGTATTTGCATTTACAATGTCCAGCATTCTTTAGAATATATACACCAGAAGGTCCTACTCAAAGTTGCTTTAAAACCTCTTACATATCCTATTGCAGAACCACAGACTGGTTGAGGTTGGAAGGGTCGTCTAGAGATCAGCTAGTCCAACGCTCCCGCTCAAGCAGGAGCACCTGGCACAGATGTAAAACACCTTTGCTCTGTCTGTGCCCTAGAACTTCTTTAAAGTGTTAAGCACAACCAAAATACTACTTTTTTTCTTCTATGTAAGACATGTTCAGACTGGCACAGATTTTTTCCACACACAAAAAAAGGATGTCTATTCTTTTCTCACCCAAGTCTTTTATTTTAGACTAACAGAAACAGCAAAACCAGAGTAGTGCCTCCAAAGTCTGCCTTCACAAAGGAAAAATGTTGACTGGTAGCAACTAAACAGGCAGCCCTGAGAGTGGCACTGCAGGGAGGGCAGCTCAAAGCTCCGCAACGGACGGGCTGCTTCAGGGCACGCCAAGGGAACGGGAAGCTCTGCAACAGCAATGCCATTTGCCATCTTCAACCAAGATCAGCAAATTTAATTATGCTCCTTTATAGTTTTTAACACAGTCTACATGCTTGGATGAAAAGTGCTTTCATTTCCCTAGCTTTTGCCTTGGTGATTATAGGAATTAGCACCTCTACTTTTTAAAAGGCCAATTCCTGAGAATTGCATGCCAATCAACTACTACTTTTTATGGAAGAGTCACTCCTGAAGGCTTTTCTGAGATTTGATATTAAATTTGATCTTGCCACAATCTCAGTTCACGTTTCAATTTAAGTGTTGCCAGTAATTAAAATCCACAGTTAAACATCGCTCTGACCTGTTTCCAGTTCTATCGTGTGAGACTAGTGAGGGATACACACAGTGAAACAGAAGAACAGGTAGAACACACTCCACATAGCAGGCAAGTCTAAAAAGCAAAATTGCTCCTCTTCTCATGTTTGCAAGCTCTTCTTTCTGTGAATTCCTAGATGCATTTAAAACACGCTGAGATAGAGGTATATTTAAAAGACATGAAGAACAATACCAGGGCTGCAAGAGCCCTCAAAAAAGCAAAGTGCTTTTGCAACGATACGAACGGACGACCAAGTGACTGCTCTGTGGAATAAAGGTAGACTTCCCAACTAAATGGCCTGTGCTGTTTGGAATAGCAAGGAAATCTGGAACCTTCTAACAAACTGACACGTTAGCTCCTCAATAAAATATACAATCCACAGGATATTTCGGTTAGAAAATATTAATGGAAAGTCCAGTAGATACTTCATTGTTGCTGTGACAGGGAGAGCACAATGCCAAAGCAACAGTAAAGAACGATACAGGAACTTGGGACAAATTTGAGGCTGTGAACCTCTTGTCTCCCTTGTGCCCATGAAATCAGGAATGAGAATGGAAGATTAACAAGCTCATTGAAGAGAATATCAATTCTGGGTTTTGCCAAAAACTTGAGTGAAATCTCAAAAGACTTCAGTCTGGTAAAAAGAGTGATCAGTATAAATGACTGCAATTAATAAGAGTTACAAGTCTTTCAGAATAACCAGGCCACTGCCAAACAGGCTTAACTTTACCTGGGACTGAAGAATAACCATCAAGCCATGAACTCTTCAGTCTTTTTCACCCCCACCCATTTAACAATGTCATCTTACCTATAAAAAACAAATATATAATAGTTTTATAACCCACACACAATACGCATTTTCAGGACTTGAATAGTGGGCAATACCAGAAAGCAACAAGCCTTGGCTCTTGTTATAATTTTATCTGAGATATGCAAGTGTAGCTTTCTGTCTTCAAGCCTTTTAGTGATGTCTCAGATACTAAATATACTTTCAGATATTCTGGAAAGCTGCAGAATACCTTCTCTTCCCCCAAGGATAAGAGGTATTCTTGAATCGTTAGGAGGGTTAAGTAGTATTCAATAAATAGCATTAAAGCGGCACTCCAACAGAAATGACTGTTTGAATCCTATTGCTGTGCTCCATTTCCACAGAAGGGCGTAGAGAAGATGAGGCCAAGCTCTTCCCACAGATGCACAGTGGGAGAAAATGAGGCAACAGACACAAATTGCAACATGGGGAATTTTGATTAGACATTAGGAAGTTTTTCACCATAAGGAGAGTCAACCTTCGGAGCACATTACCAGGGAAGTTGTTCCATCTTTGGAAATACTCAAGACTTCACCAGACAGGGCCTTGAGCAACCTGACATAAGGAGACTCTGCTTTGAGCAGTAGATTGAATCAGACAACCTCCAGGGGTTCCTTCAAACCTGGATTACTCTGTAATTCTTGACCAGGCATTCCTCTTGTCAGGATCAGAATATGGGGCAAACAGCCTCTGAGAAAACTATCCTGTCAGACAGAATTGCCAGAAAACTGGCAACTTCTGAATCACTTTCTTAAAAAAATAAACAACACACACACACACACACACACACACTGCATTTACCTTTGTCATGTTGTCCTGGGGCAAATCTACAAGAGCTGTAGGAGCTGTTAATATGGAAACCTTGGAACTTTTGTCGTGCACAAGCCAGAGTAATAACTGTTTTCCCAATAACAAAGATATTAAAAACATACCTCATCAAAAAGAGGACTTGAGCAAACCTACCTATCTAGCACTAAGCTGCTGGCACGAGAGAGACTTGTTCAGGGAATGTGGAAGTACCAGTTCCCAGCCACAGCAAAGAAACAATGCCAGAAAGCCCTGCACAAAACGCAGAGTGACCGTTCTATCCTGATGCAACTTCTCCATCTCTGATGTCCAAGTTACACACCAAGCATAAAAAACAATATATGCATTGTAGCAACACACTTGTGCTACAGTTCTTGTCAAACATCTACACAGCAAAGTTAATTATATTAGAGGGGATATGTGAACAGAAAGTTTTAATCTGTCTACATTTTATGGCACCCGTTTGCAAGAACTGACAGGCATTCTGCCCCTAAAATTAGGGATACTATATTATTCCTACCACACTTTACAGCAAAGTAAGCAACATAGCATTTGCTCTTTTCCTTTTCTGCAGTTGGCTATTTTTATCCAATTTTGAAATAATTACATAAATGGGCAGCACATTTCATTCTTTCAGTGCTCTAGGTTTCTTGATAACTAGGAGGAAGCAGCAGGAACGAAGTGAGTGTTACTCTCAGGCAAGGGCTGAGTCACAGTTCCATTTCACTACGCAACTTGCTGCCCTTTGTGTCCTTCCACCTACAGAGGGCTGCAACCTTTAGCTGTCTACAAGTTCAAAGTCATGTTCAAAAACCAAACAGTGATATAAGCAACTTTTGTAACGTGTCACATGGCGCTGTAAGCATGATTTAGGGAAAGTTCCAAGTTTAGAAAATGTTGCTCTTACTATTCCATTTATGTGGCAAGAACCTTTTGTTTACACATTTTCAACTGTAACATTGTGTAGGATTGAGGGTTTCAGGCTGAAAATACAAATGAGATATTACTGGAAACTGAGTAATAGCAGCCATGGCCATTAATAGCCTTTCATTATGTGTGGGTGTCTATTAGGAACTGTGAGGAATTCGTCACACACGCTTAGCATACAGTCACAGGATGACTGAACACACTCAATGGAGACACTTGTGCAGCTTTCAACAGCGCTCGGATCAAACAAGCCAGCACTGCAGGAAAAACAGAAGGTTGTATCCAGCCCTTGGGCACATGTTAAGTAAGGATCACTGAACTAAAGCTTCAAATCAATGCACGGTCTCCAAGTAGCCACATTCCCTGTGTTCTGAGCGTTCCCAATTAAAGTTAGTTTCCAGGAAATCTGGCAAAGGTTTCAGCTCCACGTTCATTAGAGTTTATACACACAGCCTTAGCAAACAGCGCTAAAGCCCCTTCACTGTTGCAGACTTGTATATACCAAGTTCACTTACTATTACCTACTGCTTATTCATTCAAGAAATTGCTGTTATTTAAGATCTTCTTTCCTTTCTCCCAGGGCTTTACACCACCAAGCAGATAAAGAATGTATAAACAAGGCAAGAAGCAGCTTTTTCCCCTCTGAAAATGCTTTGTGCATTTTAACTTACACAGAGTTATACAGCTTTATACAGCGCTATGTAAGTGCCTAAAAATGCATTCTTACACTGCTTTATATATCTAAGCTTGAGTGAATAGGGTAAAGTTGTTACTTCACCATCATGGTCTATATTGGATTTTTCTACTAGACCAGCACAAGCACATTGGCATGAAGTGCTCTTTGGCCCTGCTTTCAGGAACAGAGACCATGTCCTTACACCACACTATCCGAGCTTGCATTTCCTCTCGGTGTAGGTTCTACCGTGACCCCAACTAGCCACAGGAGTACAGCAAAGACCCCGTGACACACACATAGCACGAGCTTGCTTAGGATGAGCTTAGCTCTCCCCACATGCATAGTGCTCAACGGTACAGACAGGGAGAGCAAACTTCAGAAAAGGTTTTATCTCTGTAATGTTACTTCCAGTCTGCATCTGAATCACTATATATGATTTATATCCTATGTGATAACAGTGCCAATCATCAGAAAAGAAATTGATGTTCAACATCCTAAAACTGAACTGCAAAAAGCAGATAAAAACAGAAAGGACATTCTGTCCTACTCAAATGTTTTGCAACTCTGCACTGACACCATTGTCAGCCGAAGTCACAAAAACCTCAAGGTCATCCCCAATGCCACACTTATGACATTACTTGCTAAACCATGAGGTTTTCAAGAAAAAGTATCTGAAGATACCAAAACAGTGGCTTTCAGTGCATTCACTGCATACTATACCATACAGGTGAGAACAAAAGCAAGCTATGCAGAAAGGATGGAAAATTTCTCCCTTTATGTGCAATTCCTCCACCTTTGAATTTACTGTGCACTCTTTTAAACTTATAAACACAATCCTGTGAGGACTAAATGCTCTACTATGGACCTACACATTTAGAAGAATCAGGTAAAGATTGAGAAAGAGTCCTTTAACCCAAGTGAAGAATAAAACTCCCCTCAATGAAGCAAACCAGGAGTTAACATGACAATAATTTAAAGGGAAATTTGTAGTAATTGTCCAATTTTCAGGGTTTGAGGAGGGGAGGTGTTTTTAATAACAGCATCAGCACAACTCGTTTATTATAAATGTTAAATCATCATAACAAAACAGAAACTGTGGAGCTAAAGTTGAGAAACATGAAGTGAAAAGAAAGAATACAACAAGCAATTCTGAGCAACTTCCCTTGCTCTTTTTACTAGAAAAATCATAAGCATCTATGGAGCTCATGATTTCCAGCTACAGGACAGTCTCCTAGAGCTGTGCCTGCAAAAGCCACTGGATGCAGCCACACCACACACTAGCACTGAGGAGACCGCCTTCCAACAGCACTGCCCCAGCTCTTCCTCAACCCCATGGGGAGCTTTACGAGGGGAGAAGAGGGACTGCAAGATGAGGGAACATGCATCAGCTCCTTTGCTCTTGGAGAGTTCACAAGATGAAAATGAACAGCACAGAAGTGTTAAAATCATGATATCCTCCTAAAATAATGCAACTATGTAGAGTTAACAGTTAATACTGAAGTGATTCTCAGCACTAGATTCCTTGTTAAATGTCAACACCTATTTGCTGATAGCCTCTCATGGGCTCAGGTAGAATGGATACAGAAATTAAGATTTAATCTAGTTCTCAAAATTTATTTCTGAAAATTATTTAAAGATACTGAGCACTCACTAGCTTTAGGTCACTGTGATTTACATTCATTTATATAGATGGTCATTCTTTTTACATTCTTTTATATAGATTTTTATTGCAGCTCAATGTTTTAAAAAATTGCTTTTGTAACCGAATAAGGACCTGAAAAATAAAAATATAATGTAGAATATTCTATTAGAATAGAGAATTCCTCAAAAACCATAAGTACTGATCAAAAAATCTCACCTAGTCTTTATGGTTCAAATGTATTATAAAAACACTCCCAATAAACATCTGTTTGGTATTCACATCTGTTTTTTCGAATAAACATGCCAACAAATAATCCTCATATTCCAAGTCTGAGTGAAAGCAGACCTTTTCAGCAAATTTAGTTCCCTCTAATACCTTCTTTAATGAGTGGTAATTCCTACTTTATTAGGGGCAGAATATTATCCACTAACAATAAAAGACTCTCAAGAGACTTAATCTTACCTTTGATCACCAGCGTTCACCTCATCTTCTTATCACTGATCTCTGTGCTGTAGGAACACATTCTAATAGATCATTAAAAAACTGCATATGCCTTTTCAGATTTGGAATTAGGTTTTCAAAGAACTGACAAGTACAAAATGAATCATAAGAAACCTTTATTAGAGATGCATTCATTTTCAACAGCTGAAGAGTCTGCTTCCTTTCAGTGCTAAATAACTTAGCATTTAAGCAGAACAGCAATTACACAACAAGAACGTGTAGAGCAATTACAAAATAGCAGAAGAATCAAAAGTGGATTTCTTTATCTACATTTTCAAGTGCTTATGAAGACTGCACTGAAGACAGTAAGTGCCTGGGAGGCAGGCAGCATACCGCACTGTAATCACAGTTATTAAAACTAATTTGAACTATGGAAGTTAAAGGAAAAGCAGACTTACTTATAAGTAGTGTGTTCAGTCTAGCACAAAGACTAAAAAAAAATTATTTTTGAAATTACAAAAGGACTTAAAGACATAAGCCATGAAAGATTCTTGTAATTCATTTTTCTGAAAAGTTAATAAAACAATAGGTTAAGAAAAAATGCAATCAGAATGAGAATTTTTCAGAATAAACTTGAATAATAGTCAAACAATATAGAACCCAATCCTTAAACACAATTTATTATTGATAGTTTAAAGGAAATTAAAAGCATTAAAAATCAATTTATAATTGGGTATGTCGTACCCATGAAATGCATTTTTCAAAAGTAAATTAGTGATTTTACGTGGAGGAGGGAAGCAGCAACTCTGCATCCTTTCTGAGACTTTTTCCAGAAAAGTTAGAGAAAAGGTAACTAGCAAGCCCTGGAAGATCCTGCTTACAATCAATATAGATAAGAAAGATACTTGAGTTCAAACTCAAACCAATAGCCAAAAATACAGTTTGCCTAGAAGGTACTTTGGAGGAGAAAAAAAGTTGGACTAAAAACAAAATTAGTACATTTATATGATCTTAAAAGCAGTTACTGAAAGGGAATCAAAATTTAAAACTTCACTCAACACTGTGCAGGCTTGAGTTTTAGGAACCAAACCTGTGGCTTTGGTCCCACATCAATCCCTCTGAAGAAAGGAAACCAAGACTGAACAAACTCTCGCACGTCAGCGAGAGTTCTGCCATTAGGTTCAACAAGGACACCATCACACCTGACTTTTGGAAATGCTTTTAACTTATTTATATTACTTCTACATGTAAGAGAGAAAGAAAATGTCCTTTCAGACTTAGGAATTAAAAATAACATTGTGTGAGACTGGCATGAAGAAAAGCCAAAAATGAAAGGCAAAATTCCCCACCAAGCAGCAGTTCTCCCCTCGGGCACTTGTACAACGCCTTCCTGCTGATAATGTTTCATGCATTGCCTTGCCAGAAACGTTCAAGGCTTCTTTTGCTTGCACTATGCATTCACTTCAATGAGTAGTAGACTCAGGATTTCTATTAAGCACGGTGCTCACTGCAGATACGTATTTCACAGCCCACCATCTCTGTTGATCACCTAAATTTGAGGAAAGTAGTTGTGATCCGAGTCCATCTTCACTTTTGGCATTTTGTAAGGCCATCAGAATAAGTTCCAAGCAGTACTGCAATCTAACATCATAAAAACAGGACTCCTAGGGGAAAACAGTGACTTATTTACTTTTAACTTCTTTACACAACTGTTCCTGCTCCACAAAACCTTCCTCATTGTGATTTAGAGCATGCTAAATTTGTTTGTATATGATAAAGTTATCTACATTTCTGAATAACTATCGAAAAATCAGAGTGCCACATGCTACCAGATCACTAGTAATATTAAATAAAAGCAAACATCATTTGCCAGAGCAAGTGAAAAGTCCAGTGGATATCGAGAAAGTGACACGGGAAGTTCTGGAAGAAATAAACAGAAAGCACTATTGGAAATCTTGCTCAGTATTTTCGTGAATGGTTTTGAGTTCACAATCTTGGAAACTCATTTCGAGGGGCTGGAGAGAAAGGAATAGAACAGAGTATTCAGCAGCAAGGTTTTAATCTGTTTCTGCCACATTTGATGTTACGCTACTGGAAAACTGCAGAAGCAAGTGCATAATCCTGTAATTCATTGTGTCTCTATAGTCATTACCAGGAAACATTGTCAACCTGACCCTGTCAATGGACCAAACGATAAAATGGAAATCATTCAGACACACAGATATAATTTTAGGACATAGTTTTTATTATTAATATGATAGCTTCAATTCACAAGTACCTATAACGAAATCTGACAGTACAAGTAGCTTGAAATCTCACCAAGACAGAAATTTAAAAGTGAGCTCTGATTAACTAGTCTGATTTCTAGTAACTTCACAAATAAACCCTACCAGTGAGGTAAACTGATTTGTGAGAGTACAGATTCTATGAGTAGCTGTATCGCCTCAGTTCATACAGATCTTGTAGTACAAAGCACTCTGCAGAAAATGGTAAGAGGTCAAAAGAAACAGTTAAGTCCTTCAGTGTGCAATCTCTATTTATCTTAGGTGTTTACACGATAAACATTGTTAATGTTACGCTCACCACACGGCTGTGAGGTAAAAAAAACATCATATCTCTTGTTTGTCAGAAAGCATTAAATGACTTACCTATAACATACTGTAGGAGACTTTGTTCCCTAAGGTTCTTGCTCACTACTCTTTCCTACCTGAAAAGAAAAATGCTCAGGATCACTGCTAATTCTTGCTTGGAAACAGGAGACTATCACCTAACCAAAAAAAAGAAAAAACAACAAAATTTCTTCCTTTCTCAAAGTCACAAAAATCTAAGTGCACTTTGGTACCCTGGAAGAACAAGAGACTCCCACGGGGAAAAAGGCTACAGGATATTGACCCCGTGTCTCTGCTTGATCAGTGACTGTTCATAAAGGCAGAGGGGTACAGAGTGAGCATTTGCAAACCCTTCCCCCCCCCACACACACATTAATCTTCTCACACCTTCATCACCCAGACTACTCTCACTTTTACAAAAATTCTTATCATGTCCTTTCTTGAATCCCATCTTTCCTTCTTTGATTCACAACCCCAGTGCAGTAAATAGCTTTAAGGGTAACTGCCGCACTCCACCTTGCATAACCTAACGTTCTAATGAGAAAATGGTATTTCAAATACATTCAAAATACATCATGTTTTCTCTAAAATGAAAAAGCCAGACTGCAAGAGCTGTCTTGACATGCAGCTCTGGTTCTCAGCAAAAGGAACTCCATGGCTTAGGATTGCCAACGAAGGAAATAGGGAGCAGAATGTTGAAGGCACAAATATAATTCACAGTTACCTTTTTGGAGAGCTCCCACAGAAAAGGGAAGGGAAACAACTCACAAGCGTCACAGAGCCAAATCTCCTTTATAGCCACAGGAAAGTTACAATTATTACATAGCAACCAAAGAGCAATTCCTTCAGGCTGCACTAACTCCCAAACATCATACGGAGAAACAGAAATCACCCCTCTTTTCCCTCTACCCTGCAGCTTGTAATTAAAGAAATTTCAAGATAAATTCTTATTCCTGCAACTTAAAAACAAGGAGCCTTGTTGAGTCAGAAAAAAAAAATCAAAACTTCCACCAGAAAGACTTTCTAGTCTCTTCTGGATATGAATTCCAGCATAGGAGGCAAGGATTGAAGGAATGGATTTTGATTTCCTTTACTGGACAAACAAGTAAATTATTAAATGTATGTGAACTCCCTTTCAGATCTAAGCCAAAAGAATCATATTTCAAGCTTAGTACAAACTAGGAAGGTGCATTCTCATCAGAATGAAAATACCCTGACTATGTTTAAAAGGAAAATGTTTTTAGAGAAAAGGGAAGTTAACACTGAAAAGCAAAGTGGTGCTTAAGCCCCAAGAAGTTGAAGAACAGTCCTTACTGCCTGTGGAGCAGCAAAGGGGAAGTAAGCAAAGGGAAATTAAGGAATAATCAAGACAGAATTAAGCACCAAATTAGTGCTTTTGCTGAAGTCAGGCTTCACTCAGTGGTGTCACTGAGGTTTACATACACATATACCATCCAGGCTGGTGTTCTGGAGATTCTGCAGGTCAACATCAATTGCTTTCCATGAGCGTTCTCCACTTCCTGAGTGGGCATTTTGTCCTTCAGTGTGTCAGCGCTGCCTCTAGCTCCTGGTAGCTGCTTTGGTTCACCCAGTGTTTTCTACAAGGACACTAGTACATTACATATATTACATTTCCAAGTTTGCCCAAGGAACATCCACACACTTTGATAGTTCTGCAGCAGAGGGCATCTATTATGCAGGGTATGCACATAATTCGAATCTGTTTGGCACACGCTGCCTTCCAGGAAGGCTGCAGCTGACAGTTTAGCTGTGGGAACTGCTTTAATGCTATGGAGGGCAAAAGGAATGTTCTAGGAAAATGTCATTTCCAAGCACAATACTTTTTCCGAGATAACATAATGATCTAATGATCATAATTACTTCCCATAGCAGTTCTAGTATAGGACAGATGTACAATCAGTGCAGGTTTTCTTTCGGAATTACAGTAAGCTTTGCAGGGATATTCCAATAGCTGGTGGCATTCAGTCACCTCCGTCCTAGCAAGGTGAGACACTTTTCAGGGCTGATGCAGAGTTAGCTGCAGAACTAACCAGCTCTAGTGTATCTACTAACTATATACTAACTAGTATTTAAGTTTATACTCCTAGGGCAATTACCTGTGCATCTGTACACCTAGGATGTAGACCATTCTAGGTGATAGCGACGTTCACAGCAGCATATATTCCAAAATCATCTTAATGGAAGTACAGCAGCTTAAAGCTTCAAGAAAATGATGCAGAAATCCAGGTTTTCCCACAGAGAGCTCTACCATCTTGATTTTAGGAGCAGCACAGATGTGTTGCCACAGGTTTCTAGAATATTTTTTCAGAGCAGCTGAAGAGACTTGTACATCCCAAAGCCTGTCTACTTTCATCCCTTCCACTGAAGGATTTGAACTAGTAAAAGACACAGCCACTTTTTACAAAGAAAACATCTTTCCTTAGATATCTCTGTGGCGGTGCTATCTGGCACAAATTTGTACTGCATTTGTTGGGCACTATGCAACAAACCCCTTCGAATTGAGGGGGACTCCCTGCAAACATACACTGCTCTACAATGAGACATGGAAAAGGAGCATCAGAAACTGCTGAGCTACCTTTGCAGTGCTTCAAGGGTTGAATCTAGACTTCCCTCTGTTTTTCAGTCTAGATTTTGGCTGTTAATGGCTACTGAAAACACTTGAAAATAATCTCAAATTAACTACTACATTAAATTCAAAGAAGAAAATAGTGTCATGCTCTGGCTTAGATGTAGTTCAAATTATTTATTTTTCAATTACAATTCCAAGTAGTCAATTCCAAGAGCTTGAGCACGCCGATACAGACAGACCAGTTGTTTGGGGCCAGAAGCTGGAACTCACCACCTTTGCTTGCAGGCACCTGTTTTTTAAGCTTATTTCACATTGGAAAATAAACCTGTATTTGAAGCTTATTGTCTAACTCTCAGATAACCTCATTTTTCCGCTCCTTTCTCCTGGTCTCAAACAGACCAGAGGCCACCAGCTGCAGCACACAGCTCAAGCACCTTGTTTCACATGGCCTCACACTGTTCACTGAGCTCAAACAACTCAAGGTGATGTTATCCCAGACTAAAGAACTACTTGCAGCCTGCTTTGTCTACCAAAAGAAATGGCTTTGGAATATGTACATTTATTGGCCTCTAGGCACCATCTCCTCCAAAAGTTGCCCACAGAAAGGATCAAAAGAACTCAGTATCTTTGCAATAATGGATTCAGATAAATAGAGAATTATAAACAGTCAACTCCTCTTGAGCAGAGACTACTAGAAATAGTTTGCACAAGAGCCCTTCAAGGAAAACTATAACTTTTGACATAGCATGGCGTGATTTTCTCAAATGAAAAGCAGAAAGGCCAAGCCCAGCTCTCACAGAGAAGCATAAACATTCCTACCTTCCTATACTTCACTTCATCCCCAAAAGACAACATTCACAAACACTACAGAACATCCTGAAGGCCAGACTCAATGCAACTACTCAAAGAGTTGGGTTTGGCAACCAGAATAGAAATGAAGGAGCCTTCTGGCCAGATTCCATGTGAGCCACTGCTTTCATTGGTATCACCATGAGAAAGGCTGTAACATAAGGAGTACCCAGTGTGAGGTTTGGGCAATATCCATGGTATTGTTATGGTTCAGTGGGTGTAGAAACCAGGGGCAGACAGCACTTTCCTTCACTCGCAGCACTCCGGGCACAGCACTGAAACAGCAGTACCTCCCACTGCCAGTTTCTTTTGCTCTCGGTGTAACTGCTAGTTTTTATCTACATAATAGACCATAAAAGAAGGTTAACCCATGCAACAAGAATCTCCTGTGGATGCCAAGCCAAAATAAATAAAAACACGACACTTATCAGAGAAGCCTCCCTCTGTTCAGGGAGCCATAAATCCGAAGCTGTCGCCCCTCATGACTCAGAGGCACGATGACTACGAGCAGAAACCCGCACCGTGGCCGCGCCAGCCACTCCCGGCCCCGCGGCCGGGGCCCTGCCTCCCGTTCCCGCACGGGCCCCTCACCTCTGCCCTGCGGCCCGAGCGCCCCGCGGCCGTTAGCGGGCGGGAACCGTTAGGGAGCCGTTAGGGAGCCATTAAGGAGCCGTTAGGGAGCCCCGGGCGGTCCCTACGCAACGGCCGGCGCGCGCGGGGCACGTGACGCGGCACGCACAGCCCCTCCGCACGCGCACCCTGCCGCATTACGTCACCCCCAACCACCCGGCCGCGCCTATAAATAGCAGGGCCCTCCGCGCATGCGCGCTGGGCGCCGCCGCCGCGCGCAGAGCCGCCTTAGGCAGCGGCGCTGCCGACTCCCCCCCCACTCCCGCCGTGCTGACGTCACCGCGCTCGCCGGCCGCCGTACGCCCCGCCCCTCGCGAGCTATTTTCGTCCCTTTGTTTCAGGTGCCCGCCCCTGCGCCGCCGCCGCGGGAGGACGGGGTGACGTCACCCGCTTCCCGGAACGATGACGCGTCCGCGCGGGGCGGGGAGCGGGGGGGGGCGGCTGGAATGCGCGCGCGGGGCTTTCGCTTCCTTAAAGGGGCAGCGTCCCCCCGGCGGGGCCGCGCGCGCGGGGCGGGGCCGCGCTGACGGGCAGGGGCAGGTGACCGTGGCGGGGGGGGGCACCGAAAGAGCCGCTCTTTTCGGTTTAAACGGCCGTGACGCGGAGGGGGCGCGTCCGCCCTCCCGCTGCTAACGGCTAACGGCCGTGGCGCCGTTAGCGTCCGTTAACGGCCGTGGGCAGCGCGGCGTCCGCGCGCGCCGGCTCTGCCTGCCCGCCTGGCCGCGCTCAGCGCGCTGTCGCTTCGGCGGCGGGCGAAATGCGGTTATTTGGGTGAAATTGAGGTGGGCACCCAAGTGCCGGCTTCTCCATGCCGCCCTCGGGGGCTCGGTGGGCAGAGGGGCGGCAGGGAGTGCCGTGCCTCTAGTTCCGTCGCTCCCGTTGATGTCTGCGGTCGCAAAATTAAAAAAAATCCTGTATTAAACATGCACTTGTTTACTTTTATTTTCACTTTCTCTCCTTTATTTCCCAGCGTTGCCCAAAGGCCTAGGTTTACCACCAGAAACCCAGCTGTGCCGTGTGTCCCAAACACAGGAAATCCCGGTGTTTGGCCCTGCGGAGCTGCCCGGCTAGATGAGCGTTACACAGCGGGAATGTGCGTCTCTCTGTGGGGGGCAAATGCAAAAAATAAATAAATAAATCTGAGAGAAAATGAGTATCCATAGGAAGGAGCCTTTTCCACGTGTTTTCCCCCTGGTTTCATAACCGAAGCCCAGAAAGGCCAAACACTGCGATGGAGGCTCTCCAGTGATTCATTAAGTTACCGGGAGCGAGCGGGAGGCTGCCATAAATCACGGGCGAGCGGCTCCGCGCTCCGCGCCGCAGGTGTTGTCCATAGTAGGTTATCCCCGGGCCGGGGATGTGCTCCGAAATAAAGCCCCTCACTCACCGTAAGGTCGGGATGATGCTGTGGCGTCATATTTAGATCGTGGCTCGCAGGGAAATCGAGGGTGTACTTAGTCACCTATGGCATGACCTTATATTCCCACTCAATTTAGTAACAACAGTTGGTTTCTTATGGGGCATGTGAGATTTAATTTATTAACTGGGTTTCTAGCATAACTGGACAGAAAAATCAGAAGGGATGAGATGAGAAGTCAGCAGATGAAGGGAGAATGCTCAGAGGGAGATGCAGCTCCTAGAGAAATGTAAGTCTGCTCTCCTATTTTTCTGTTAATGTAAATATGCTTGTTTATAAACATGTATTTTTGATATGTTGTACTGTGTGATTTTTTTCTCTGCATTTAGTTACTTTTTTGTCTGTTACCTAGCTTTCATTTTACTTGCTGTGGTAGGTGAGTGGGATCTGTTAAAACACTAGAACTCCTATAATGAAAAATAAAACCCTAGCCTCCGAAAAAAATGCCTTCGTTTACATTCCGGTGGTATAGCTTATTCATCAGGCTGGTATGTGTGAATATTGATATATGTTTGAGCACGTCAGATCCCGGTAGGGAGATGCCACAGAAACCAGCCCGTGTGTGTGACAGGAGAGAAAAATGCCCCAGTTTAGGGTGAGACAGCCAGGGTGCCACAGATGTGCCCCTCTCTTAATTCCAGAACTAAGTCTACCTTTATTAGTCTATGTCTAAAACTATGTCTTTAAGTGAGGACAAAATGTGTTGCAAGAACTTGAGCCTTAGGGAAGAGCTTCCAGCTTTTTGCACTGATGATGAAAAAAAGGGAGCTGTTGTTTCCCCCTTAATGATCGTTTGTATCAACTAGTAAGATAGAGGTGAAATGAAAAGATGATTGACTTTGAAATGTAAACTAATTAAGATGTCAGTTTAAATAAGACCCTTTCGGATTCTAAGCTAAATAATGAATGTGAAAAGCTGTTTGCGTGTAAGATACCAGCAGAGTTTTCCTGGGAAAATAATTCTTTAAAGCTGAGTATTTTTTGCTCTCATTCTGATATAAATAATCAGGCAGTCTGTTCTCCTAACAATTTTGTTTCAGTGAATCTGAATTTAATTGTCACGCAAGCTTCCTTATGAGTCATTATCGTTATTTCACATCACTCATTAAATGAAAGTTGTTTTTTTCCCCCTACGTCCCCTAACCTACTTCCACGGTGCCAACAAGAGCATTCAGAAACTGGCACTTAGGTGCAGCTCTGATACAGGTTTTCTGTTTCCCCGTGACTCATTTGACATTAACATAATTATGCTACGGGAGTCAAAGTGATTTTCAAACTATGAGTAATGCACAATACTAGAGAGAATGTTTACAAGGCACCAAGGCATATCAGCTAGCTGAAGTAACCAGCTGCTGATAACAGCTGAAGTAAGTTAGGGAATTAAAAGTCTTCCAGTACAAATTATGCTTTTTTGGAGCCCTAGGTCGTGTACAGTGATGAAATAGGTAGGTGCTCGGAAGAGGGATCCAGAACCAGCCTTAGGCTGTGCCTGGGCTAAGGCTGATCCTGTGGGTAGTTCACCCAAAAAGCCTTCCTAGTTTTCTTCCCACTTGCTTATTTATGGCAAAGTCGTGCTCAAATGGGAGCAGGGATCTTGTCAAGTCGTGGCTGTATTTACCCGAGGTTGCTTTGAAATGCAAGTGACACATCCTCTCAGCAAGGAAAAGCACAAAAGGAAGCAACAACAGAAATATGAGGTCAGCTTGCAAATATTTTGAACCTTGTGTGTGTGAATAATACACAGGAAGAAAAGTGGTAAGAATAAGACAATTTTGAGTGCTCTTGCCACGATGAAGTATCTTTTCTCTGTAATAAAAATACCTTTCTGAATCATATCAAGAAAAGCTATGAGGAATATATGCTAAATAAATACCACAACAAAGTACCTACAAAATGTATAAATATTAAGAAAAGAAAATGTAAAAACAAATCAAAACCTTCATGATGATTCCTGGTTTCAAATGTTACCTGCAGTTTTTTAAAAGTGCTGCCACCTCAGGACTTTCTACCAGAGTTTTAGAAGTAGGATTTTTTTTTCTCTTGCCACTTTTTGGTTTGCAAGTAGCTTTTGAACAAAACTAGGAGACTTGTTATTTAGAAAATCATCTTTTTCCTTGGCTATCCTTCAGAGGAGGCTTTGCAAGGTGCTGAGAAGCCAGTCTTTGTGGGTTTGAGAAGTGCTGGGCAGACTTGGTGTCTCCTGGGGTTGGCCTCTTCAAGCTGGACACCTGGTTTTAAGGTACCAGCACAAATTGTAATTTCACCTAGTGCTTCTAAAACTGACAAGAATCAGCAGCTTCCCTGTACAGTTTCCTCACAATAACAGAAATGGGAAAGAGAGTAAGAGAGAGAAAAAAAAACAAACTGACAGCATGAGAGCTGTTACTAGAAAGCATGTTTTCCATGAGACATGTGCAAAGAATTCAAAAAAAAAAAAAAAGAAGTCCAACTTGCACCCCATCTTCTAATTCACCGGAAAAGCTGCCCGGGCTCCAGGCCAGGCCCTGGCTGCAGTGAGCGGCCCCGCTGAGGGCTGGACGTGCTGGGGAGCCAGAGGTGGCCGGGACGGCTGCGGGACAGGGTCGCAGCGCTGCTTTTTGGGGACAATAACCAGCGTTTGGAGGGAGCCAGAGGCCCCAGGCTCAGAGGGTTCCTACACTGTGACCTTGGACAAACGCTGGTCCTGAGCCTCTTAGGAAGAGACTTGAGTGCAGCGCTTAGGTGGCTCTGCGAGAGCTGCAGCCACAGGGACCGGTGTGAGCGTGCATAGCCCTGGCTGATAAAATAATCAGGCCAGACAAAATAAGGACACAGCTGGATGCAAGTCCCGTCAGCAGAGCCGTGTTTCCCAGAGGGCACCGCAGAGCGCCCTGCGCCTCGTGCAGATGCATCCCCTGAGTTCACATGGAGCTCTGAACTGCCAGGGTCTCACCCTAGCAGCAGCTGCCTCTCGCATTGCTGCCCAAGATAAACTACTATTGCAAGGGCAGCTTCGCTTCCTGCAGGTTCACCTCCTCGTACTCCTCACAGCGGCAGGATATACTGGTAAAATATATCGCCTCCTTAATGGAGCAGCCCTGGAAGCAGCAGCCCCGCCATGCTCTGCCCTTCCAGCTCCTGCCTCGCTACTTGACCCTGCAGGAATTTCCTCCTCGCGCCGATGTTTAGGGAAGCTGCACCTGGGCACCCACCAGTTTTTGCCTTTCTCTCTCCTGGAGAAATGAGCCTTTCTGAGCAAACACGTGGTGACTTACAACCTGGGCAAATTCCAAGTATTTAACCTTTGTTCTTTCCTGACGCTCTGCAAATTAACTTAAAATAACAGCGTGTTTGCTGGAAGTAACTGTCACAACCAAATTTCACAGCTTTAAAACCCTGTAAATACTGCTCAGCCGTACTGGTTAATTGAGTTTTGTTGCTGCTTGCTTGTTTAGTGAGCTGAGTTCAAAATCAAAATGCTTTTAGATACTTATTCAGGATAGAAAATAATTAGGTTTTTAAAGAACAAATAGATCCATCAAGGTTCAGTTTATATGTTGACTTAGAGCAAAATCAACTGATGTTAACATGGAGAGATCTTGGAATATCTCATAACCAAGTCCAGGGATTTTTTTGTGTTAAAACAATAGCCTTCTGGAAGTTGATGATAGTGCATGACCCCAGACCCATGGCAGGTGACAAGACTTGGCCTGTACGTCCTGGTCTACAGAGCCCGGGCAAATCCCCCACAGTCTCTGCCGGTACCATGGCCGGTACCACCGAGGGGCAGCGCGGTGGACACGAGGCTGACCCCACAGTGGAGGCAACGGCTCCCTCGCAGCACCGGCTCCCTTAGGAAACAGCCAGGAAATCCTCGGATGAACTGCAAATATTTTTGTTTGCCATGGAGGTAGCTCCCGAGGTCGCGTTTAGAGGCGAGCAGGGGTAGGATAACGTGCACGTGGATGGCGGTCTCGGTGCCGTGGGCCGGAGAGCTGACGTGCAGAGAAGGATCCGTGTGGGGCAGCGTTGGCAGGGAAGGGGCCTCAGGGCCGAGATTTGCTCTGCAGAGAGCGCACAGAAGTCAGCGGGTTGTGGAGCTGAGAGTTTGACCCTTCTGCTAAGCAAGGGGAATCTCCCAGGGTGATGGGAACAGTGCTGGGCAGCAGAGTAGGGCAATTTTCTTCCTCGGTATCCCCCTGCAGGGACCTCCTTCCACGAGCTCCTGCGCTCAGTGTTAACAGGTTTTACACTCTGAGGGTCTGCAGGGAGCACTGCGGTTGCTGTGCGGGCCCTGGCCATGTCGGAAGGCTCCGGGAGCAGGATGCACGGCTGCGGTGTGCGGCCCCATGGCACGTGCCCGCTGCTCCAAGAGCTCTGTGGACCTGTTCTCTCTGCAGAGCTGCTGGGAAGCCGAGCCTCCCAAGGAAACGTTCGGGATTGTATTTATAAAGAGTGTTTTCAATACATCAGTTACAGTGCTAGATACAGGTTTATTTTTATAATGCGCTTTGTGTAATGACTTCTCTTCAAAAACTGAATTTGTCAAGCTGTTAATTTTAACGTTGAAATGCCAGGCATTAAGCTTTGCACTTCACTAAAGCCCAGTCCTGCTGTAACACCTATGTATGTGCTTATACATACAAGCAGGGCTGGAACCCCTGGGATTACTCACGTGATTAAAATTAAGCATGCGTGAAAGTGTTTCAAGGTCAGGATTTTCAAGTTCTCTCACTCATGCGTAGAGTAGAAAAAATCCTGTTAACCACTCAGTCACCTAATAAAATTGCTGTTGTGTTTATTTTAAGGGACTTGTTGCCACGTGATAGGGAAAGTGTCTTACAAAGCTTGTAGATACCGAGCTCGGCCTAATTAAACACTCCTGTCGTGATTACCTGCCCGAGTGGCTGAATCTTGCAGGAGTGCAGAGAAGTCCTTACACTAACACCTTGGGTACTAGCCGAGATAAATACCTTGCAGACATGGTCACATTATTATTTTAGAATAAGGCCGTTTGTTTCATGGAAGAGCTGAATTTTATTTTTAATGTATTCATTTCATTTTCATGTCAACACAAACTCGGTGTTTCCAGAAAGATTCAAAGCTAAACAGTTCTTTGGGATGACAATATGGGTTTTGTATACAAGATGTACTAAACTTTGCCAAATCGCTCGCAGAAAACGTTCACGAGACAGCCCTGTCAAATTACGAGTTCCAATTAGATGGTTACGGGGGCGTTGAGCCTTTCTCTTGTCTAAACATTTTCCCACTGCTTTCTAAAAGAGAGTCGTCCCTGGTGGTGGAGCACTTGTATCATGACAGGATAAGGCAAAACAAGTTTCATGCCGTGTTAATAATTGCTGTCATTAATGCCAAGCATGAACCCACGGGACAGGCTTCCCGCCCTGCGGGAAGGCTCCATGGGCTCTCTCTGTCCCCTGGGCTGCACATGGATCCGACCTCAGCAGGATTTAGAGCCGGGATGGAGCCCTCTCTGAGGCAAGCAGCATGTGGAGCCACGATAGGAGAAAAGGAGAGCGTCCACACACCTTTCCTGGTCCCTGACTGCCCTCGGGGGCCTGCATGCTCCCTGTTTCCCCGTTGGCTCTCGGGAGAACCTTGCAGAAAGGATATTTCCAGTTTAAAACAAACAAACTATAAATATTTTAGTAAAAGGAAAGGGCGCGCACAGGGTGAACTTTGAGACGTGCTCCGAAAATATGCTGCTGACCTCTCACTTGACATATCTGTTTCCCTATTAGACTGCAATATAATTAGGGCCTGCTCTAACCCTGCTGCCTGCTCAACGCTTACATCAATGGCAGCGTAGCCTCATGGCCTGCACTTGGAGTAAGATACACAGGCAAAAGTCCAAAATAATCCATGGCATAGCAGCAGGAAGGTAGCCAAGAAGAGAGAAGAATACCCAGCCCCTTATCTTGTGAGGTATTTTATTTAGGTGTCTTATCTCAGAGACATGACTCGATGCTGTATCAAGGCTTGGCCTCAAGGCCCAGGTCTCCTTCCATTAGCGCGGATAAGAAGCAGCCAGTGCTGGGATGTGAAGGGAGAACTAGGAACAAAACGGAGTGAGATGGAGAGCGCAGGCAGAGCCCGGTGCCCCTGGGAGCACCCCAAGGCTGAGCGGATAACTCGGTGGTCGCCTCGCGAGCAGGTGGCCGTGGAGGTGGCAGTCACCGAGATGCTAATAGCTGATGACTCTCAGATGATCCGGCCTGACCTTCCGTGTGCCCTGGGCCGCTCGCTGAGACCCAGCGACCTTTCTGCGGCGCCGGGAGCCGCCGGAGGAGAGGACGCGGCCCGGCTGTGCCGAGAGGGAAAGGGCGACTGTCACCCACCGGCGCCGAGTGTGTGCGCAGGCTGGTCGGGGAAGGACCTTTGGGAATAAGGAGGTTCCCGTGAAAAGATTATATATCTAAATACTAAAATAAGCAATGTATTAAATAAATCTAGCCAAAAGATGTAGAGGTTCTCCTGTCATGTAGTTTACAAGGATGAGCCTGGAGAGGAGGACCGTGGCTCTGTTGTGCTGGAGCGCTGTGGTGGGAGAGAAGCTGTGTGCGTGTTCAACCCCTCTTCACCCTGCAGTGCTGCATCGGAGACACCGGTGTGACCAAGAATGGGGCGGAAAGCCTGGCAAGCACAGGAACATTCATCATCAGGCTGTGGATGCATCAAGGGCTCCTTCCGTGATCCCTGTCCGCAGAAAGAGAGGAGGAAAAAATAATAAAATTAAAATAAAATAAAATAAAATAAAAATAGTAATGGGCAGCCTTGATCTGGTGGCTTTTTTGGAGATTTTCTGAACACCTTCCTAGGGCCAGGATTGTGATTAGGAAACCCGCTTTTACAGCACTTTTAATAGAGATGCACGATGGGGACTTAAAAATGGAGAGAGGTTAGTATATACATTCAAGAGATGATGAAACCTGCAAATGCTTAGACATGTGTACCCATATTTTAAGGGCACAGAGCATTCGTAGAATAAATATGCTTCTGTAATATTCCTCTGACCTTAAAGATTGTAAACCAAAAAAAATAAAAATCAACTTGAGTACATGAATAACCCCCACACTGCAAAGAAAACAGTACAAAAACCATCGCTCTTGTTGTGAAAGGCTTATTTTGCCTAACGCATGGCTGATTTACAGCCTGAGTTCAGGAGACCCGTACAGACTACTGAGGAAATTGCAGAGAAAACTTTGGACTCTGAATACCCTCTTTGCACATCTGAATAAGAAAAAAAATCTGCCATATGTAGATGTTACCTGAAGGTTATGCTATTCTTCTTGCTTTATACTAACACTTTAAAAGCAAAGCAAAACAAGAAAAATAAATGAAGCTAAGCCATCCTAAGCCAGATGATGAAATGAAAGCAGTTTTGCTAGTTTGTATTTGGGAGGAGCTGATGGCCAGTTTTCATTAATCTGTCATAGGTCTAGTTTCTGCTACAAGTAGGAAGATGATTTATTGGGCTGGTTAAAGTGAGGTAGTTGTATGAACAGTACTGAAAGAGGTGTCCTCCCCAAAGCCAGGAGGCAGACGATGGAGCCTGATTTATGGCTCTGATCCTGCCCGAAATCCCAATTCCAAGAAAGCTCCTTCTGAAGCACGGGGCACAACTATAAATTGGGAGCAGGGCGCCAGGCTTCGCTGTGGACTGCCCAATATTTAACGGTGCCGAAACGCTGATGTCATTTGGACCAGTGCTTAACCCAACATTTCACAGTGTTCCTGATACCTGGTGGAACGTCTTAGCTTATGGAGGGGGAGAAATATCTCAGCATTAGCAAGGAAACCCATTTCCTCTCCAGCACCTCTCATTAAAATGGGGTGGCATGGTGTGTTTTACTTTGATGCGCTTTCCCTTATGGGAAAATTTGCTAAATTTAAATACATATGATCTGCATTTTCCATTTCTTGGAAAAGGAATCCTTAAAAAAAAGGCAGATCTCTCCTTTAATATGGAATAATATAGGATTAATAATAATAATAATAATAATATAGGATTCCTGTACAGAATACAGTGAAGTCAAAGTGAGATCTGCTGAATACTCCTGACTGGCCTTTACCTGGGTGTTTTATTTTTATATCTTTACTGTCTCATAAACTGACTAATGGCTGATTGTGTCTTTCTATACATAAGGGTAACATACACATAAGGGTAACACAGTCTCTTTGGTTAGCTGGGTCATTACAGGTTTAGATGAGGGAAGTTTTAAACATAAAAATACGTGCCAAGTTCCGCTAAAACCCCTCCAATATTTATCTGCGAAAGCCAAGCGGATAATGAGGAGCTCTAGTCCTCTGCCACTGTGCCAGTGCAAAATTAATTGGGGCTGACCTCCCGCTGAACTGGCGGGGTATTAGAGAGAGAACTCCCACGTCTGCTTTTAAACGTCGTGGTAAGTCCCAGCGACACAAAAATGCCTACTTTAAATAGCTGCCCGCGTGCACCGCGGAAGCCCTTTTCACGAGGCAGCTTTCTGTCCCCAGAAGTCAATAGCTGTGTATCCTCACATGCACCGAGCTGTGCTCCGCTTCACCTGCCCCATCAGCCCTGCTAAGCAGGATTTTCTCTGGGTTTTGCTAGTCCTGGAAACCACAGCATAAGCAAGCTCCTTTTTCCCTTTTCTTCTTCTTCTTTTTTTTTATTTTAACTTGTGGTGTGTTTCTGTACAAATTATAATTTGAATAACCCATTGCAGCACTGACAAAAATGTGTAGTGAAGTTATAAGGCGTAGACTTCCTAGTTTAGAAAATGAGCCAAGGGGTCTCATTTCTTTGGGATGATTTTGTAACTCCATCATATTCCTAAATCCATTCTACTCCCCCTAAATATACTATTACTCTCCTGCATTTGCTCTTGTACTGTAAAGAGCCTAAGATGCTTCTACAGAAGACCGTGGAACAAAAATAATAAAGTAAAACCCAACAATAAGTCAAACAAAAGTGACCATAGTCAACTAACTGCCACTAAAGTCCTTTTGCCGTATAGCTGCCATAAAGCATTTTCTAGATTTTCTTGTTCTTTGCACTGGTTTGTAAAATCTCTTTGTACCGGACAGCCCTCCTGGCTCCCTGCTCCAGGTCCTGCGGTCCTACTGCTGGTGATTTGGGTCCTGCTCCACTCCTGCTTTCTCATTTACCACAGTGGGAGTTCAATTTGGATAAATAAAACTGAACCAATCATTTTATTCCTCCCCTTTATATTTTCTATTTCACTGTGTAACAGTAAAAATGCCTGATGAGATGGGCATTTTTTGCTGTCAGTAAACGACAAGCTGAGTACAGATACAGAGACGAAAGCCCTTCCAGATGATCATTAAGCTACGAGAAAATGCTTTGGTTGCCATTGCTGACACACAAGATGCATTAGCTACCCCTGCTCCTGTGGTGCAAATCACTTGGGAATGGGAGTTTTCCAGCAGCATCGCAGTCCATGAAGCCAGCGGCTGCGAGCACATGGGAGACCCTTTGGGCATGAGGGGCTGTGGCTGCTGATGGCCGGGCACTAACCCTGAGTGAGCACCCCCGAGTAAGTGCAGGAA
>JAUBOD010000819.1:5067198-5104650 GCA_032353885.1 Nothura maculosa | reverse complement strand
CGCCTGCCCCCCGGCCGCCCCCTGCCCCCCGGCCGCCCCCTGCCCCCCGGGGACTCCCCTTTGGTCCCCTTCCCGGTACGGCCCCAGCTCCTTTGCTTGACTAACCGGAGAGAATGAGACGTTGCTCCGGGTCACTTACAGACAGAGCGTTTGTTTGTTTGTTTGTTTGTTTGTTTTGAGAGAGGGACAAGAACTGTGAGAAAGGAAGGGAAGCCAGGGCTGTTTGGTTTCGGTTTTCTTTTTCTTTTCTTTCTTTTTTTTTTTTTTTTTTAATAACAAAGTCGAATATCGTAAGGTCGGAGCACCGCTCAGGCGGGACAGCAGCAGTTTCCCTGGCTGAGGGAAACTTCCTTCCCCACTTCTTTCCCTGAGCTTCCCCTCCTGGTGGGCACTCTCTCCTCTTTCTTTTTTTCCCCTCTCTCTTTTTATTTTTATTTTATTTATTTATTTTGGTTATTTATTTATTTTTTAATCAAGTTGAGAGCAGCTCGAGCCCCGAGGCTCTCCCCGCGTAGCACAGGGCTCACCGGTGCCAGGGCTGCCCTCGGCACCGGCAGAAACGCCGTGTGGACACAATTTCCCCGGCACCTGGCTAAAATATGGACATTCTTGGCTTCCTCCGGGAAGGAATGTATGGAGAAAGGAATAAACCAGCAGTGCTGCAAAGCTGCTAGCCTCATTAATTCTTCCCAGGCTGTTGCTGTTAGTTTAAGACTCCCGGCTTGAGGGCGTTAAACGGAGTTAACTTTGTCAAATGAAACCGTCCCTGGGAGCCAAGGGGGCTGCCAGGGGACGCAGCTGGGGCTTCCCTGGCGGCTCCGGCACTTTTGGGAACCTCTCGGAGCTTGGGAAACGGCAGACGGCATCGGGAGGAGTTTAGCTGGAAAGTATAGGGATGTTTCTGACTTATTGGGAAAGGGTACTCGCTTGCTTTCTGAGATTATGGGATTAAACCATATCTATGCTTTAAATGTGACTCATGAGCAGGGGCTTTCTGTAGAGAATTACATAAATTTCCCAAGGTCTTTCTGAATAACAAATTGTTCCAAATAATTTCCCCGCCTTTAATAACCGAAGGTGAAATCCTGGCCCCGCTGAAGTCAACCGAAAAACTCCTTTTGACCTCAGCGGGTTGAGGATTTCACCCCCGGAACGTGGGAAATGTCCCGCGGTGCCATGGCCTCGGAGCACGCGAGCGAGGGCTCCGGTGCGGCCGGGCAAGGTCACTGGCCACCAAGGGGCAGTTTGGTGCCCTTGGGTTTTATATTGCCCCCAATTAGCAGTGAGCGGGGCGCTGCTCTGCCCAAGGCGGATTTTCAGGGCAGTATTTCAGATATCCCCGTGCAAATCCTGCCCTTCTGCCTGGGAACGTGATGCCCGGCCCCGTCGTGCTGCGTTACGGAGGGGCCCGTGGGGAGCCGCAGGACTCGGGCTGGCCGTGCGGATCCGTGAGCCACATGCTCCCCACACCAGCAGCTCTGCCCACGGCCCTGCGCTCGCCGCACTGGCTGCGGGGCAGCAGGACACGGCTCGGCCATAATTACCCCAGCAGCCATGGAGAAACAATTAGGAAAACACCCCAAACAAACAAACAAAACCCATTAGGGTAAAGTCCAATTTAGGACAAGTCTCCTTATGAATAATCCTGTTTCCTCTGGGTTTTCATCCGTCGGCCCCGAGCTCTTCCGACGCCACGTGTGGGCGAGGGTGGCACTGGCTGGGTTGCCATTCGGTGGTCCAGGGGCCATCGCTTCACACGAGGCTCTGAGGCCTCCTCTCCCTCTCTCTTCCACATTCGGTTGTTGTTGCTCAAGCAGCTAAAAAAATACATGAGGGTGACTGAAAAGAGGAGAGCGGAGAGCGCTGTCAGCCAGGTTCATTTCCTTAGGAAACTGCTGGAAATAAGGGAGGGCATCCATCCCCGTGGCATGCATTAGCATAATTCCCCTGAAGTCTCTTCAGTTACACTGTTTTAAGTCAGCAGGAGATCTGACCAAAATATTTAAGAATTTAAAACCCTTGCAGAGGGCACTCGAGGACAGTTTCAGATTTTACGAGGGCTAAGGAATGAAACAAATGACTTGTCATTCCTCACGGCTTCTTTCCCCCAACTCGGGTTGTGCTTTGAAACCCCATCGTCACGCCTGTGCCGACTCCAGATCTTAACTATCCCAAGTAAAAATGAGCTGGATAACTCTGGGGGCTGCTCATGCTCGGAAAATATTGGCCTCTGTAAGAGCTGTTCTAGCTTTAACTAAGGATGTCTGAGCTCCAACTTGGCTCTTTCCATTTCAAGCAGGAGTTGGTGGTTTAGCTCTGAGGATGGAGATTCTCTTAACCTACTTCTGTGTTTTAAAAAATAACATTTGCCAGGGTAAAGCCTTAGAGCATGCATATATAAACACTCTTTCCATCTTAAGTTTCAGAAAGATCTAGAAATTGTGTGATGTGCTAATAGGATTAAATATCAAATTGAAGTTAACCAGAAGTCAAGCGGAAGTTTTTGCTAGTGAGCAAATCCTTCAGTGCTTGATGGGGGTACGTAGGGCATGGGTGTTGAGGCAATGCAAGAATGAAAGTCTTATTTCAGAGTATGAAATACATCTCTAGCACGTATTTTTGCTTTTTTTCTTGCTTTTCTAAAGTTGTTGAAAGAATATTCTCATCTTTTTCTCTTTACCTTTCAGCAAAATGATGGTCCAACACTCAGGCCAGGTATCAGCATTAGAAGTCAGCGCCTCGGCAATTGTTCCCACTTTGTCCCCCGCAGGGTCACTGGGGTTTGATGATTTCACAAATTTAACCCCACTGGTGAAAGAGGAACTGCGATTTGCCATTCAGAACAAGCGCCAAGCCCACAGGATGGCTTCCACACTGGACACCGTGACCGTCTCTGAAAGGCCGGTGGAAGCATCTGTGATGAAAACAGAGGTACGGGTCTGCAACTGCATGTTGGTGTCAGTGTAAATTGATTAGGGCTCTAAAAGTGTCATGGCAAGACCACTAAATATGTCAAATACCAACAGCTCCACCTAAACACATTTGGTAGGTTTGATCCTTCAAAGACTGTTGCTGGATTTTTCTGTAGGTGCTTCTGGAAATCCCTGTGGTGTTTCTCACTGCAGTGAAGTGGGCTTTAGTTGAGTTCTTTCATCTTTAATTATGAGCCATAATTAAATAATTATTTTTAATTATGGACAGGGCCTCACAGTGATCAACACCGACCTCCCTTCTCTGCCTGCTTGTGGCTGAGCTTGGAGCAGGTCTCAGCAGTTTCACTTGGTGCGGCCAGTCGAGGAGGCCCCACGACGGCTGCACCGAGCTGCCCACTGCTGTGCTTTGCCCACGCTAGTTTTTCCTATCCATGCAAAAATGTTTCTCTTATAAAGTGAAGGAATCGACTAAGTTGAGGATATGTCTCTCCATTGCTTCAAATCAATTACTGCTGTTGCTGTTACTGTGATCCTCTCAAGGGGATAAAAAACCCCAAACCTTAAGGGAGTGTCATCATATGTCCCCTTACCTGCCCAGCCTTTAGCTCCCTGCCTCATCCTTACTTTCACCTTCCATTCTGCTCCCTTGATCTTTTTCCTCCTTGGAAAACTTAGAAGAGATGAGATGTAGAAGGTAGCTTGGCCAAGTTGAGAGAGACACTTGGCAATATTTCTGACTGGCATTGATTTAAAAGGAGCCATTGCGTGGGTGGCATCCATCTAAAGTCCAGTCTCGTTTATTTATTTATTTATTATTTTTATTGACAATTTTAATGGAGTTTCTACTCTTTTACTGTACTGCAAGCAAGGTCACAACCACGTCCTTATGTAACTCACGATGTGAGTGCTAACAGCACTATCTGCATCGTTTCTAAAAAATGCAGAAGTTATCAAAACACTGATAGGGTATTTACTGTAACTTACTGATTGTGTGTATCTGCTTTTGCTGGCTAGTTTACTCCTGAGGAAGATGAAAGGAAAAAAAGGAGAAGGGAAAGGAACAAAATTGCTGCTGCCAAGTGCCGAAACAAAAAGAAGGAAAAAACAGAATGTTTGCAGAAAGTAAGTCACTAACTTCTTTTTTTTTCTCTCTTTCTTCCTCTCTCATCCTGCCATGATCTGGGTAGGCAGTAGTAGTTTTGTCATAGTAGGATGTTAAATGAAAAGTGAACATCTAATATGTCAGATTAGATCTGATTAAAACTGGAAGAAAGTGAAAACATGGCAGGAAGGTGAAGAGATTACTGCTTCAGTGACCAATCCTTTCTGTGGGAATAACATTAATTTGAATGTGTAAACTGATCAACCTCAAAAAGAAATCAAAATCCCATTGCATGACCCTACAGACACCCACGAATAATCTCTGACCCCCGATGAAGTGGGTGCTGTAGTAGCTTAGCCTGTGGTGTGTCCTAAAACCCCAGTAGCGGCTTCACCTGGTCTGCTGTGTGGTGAAGCTAGAGGAAGCAGCAGCAGGCCTGTCTTAGTCCCTGTATCCAGGGGTAGGGGAAAAAGCTGTGCTTTTTACAGATGTAGGTTGCAACATTCCAGGGAGTAAACAGGAGACATACATAATTTTGGATCAGTTTTTGACCCTTGTAGTTTGGAGTAACTGCAGAAGATGGCAAAATTACTCTGTGTGTGTATAGCACTGTAAGCAAGGCCTGAATTGGGCCGTGCAGCTGCTGTTGCATCTCCAAAGGACAAAGAAGGCAGCTGTGGATCTGTTTTTCAGACCACGGTAACCTGGGGGCTGTGTCGTTTTACCACTGCAGGGCTTTAAGAACCTTTAGCTTCTTTCTCAGACAGCCATATGTTTTCTCCCTGATAAAAGACTACAGCTATTAGGTAAACATTGCAATCGGCTGTCTACAGCACTCAGTCTAACAGTTGTGTCTGTACTTTGTGACTAGGAATCAGAAAAGCTGGAAACTATCAATGCAGAATTAAAAGCCCAGATTGAAGAGCTAAAGAATGAGAAGCAGCATTTGATATACATGCTAAATCTCCACAGGCCCACTTGTATAGTCCGGGCACAAAATGGAAGGACACCTGAAGATGAAAGGAATCTCTTTATTCAACAGATCAAAGAAGGAACATTACAAGGTTAAGTGATACGGCAAACATGGAAATATTTATAGTATGTTTTTAACAGCTACCAGAATCCGTGGAGGAGCTGACTTAACATGTAGGATTCTATTAGTCAAGAGCCTTTAGGAAGGGCAGGTGTCTTTCTTAAGCAGAAAGAATCATTTTGGCTTGACAGCGATTCTTCCCCTTGGAAGAGCTGGTCTCAATCAAACCGAAGTGTCTTCTGCCTCAAACGTAGGTTTTGCGCCTGTCGTCCTTGCTGTTCCTACGAGCTACAGACAACAGCTTCAGGAGTTTTAGCTCTCTGCTAGTATACAGTATCTGCACTCACGACGTTTGTGCTAGAACACTATGACTTGCGATGATGCACGTGGTACAGACAGCTGTGCTGGATGGACACTACCCTCCCTTACTGCTGGTGGGGAAAGCAGACCCAGAGTGGGTTGTTTATTTCCCTTTTTCTTCAGGTTTTGAAGCTTCCAGGAGGATGCTTTCTGGCAGAACGTACTGATATGTAATACTGCGTTCTAACCAAACACGTACACGCACACGCGCGCACACAAAAGCCTTTAGTTCCAACCAGGCCTTGTAATCTTTTTTTTTTTTTTTTTTTTCACAACACTTGTGTGTTTTTCTTTCTGTGACTCATCTCAGAGACTGAATTTGAAAAGTCTGGTAGGTGTGACAAAGCAGTGTTCCTTGCAAAACATCCATGTGGCTGAGTTTGTGCTTTATGAGCTCGAACCCCACCTACTATCCGCTGGGGACACTGATTTTTCTTTGAGTTTCTGGAGAGCATTTTGCACCATCATTTGGTGGCTAAGTGAGCTGGACCCTCTGGAGAGAGGAAGTTAAGCACGGAGGGATTTTGGTAGAGGTTTTGCCTGAGTAAAGAACTGCAGGACTGAATCCCAAGCTAGTGAATCAGGCAAAATAATAATAATAATGACATCTTAACCTAGGATCTGATCCTGCAAGCCTTAATTGTTGCTTCTAAGCCTCACTCAGAGAAGAGGTTCTATGGACTTCAGTAGGTCTGGTTATACAGATAGCTCTTATAGGGCATGGAAAAGCTTTGCCCATCCTTGTCAGGATTATCCCTACTGCCTGATGATTCAGAGGGGTAAAATATGATTGCAGTTACTTTATTTTACTTTTGAGTGATGACTACAGTCAATCAGAAGTGTTACTTAGAATCTGAAGGAGGCAAGAGACTTGATGTAGTGAAGAATTGTTTTTATTTTTATTAAATACTAACCTGAGATGTTTCTGAACTGGTAGAAGAGCTGCTGGACAAAACAGTTGGAACTATGAGTGTTTAAATTCTGATGTTTCTGTGAAATTCTCAGATTGTTTAATCCTACAAAGTATATCCTTACAATTTTCTGTAAAAGAAAATATCCTTATTTATCACTAGTATCCTAATAAGTAAAGTTAATAAATACTGCAAGCAAGATAAAACTGAAAACACAGGTGTTGTGCTGTTTTTTTACTTTTATCTCTTGGTGTTTAATATTATATATTCCTAAACTTCAACGGCTGTATTTGAGACACCACCATTTAAAACCCTTATCCTTCCTCTTTGCCTCGGATGAGGTGCAGAGTATCTCGAGCAATTGGATGCACAGATTAGACCTTCCAAAACTTTGCCTTCTCATCAGTGGTGTCTAGCTGCTTAATGACACAATTTAAGTGAAGCAGATTATAAGAATGGAGCTTACAGTACATAATATTTTACACCAGTTATGCAGTGTTGAACTATTCTCAAGGCTAAACTTAAAGATACCTCAGCCATAAGCCTCGAAGTTCCCAGTGGAGTATATCAGATATCATACCTGATCCTTATATGATCTTTATATTCTGCAACAGAACTTCTTAGTACATTTTCCTAAGATCTGGATATATTGTAATGTCCTACAAACTGTGTCATGTTTAAAAGATATGTACTTCATGTATCTGAAAAGTGAATGTATTAAAAAAACCCGACTTGTTAGGTCTGATTCTGTCCTGAGGATCCACTTTCTTTCTGGATGTTGGAAGCAGCTTCCATTGACTTCAGTGAGAGTTTCAGTAACGTCCTGTAGGCCGAGCCTGGAGCCTCTGCTGCGACTCCGCTGGCTCGGAGGGAGCCACATGGGGAATCCCTGGGGCCGCTTGTCTGTCAGACAAGGGATGTACGTGCAGCTTGGTGCAACGGCCTCATCCAAGGACGTGGTACAACAGCCTCGTCCAAGGAGCGCTCATCGACCTTTGGCTTTGGCCACACGGCAGTGCCAAAGGGAGGCACCGTCACGCTCCACGCTGCCCGGCCCTGCCCTTTGGGAGCCCCGTGCCTGCAGACTGCACGAGTTTGTGTCCTGAGCGGCTACAAAGCGTTGCCGCCGAGCCTAGAGCACAGTCACGGAACTCGTGTCTCTCCTTTGGGAATCTGTATGGTTGCTCTTAACCGTATTGCTGCTGACGCAGGCGTCATGCTTTTGTGGCTCTGTGTTATTTACTTAGCATGCCAAATGTTAGTATGATACCACTACGATTGTCAGGAGATAATTGTTTTTGTTTCTTTGTATGTGCAGTCATAGCTGCTCTTTACTGTGTGGATGCGTGTGTGCATGCGTGCACCTGCACGCTGATCGAGAAATGCTGGTACTGACATTCATTTGACTGTGCCCAGGAAAAGAGGGTTGGAAAAGCTAGAAAGGAGCAATATGTTGCATGAGTTTTCTAAAACTTTACTTTATTCAGGAGAACCTTTAAAATGCATTAAAAGCAGTTTGTCTTTTATTCTCAAGTTCATTTTGATACTTTAATAAAAATAATTAATATATACTTACTCATGTGTCATTTAATTCATTCTAAGTCTCAAGATCCAGATTCATTTTCTTAGAACAGCACAACGATATTAAAAAGCAAACGCACTTACTAGTTTTTCAACAATAAGCTTCTTATAAAGTGAGACTAGTCCTATTCACTGATCCTCGGGGTATAAACAGAGGTTTGTTATTGCAAAGTTGATCGTGAATACCAGGCTAGCCTTGTATTTGTGGCTCAGAGGTCAGATTAGGGCACTGGAAGTCATAACTCCTACCCTTGCAACCAGCCAGCTGATAGGTAACAGAAAGCTGAAATAACCACCTTGCAAGTGGGGGTAATACTTTTGAGGGCTGCCGTGAAGTTTTAATGTTTACGGATGGATTTCAGTGGTCGGACAGAAAGTACAAAAGAAGGAGCAGCATGATTGGGAGCTTTGTCTCGGGTGCCTGGGGGGAGGGAGGAAGCGTGAGGAATGATGAACAACATGTACTATGCTGCTTTTCCAAAACTACGTATCTGCACCCGGACAGAAGCCCCTGTGTTTTGACAGCCAGGAGCGTGGACCAAAAATTTTGGCTCGAATATTTTGCACACAGTCATAACTTGTAATGCAGAGGTCAGAGAGAAGGCCAGGAGCTCCAGGGATGAGGAAACTCACTGCAGCATTGCAAAATGTAGTTAAAAATACCCGCTGGAAGGAAGACCTAGGTTACTATGAGCCTGGCACAGTTCAGTGTTCTTTTTTTTCCTATCAGCACATCCACTACAGATGTGTGTATTCACCCTTTCACATGCTCGCTTATACTTGATAGCAAATTCTAGCTTTGAATGCTTAATTCACATTTAATTTGGGAATTATTTGCATGCATTCTAACTTGTCTTCTGATTATCAGCACAGGCCAGTCTTAGAAGACCTTACTAACAAAATTAGGGCTATGAATTAATGAATGAACATTTTATAATACTGCTTTCAAATGTTGTGATCTTTAAAACCCGCTTGGCTGCAGCCCTGTGCCAAATGCTTTAGGTGACCCTGCATGAGCATGGGGGTTGGACTAGATGACCTCTGAGGTCCCTTCCAACCTTAAGTATTCGGTGATTCTATGAAACCATCTGATTGTGCATGTAGCTGTCTATATTTCATACTCCTTATAGCATCATTAATACTGCTTGAATTAAAAATTGCCTTGTATCTTCCCTGTAGACCCTGTTGTAAACACTAAACTTGTGTGTGTGAACAGGCCCATGCAGATCCTAATGCACTGGGGGCTTTAGACTGTGCAGTCTTTAATGAGCGTCTACTTTTGTCTAGCTCCCCCCTTGAAGTGAGTTAATAAATAGCAATATTGAAGGTAGGTAGAGCCAATGATTTACACCAGGTTAGAAACATTTAATGAAGCTGAAAGGTAAAATTTAAAATTTAAATTAATAGTAACAGGTCTACCTGGGCCCATCTAGAATTTGAAATTACTGCCTCAAGAGTTGATTTTAAAATTACTATGTTTATTAGTTTTATAAGAGCAACAGAGAAAAGAAAATGACCTATGGTCAGTGAAGATAAACTTGGGAGTTATAAGCAACAGAGCAGCTTTGAAAACAAAATGGGCTTCATCTCAATAAAAGTCTGACTCCTAAGTGGCAATTGTATCTCCCACCCACTTTTTATGATATTATTTTCTACATCCCACCAAGCAGTCTCAACCAACTCGTTGCCATCAAGTCTCACTCAGTTTGCCCGTTCCCATGTTTCCATGCTTGCCCAGTGCCCCCAACTGGAGACCCTGAGAAGCACATGATAAAATAGTTACTCCTAAATATTAACCCACGCAGAAATACTTGACAGCTTTCTTCATTAGCTTGTAATAACAATATCATGTTTTTTGTTCATATAATACACATCATTCCCTTTAAAAGTGTAGCTAAGATAAAGAATGACAAGATTTTTAAAAAATCCTTGTACTCGAAGCTCAGCTCCTTTGTGGACACTCTGAGTCAGAACTGCTGACTTTAGTGATTAAAAATAGTCATTTACTAATTTTCAGTGCTATTAGATCTTCAAAGCTAACATGGTCAAGACAACACACTGGATTCTATTCTTGAGGCAGCATCAGCTCTGACTGCATATCTTTATTATTGCCACAAATGATGCATGGATCAAAAAAAAAAAATACTGATTTTTAGACCCCAAGCTGTCAATCAGAAAAATGACTAGACCTGTGACATGAGTAAGAAGTGGAAAACGGAAAGAGTGAGAGCTGAAGTTGTGATGATTTTTTTCCTGCTTTTGAGAATTTAACAACTTTATATAGAAGTAGATATATAGTTTAACAAGTTTGGCAGACTGTGCCAAAATAAGTGGTGCGCGCCCATGGCCACCCAGACACCGACTGTGTCCCCGCAGCCAGCAGCAGCGCAGCGTGGCAGCGCTTCCGTATGAACCCGCCCGATGCTGGGACATGGCGGTGCTGGCAGCGAGGAGCTCGGCAAGCGCTAGTGGTTGCCCCTAGACGGGCAGCGCCGCGCGTCGCGCCTGCGGCCATACCTGAGGGAACTCCACGAGGGCGGCGTAGGCACCAGCGCTCACAGGTTAGTGGCTCCCTCCGGAGCGGCCTGTTGAGTAACCACCTGGATTCCCCCAAAGCGGCTCTGCTGCCGCAGACCACAGGCCTCCCAGTCCTACTTGCTTCGTACAGGGGTGATTGTAGGCGACATCCATGGAAGAAGAAGAGGCTGAGCAGATGTGCTCTCCCACTTTCTGGCTATTTTTAGCTCAGGAGTCACATAAACACAACATGATTGGTCTAGTCAGTTACTCTGAGGATCTTTTTCTCTCAACTATTTGACTAGTTTTTCATCCACCACAGCTTTTGGTGGAAAGTTCCACTGGCCTATTGCCACTTACAGGAAAAAAAAAGGTTCTTTTATTTGTTTTGAACTTGTTTCCTTAGCTTCACTTAGAGCCCTTCTTCATGATGAGGTTGTGCCTTGAATATTGTGTTCAGTTTTGGGCTCCTCATCACAAGACAGACACGGAAGAGCTGGAGCTTGTCTGAGGAAGGGCAATGAAGCTGTCGAAGAGACAGGAGCACAGACCATATGAGGAGCAGCTGAGGGAGCTGGGGTTGCTTAGTCTGGAGAAGAGGAGGCTCAGGGGAGACCTTATGCTCTCTGCAACTGCCTGAAAGGAGGTTGAAGTGAGGCGGGGATCGATCTCTTCTCCAAAATAACTACGGAGAGAACAAAAGGAAATGGCCTCAATGTGCACCAGAGAAGGAATTTCTACATGGAAAGACTGGTCAAGCATTGGAACAGGCTGTCCAGGGAAATGGTGGAGTAATCGTCCCTGGCAGCATTCGAGATACATGTAGATGAGGCACTTAAGGACACCGTTTAGCCAGCATGATGGTGACAGGTTTATGGTTGGACTTGATGATCTTGAAGGTTTTTTCCAACCATAAAGATTCTATGATTCTATAATTGGAAGAGACAATATTTATCCATCTTCTCCACCTCATGCATGATTTCATACCCATCTTTTCTGTTTCTTCTTCAGAAGCCCCAGTCTACTCTGTTCTTATTTTCATTTGGCAACCATTTCACACCTTTGACCATGTCCCTTCCCCAGTTTTTCTCAGAAAGGACTGTATCTTTCTGAGTTCTAATAAATCCTTTATGATGAGAGGACCAGACCTCCTCACAATACTGAAGGTGTAGTCAAACCATGGATTAACACAGCACAGCCATGTATACTGATGCATGCAATGGTGTACGTTCCTCCTTTCCTAGTATTTTGAGATTTGGTTTGCTTTTTTGACCGCTGCCAACAGCACTGAGTTAAAAATGAAGCTTTTGAAGACTGAATCATTAAAGATCTTTAAAAGATTTGTTCAAAACTGCTATGAGGTACCGCAAAGCTATTGAGAAGTGAATTTTTTTGCCACATCTTTGCAATTTACATTGAAGTACATTCTTCCCGAAGTCCTGTATCAAATGAGACTCTGCTCCAACCAGACTCTTGAATACACATTTTTGTTCTGTTTTTCTTTCTATTTTTGATTTTTTTTGCCTTTGAAAGCAATGTTGACACTGTGGAGATAAACATTCCATGAGTCAAATATATTTGAAAGAGAATAATTCCTCTGAAGAAAATAAATATAACTGTAAATTTGCCTTTTTACAATGGAGTTACAGGATAGTTCAGGGGGAAAAAGGACAAGCTACTATTTGGCAGATTTGTAGTTATGCCCTCTGTATATGTCAGCTCTTGCAAAAAGACTCTCAGAGCAGTTAAAAAGAATCACAGGAAAAAAAAAGAATAATAAAGGAGAAAACAAAATCTAAATTTTCATAGAGATCATTCACAAACACTCACACAAAGCAAAAAGGACAGAATAGAGACCCTAATCCTGCAATTGCTTGTCTTCAAAGGATTTATTTTATGTGGAATATTTATCCACGTGCAGAACTAAAATATCACCATGAAGATTTCTCCCTGGCAGTCAGAAGACACATGTTCCATGTTGATACAATGTGTACGTGCTTCACTTGATGCCTTTATCCAAAGAGCTACTGCAGCCCAAGGTCTCAGGCCATTGACAATTGCTTGGCTAAGAGCTGAGAGCAGAAGCAAAGAAAACAGTGAAGAAAACCCAAGTGTATGATAGTCCCTATGCTGAAGGGAGCACTGAGCTACCTTTTATTGGTTAAAATATGGATCCTTTCTCTCCCTGGCTTGGGCAAGAGCACTCTGATGCTGAAACAGTGAGAATTTTCCTTCTTGTTTAAATTTACTAGAATCATCAAGATTGAATCACTCAGGGCTTGTAAATTGTAGTAATTTGTAATTGCGTAAATTCCTGTGGTTTTATCAGGCATTCTCAAAGCTCCAGAGCCAAGATGCATGGGAGGGGGTGAGAACCTCATTCCTCAGGACTGTAGGGAAAGCCCTAGATACATTACTGCTATTATACAGTAAGAAGTTCAGAAACCAAGGAAAAAAGTAATTCAAAATACATAAATACATTAAGGTATTAGCCTTCCAAGTTCAGAAACAAATGCACTGGAGTTTTGAGTTTGTTTGCTTGTTTTGGTGGGAGAGGACAGGCCTTTTTTTAAACAGGATTTCTGAATGTCTGAGTTTGGGCATACCGCATTGCTTTGTGGAGAGTGAGACCATCCTCAGACCAAAGAAAGGGCAAGTAGAGAAAGTTACCACTGCTCACTCTCAAGGGTTACCAATTTTAGTTTCAAAGGAAAAGAAATCCTTACAACTAATTTCAAGAGAAAGAAGAGACTAATTTAAACTTTTACTTAGTTTATGCCGTGGTCCTCTGCATCTAGCTGTTTCACACTTATTTTCCCTTACTTTTATCTGAATTTCTACAATACATTTTCGAGCTTCCTATCCCTCTGCGCAATGACCCTCCACTTCACATCTTTCTAGAAGTTGTTACTCAACTGAACAGAATGTTCCAAAGCTGGCTTAGAGCACAAGACATAATAGTCCCCTTAAAAAAAAGAGAAAAAAAAAGAGAAACTATTCCACAGAAAGCTAAAACAAATATTGAGTTCCACAAATACGTATCCAAAAGCAGGAAATGCCAGTGTTGAGGGTGCAAGCAGAAGTTCAACCCTGCTGTCATGCGTATGATGAAATATCTCCTAATTGCATGAGCACTTACTTCCAGATAAGAAAGCATAGCACATTTTTCGTACTCTATATGCAGCAGTTTGCACAGTTCTGTATCTAATGCCAACAGAATCCTATAAGAAATTGCCTACACAAAATGCACATCAAATGAGATCAGATGCCTGCTCTCCTGCACAAAGATTTACACGAATTCTTAACTAGGTCTTATTTTCTAAAGAAAAATGTGACTTCAACCTCAGAGGCATCTACCTACGTAGAGTTCAGTTAATCTGAAGGGTCTGTACAGCATAAAGGCATCATGTAAGTAAGTGATAATTATTCTGCAAATGAATGTCTAATTCGAAAAGGTGTTGAGGAGGCCTTGGGCAAAGTGAGTCTTGCAGCTGGTAATGCTTTCAGTCAGTGTAAGAGGCAAAGTCTTATCTATAAGACACAGCATCTGAATCCTCTTCAGCACAGGATCCTCTAAAACCCTTCAAGAGGGGCATGGGAAGCTCCATGGGGCTCCATGGGGTATGGGAAGCTAGGCCACTGTGTCAGAAGGCACATGAGATGCGAGCATGAGCTAGCATTAAACTGAACACAAGCCTTTCTTCCAGGCCCCCTGTTCTTCCTTCTCTTGTCCTCACCCTGCTCTCTGCACTGCACACAGTTCCTTAGGTCTCCTGGACGCACGGCAGCAAGGCCCTTAGGAAGATGACAACTGCTTTAGAGCACTAGTCCTAAAGACACACTGAATTCCTACTGAGCCACATCAGCTCTGTGCGTCAAACACTTGTATGTGAGGGACCTTCACGCAGCCACTCCATGTCCTTCTTCCACCCTAAACTCTCCTGATTTCTCCTGATTGTGTTTCTACACCCTGGCTCCGGGGGCTGCAGACACCCTCGGCCAGGGTGCATGTCAGCACTGAAGGTTCTTCTCTCAAGCAGATGAGCGTCAAGGCCCCACATCCCACCTGGAGGAAGAACTGACTCAAGGGTGTGATTGCTACACAACGGGACCCAGGAGGGAGTAGGTGCAACCCCACTTTTGTGGAGGGCAGCGCCACGTGTGAGCAGCTGGAACACCTGCCCAGTGAAAAAAAGAGAAACGTGTGTGAGAGATTTGCATGCTTGGAGGGGAGATGGTACGGGGAATAGATCTGAATGAATCTTTTCTTTGGTTTCTCATCTTTCTTTCTTCTAGAAACCAGAAACTCGAGTCTAATGAGTATGGCACATATGACACATATTTAAATTCCAGAGTAACGATGATCCTTTCCATGCATGGCAGTAAGTGCATCAGAGAAGGACTTGGAACTTGTCAGAGGGCCATTTTTAATCTCCTTCCAAAAATACAGTGCCATCATCTAGTGACATTTGAGATACTTCATTATTTTTTCAGACTTTTTAAAGTGCATTTAATTCACTCACAACCCAGAAGTCTGTGCAATGCCCCACCAGCATTGAAGACTGCTGGTCAGTTATTTAGTGTCACCTTTCTAAGGCATGGGCGAGCTCACTCCAGACACTGAGAAACCAGAAATGACAGCGTAATGACCATGATACCCTGAAAACTGGACTCCATCTAAAAGTTGACTCATCCCGTGCTAAAATAGAGCAAGTTAGATTCTTCAAAACTGACCTTTCTGAAAGCTCATGGACACTGAATACAATCCCAATTTTAGTGCCTTCAAGCTAGCCCCACTCGTGTGATCTGGAAAAAACATTGGAGCACGAATTCCTTATGTGAGCTTTCTAAAAATATATATATATGTAACTTACAAATTACTGAAAAATGGTGCATGAGTACCTCTGTTCAGAAGAGTGCTTAAGGAAATGTGTAGCCCCGTGAATGATATAATATGTATATAGGAACAAGTGGCAAAGAAATTTCCAATCCTTTTCTGCAGATATTTAAATAAAAGTACCTTGAATTTTAGAACTGCTGAAGATATCTGGAGCCTGATGAGGTCAATAGAAATTGCAGCTGCTCTGAGTTTCCAAGGATCAAGCTACTTTTATTTAGATGCCACTAATCTTGAAGTGTTTTTTGAAAGTGGGCAGGTAATATCTCTTCAGTATGCTGAAGTGAAGAAATTGTAAAAGGAAAGTGATAGTTTTCAATCTTCTACCTTCCTAATGCCTCAGAGACTAAAATACTGTCTTAAGCACTAAAATATGTATAATAACATACTATAATAAATTTTCTTGCAAAAATGTGTTTCTCCTTTTATTTCAATTCTTCGTTGTATATTATGTACATGTAACTGTATGTAAGTACACCGTTATTTACTTGCCCACTAAGAAAAATAATAAACACAGGAAAAGCAGAATGCTGCCTTGTTTCCTCTGAGGACAGCTCTAGCTTCCGAGCTATCTCCTCGCTTGGTCCAAAGGCACAAACTCGAGCATCCTGCCTTGTGGATGAATGCAAATACATCCTCACACGTCAACCAGCGGCGAGCAGACGGGGTCACTGCCAGCTGTGGGGCAAGGCTGGGGAGCTGAGGAGCTCTCAGAATGACGCCAACCGAGCCCGATACTGAGGCAGGCAGGTGGACGCCTGCTCAGAACATGGTGCTGGAAATTACGGTCTGAGCAGCTGCACAAATGGTGGTGTCCACGTACGCCCAGCAGAACAGAAATGTAGGGTGAGAGGCACCAGACACTGGCGATTATGAGGTCCTCAACAGTGCTCAAATTCTTTCAGGGACCCAATTCCAAAGGAAAAGAAATCAAAAATTAAAGAGTATTTCTAAGTAGGGATGAGTACATGCATACAGTACCGGACACAGAAGGTAAGTGGAGTGCTGAGTTTTCTTTATTTTTGAGAATTCTTTCTGAGAATTCTATGTTTTTAGGTCACCCTAGTAACATGACCAACATTACCATAGCATATGGAAAGACAGATCATTCCAACTTCATGAAAAGGTAATTCTGCTTCTCTGAGTCATGGAATAAATCCACACTTGCGGGGTGAGATGGACAATCACCAAGCATCTTGAACTCCCAGTGATGTCAGGTTAGCTGAACATTCAATATGTGTAAATTTGGAAAAAAAAAACCAACCGTAAATGTCATACTTATATTTACAATCCCCCACAGGACAGCGTGATCTGAGAAAAATTAGCACAAAATTATTGCCAGAGATGTGATATACTAGGATAAATAAAACTTTAAAAAGATACAGATGTTAAATGTGTATGTGCCTTCGAGTATAATGTTAAATATTTAAAAATAGCCTCTGTGACTATTGGTGCGTTTAGAGTTTATAAGATCTAGGACTCGCAGAGGACTCTGGTTCTTGTTCTGTGCCATACCACACATGTGGTCTGCATTAAATTGCAGGGGGAGGTCTCTTGTTGCCCTTTCCAGACTTGCAGTAAGAGTGCAATGGGCTGAATTCAGAAGCAGCGCAGCCATATGCATCTCCTCAACCTAGGCATCCCATTCAGCAGTGTCTAAATAGCAGTGAGAGCCTTAATCCTGCTGTCCCGGAGGAGCCAAGCCCTGGCCTCGGGGGTTATTCTTCAGAAAGTGTAAGATGGGAATCAACCTCCTGGTAGTGAACTGCGCACAGAGAGGTGCTGGGCAGAGTGTCCGGCCCCAGTTCAGCGTGTGCTGGCTTGGAAAAGGAATCCTTTGCCTTCCCGAGGGCAGGCAGTGGCAGCCAGGGGACAGCAGCAAGTGTCAATGAGAAGCGGTGGCAGCGGCTAATCAGCTTTCCCTCTCTGCACCGCTCTGTATGCATCTGTCTCCTCTGAAGAAAAGCCGCAATTTTAAACTGAAAACCAATACTGGCCCACCTCACAGGAACTGCTCTGGCAGAGAACGATGAAGGCCAACAGGGAAATGAGACATTGCTCTTTCATTCTGACTTTCTGCATGAAATGGACCAGGGCTCGTTACAGCAAAGATGAGAAAGGGAAAACAACTACATTTTGCTCCTAGGACTACCAGAGGCTTGTCCTAACCTCCCTTCTTTGCCTTGGCCCTTCCCACAGCACCTCCTTACACCAAACCCAGAGCACAAGCATCCCTATGAGCGCAGTGTCCTGCCGCTGCCCCCAGCGCTGCCGCTGCTCCCTGGGGCCGCTCCACGGCTTCCATGGAGAGGTCGCTGCATTATTAATGACAAGAGTAACTTACAGCTCAGACTAATCTTAAGCAGCTCTCCCCAAATAATACGTTCTCTTACCACCCTTCTTCCTCTCTAGCATCTCTGTTACACTTGCTTTGCAAGCTTGCTGGGTGCCGAATGAGCTCGAGTTACTGCATTTTATCACATACTCCTCTTTAAGGAATAATTTACATACAATGAGAAACTTACACCATGATTTAAGTCATCGTGAAACTTGTCGGTATGCATTGTAGTAAGTAGTGCCCAGAAACCACACGTTAATTCATGGCTTTCTTGGGACACCAAACAGCGGACAAACACAGAGCAATGGACAACTCCGCTCTGAAGTCCTAAAAACCCATGTAGGAAACACAGTTAGACTGGGAACAAAGGAGTGTTGCAACCTCCAATTTAGGAGCAAGGAGCAGCCAGAAATTTTTTATTGTTTTTGGAGACTTGTTCACAAGGTGCTTTTCTTACTTGAAATGGATGAGAAACCCAGGCCATGAAACCTGCTGCAGGATCTTTATTATTCCACAGGCTCCCATTACGTGGACCGTTTCATTACAAAGAGTGATAACTGTTTTATTTTTAATTAAAGAAAAACACTTAATTAAAAAAAAAGGCATAAGCAAAAGTGTTTCAACCTCCTGACACTCAAACTGGCTTTGCTGTTCTTTACGATCAGTTTTAATTTGCAGTCAAGTCTGACCACTACGTTCCCCACACACACAGGCAAACAAATCCCGGTAACACCAGGCTTTGCAAGGGCAACACACTAAGCTTGAGGCAATTCCTTAAGCCCTGGAACAAACAGCAAGCTTCCTATTACCTCATCTCTCATCACCCTGCAAAGAAACAAACCACAGCAAAGTTCTGCCCTTCAGATACTCAAAAGGATCACGGCCGATTCAGATTTTAATCTGGATAGTTTGTGTTCAGTTTATCACCCAGAGGTGGGTGCAGTTTTCCCCCAGCACGTATCAGGGACATTCCCCTGTGTGTGACTTTTCAGGTGGCCACATAGACAACTTGGGAGCCAAAATCGTAAATTGAACTTGAACAATCGGTTCAGAAAATCTGAAATAAGTTTCCATACCTTCCAGAGGTAGACTTAAGGAGGGTAAGAGGAGGTGTTTTTGGTCTCATGAGTGAATTGCTGGTTGGTTCAGGAGTTACACAGACTTTAAAGAAAGCTCATAACATTGGCATCTCTAAGAAAAACAGTGGCCAGCTGTGAGGCCAAGGATGAAGATATTGAAAGGAAATACTAAGGACTCTGGACAATTAGGAGGAATGAACATATTCTTGAACCCATTCTTTTCACAGGTAACGGAACTATGTAGACCTAGTTCCTGCCCCATGAGTGAAAATAATAGTTAATAGCCATAAGCACAATGAAAGATAAAACTTCATCTATGCCTTCCAGTTTTTTACTAGTCCTCCAATGAGTGAGTTGGTTCTTTGCCATAATTTGATTGCTCAAAGACAGAAATAGCTCATGCACCTTTTAATTCACATATATGCATGGCACTTCCACCAACCACAGGTATGGTTCACCGTGAAACATATGGACATTCTTCTGTGGGTAGTGCAAGAGAATCATGTGAAATTGTGAAATATTTTCCTATTTCGGTATGGGTGGTAAAGAAACAAGATAGAGCCCAGACTCTGGGTTTCTATTCACTGTCTCCTTCTATGAAATGCAGCATTTCCACTACGTGTTTCTCAATCCGCCAGTCCCCTGATCAGCTCTCGTGAACAGCAGTAACTAGATACGTGCTGCCTGGATGGCGGGCAGCACCAAGCAGAAGTGAAACAAGCTTTCAGATGCACTTTACACACATAGCAGCTCCATCCCTTCTCACTCACTGGTGGAAGATAAGAGGACGCATTAACACTTAATACCCAGGCCTAGTTAACCTTCTCGTTTCCTCTCCTGTCCTCCACACAGCAGCCTAGCTCTTTGAATCACCACAACGCTCTGCTTCTTGGGGCAACTTTAGTACTGTGGCAGCAAATGATGAGTCTTGGTACTATAAAGATGCAATTATTCGGTACGGCTTGTGCAAGAGCCTTACATATTTCCTGCACTATGAACCTATCTTGCATCATCTTGATGTGATTCACGTATTTAGTTAATTTGAAACAGCGCTGCATGCAGTCTAATAAAACTTCTCAGCATTTGGCCTTTTAATGATAAGCCAACATTACACAGATACCCAGTCTAGTCGCACAAAGGCTGCTGGCATTGATACCAGAACGGATGATTATTTTCTTAGAATAACGTGGGTTTGGGCCGTTTTCAACAGGCTGGGCAACACCATCGGAACCAGACCATTACAGCTCAGCAGGTTCCCAAAATCATAAACTGAGCAAAGTAGACTGGAAAACGGCTCAAACACTTTCTATTTTTAATTTGGCAATAAAACACTTAGTTGCTTTGGCCCAAAAGCTGCAATCAATTGACTTGTAGCACTTGAGGAACGCACAGAGCCTTGCTGCTTTCCACGGGGCTCTCTACCGGCTCAGGACCTGTTGGCAGAACTGGGGTTTGGGTGACCATTACTGAAAAGGAAAAAAAAAAGAAAAGAAAAAAGAAAGGAAAGAAAAAAGCGCCTAGATGAGTATGAGGTTGTCTGCGACAATTTCGAAACGCCAGACTTTAATGGCAACACTTTCACTTTCCCGCCAGCAGGGCGCGGGCGCGGCCGCTGCCGCCAGGGGAGCCTGCGGCGGCCGCCTCGCCGAGCGGCGGGTGGCGGCGGCCGTTGGGAGCGGCCGTTGGGAGCGGCCGTTACGGGGCGCGCGGGAGGGCTGAGGGCGGCGCTGGGGGACGTGTCTGCCCTTCCCTCCGTGGGGAGAGGCGCAGGGGGCAGCGGGCTCCTCGCAGGTGTCACCTCACGTCGCGTGCCCACATCGCCATCATGTCCGCATGGGGTTCCAAGCTCACTGAAATTTAGTGAGGCAGCCTTTATAGGGCTGAGGTTGGCACTGGTGTTGTGCTTGAGCTCCAGGAAGGTGTGGGGTAAGGTTTGTAAAGAGCCAGTGATCCATGTTTTAAAAGGAATTTTTCATTCATGCTCTGCTACCGTGTTACCTCTCACTTGGTGGTTCAAATCCCACCCTGCATCACACATGTGCAACCCTTGGTCTAGAGATGGGTGTTTTTAAGGGTGACTTGATGACAGATTTGGCTGCATTTGCCAGGGAGCAGCCCAAATAAACCTGTTGTGACTTTATTGGCTTCGCTATGGACACGGCGTGTGCTCAAGAGCACAATTTGGCTTGTCATGTAACTTCCAGGCACTTCACACTGATGCAACCTTATGGTATTGGGTAGAAGGGACTTCCCCTTATTTCGGCAAACCTAGATCTGGTAAATGAAAACCTGGCCCCTTTAGTTATCTGGATGGAGAGTCCCTGATGACAATTTATAGACTGTATTTCATGACTAACGAAATACGGTCACTGGGATTTTCTGAGACTTTTCAGCTATAGTCCAGCAAGATGCCTTTAGGAGAGCTGAATGCAAAGCTTACAGTAGTTATAGACAAAAACAATCTCATTTGTTGAGCCTGTTCTACTACAAGGATACAAATGCGTGAGCTCTTGGTGCACTATCAAGTGCGTTAAGTCGTAGGTGGGCAGTTTTTGCTGTATGCAAATACCTAGTGAAAGCAGTAGGCCAAAGAGCTACAGACAAGTAACCAACAACCTTGGGTCAATGAGCTTCACATGTGTCTACTGAGCACAGCTCAAAAGCACTAACTCAAGTCCCAAAGGTGATAAGGCTGTTTTAGCAAGCACTGACTTCTGCAGCATAAGGGCTTTGCAGCACACGTCTTGTCTAGGTCATGCATCAGGAAAAACGCTGTACGGTCATGTAGTTTTCCTGTCAGCACTGTTGCAGTTTAGCCCTGGCTAGCAGAACAGTGTACAACTGGCTCTGCCTCTACCAGAGTAACTATCTCCACTGCTTCCAGGAGCAAGTTTTTGGTTTGGTTTTTACTTATCATTTACTGCTTTGTGCCAGGCATGTCCTTAGGTTTTTTATATTCACTCACAGGGCAAACAGGTACAATGATTTAAAAGAATAGCAGCTTAGAAGAGAAAATGGAGGAGAAAAATCGCATATGCGCTTTGCAGCCACTCCAGTTCAAAGCCTGGGAGCTTGATCATTCATAGTAGACAGCAAGGAATGATCTGCTCTGTTGATTCTGGCAACTTTTGGCAAGAAGGTGGTCACAAGCATCTTCAGCATCATTTTGACAAAACAGCCCCCATGAGCTACATCACATCACTGAAGTGCTGAGCAAAGGACTGTGTAAGATAAAAAAAAAAGAAAAAAAAAAGAAAAAAAGCAAGGACATAAGGTCGTAATACAGTGGCTGTGCCCTTTTGAAAAATGTTACCTGGAATCCTTTTCACTCAGCTGGAAGCACAACATACTTTATATGGGGTGCAATTTCTCTTGTAAGCAGCTTTATCTTAAGGTTTTTAATATTTTACTCTTTGAAGTACTTGCCCAGTCTGTAGCCAACACTTCATTCGCTGCTTCTTCAGTCACTGACTGCAGTGTTCGCAGAGAGATACACAAATTCTGAACTATATTGATCATGCCTGTGCAGCAAAAAAACCCGCATTCAGGCACTGACCTCCCAAAATCCTGCCCCACCAGGCAGTGAACTCGTGAAGGATTCCTTGGACACGGCTGCTTCTTCATTCCAAACTTTTCTTTGCTACAAGCCCTTCTTTGCTGGTTGGGAACCGCAGACCTGTGCATTAGATGCCATCTAAGACATTCTGATTTTGCTCCCAAATATTCAGTTCAGAATTTGATGCATTCCTGTGGTGATGGCAAATCATCCTACAGCGTGAACTGATGTACAGACGGGCTGCCTATCCTGCCTGACACATGGGATTCCAAAGCTGGGGGACAGGATATCAAGTTCACATTACTGCAGAGGCCATTTTGAAATAAACCCCCAAATTATGAAGAGGAATCTCCTTTACCTGGTATCAACCAGTACTGTCCTAGAAAGAATAGAGATAAGGCTGAACATAACTCATTGCTTAATGTATCCTCTTGCCACATGGCTTTCTTTAAAAATAAAAGAGGAGTAACAACCAAAGGTTCACATACTCCTTAAGAAGATACTACCTGAAATATGTCCATATACAAAAAAAAATCTAATTCAAGAGAAAGTTCAGATTAGTCATTAGTTACTCCAAGCTTTCCTCAGCTTTGTTGATTCCCAAAGAAAATGGAAGGAGAAGGGAATCCTTCCAGACTATTACATTGGAAAGAAAATATGTTTTTCAGAGAAATGATGACCATTAAAATCATAGTTCTGAGTAATCGGTTTATCTTCTTAATTTGCGTGGAAGTGGTCAGTTCAGGAAACAAAGGGTCACATCTCAACCACATACTAGTGTCCAGGAGTTCTGCTCTTACCAAAGCAGAGACGAGTTAGCTGAGATGTATATGCCGATAAAGCGTGCAGGCTGAGATACCTATGCAGACAGCAAATGACAATATACACTTGGTTCCTGTTCCAGACAGGCTGGAAGTGAAGTGAGGGCAGAGGGGCGCTTGATGGGCGAGTTCAGCACCAAGCACTAGGTACCTGCTTGAGGCATTTCTGCGCCTCCAACCACACACTGCTGCCTGCGTCACGGCAAACTGTGCCCTTCAGCTGTGCCAGTTGTGCTGCTTGCAAAGCCACGCTGCAAACACCACCAGCCAGCAGGTGCCCAAGAAGTTTTCACACCACCAGAGTTCCTTTTTAACCAGATACAGTTCATTCTGTTCATTGAGTGGGCTTATTCTGCAGCCTGCACCCGTTGTGGGGGCACCAGGAGAGTGCAGCAGGGTGGCAGCAGGAGGAGCTGGCAGGGCGAGACCTGCCTTACATGGGGCTGCCACACAGAAAGCAGTGCCTGGAACAGGACACTCGTGCTTTTATACACCCCGTACTGAAAATCTGCCCAAGCAGTGTTACCACGACACAAAATTTCTAGTGTAGCTGTTCAGAGATGACATCTCCCCATCATTTTCTTTCCTCTGGATAGCTATATTCTCTTCCCTTTCCTTTCTCTTTCTGGACAGGATCTGAATACGTGGCTTGAAATCCTGCCTGCAAGGCTGTCAGCAATGGCAGTCCCATTGAACTGGCGGAGAGGCAGCTTTCATGCCAATGTTTCTCCCAGTTTTAAAACAAAAGCTTTTTGCCATTTGAATTTATCAAAACAAAACAGAAATAAGCACAGTGCGATGTCTTACCTTAGACTATCAATAACTTCTCAAAAGAATCACGACATTGGAGTGAGAACTGCAATAGCTGAAGCTGGGATGTGTGTCCCTTTCTGTCACTTTTGGTAATCGGTGGAACAGGAGCTGTGACATCAGTAACATGTTGGTGTGTGGATGTTACATTTCCCAGAGCTAGTTTAATCAATGCTCTTACTCATCTGGGATGTAGCCACACACAAGTCCCTACTGAAAGCAGTAGATTTAAATTAGATTAATCAAAGGTGTGATATCTTAGTGCTTTAGCTAAGACATGGGTGACATGGTTTTGATATTGATAGGAAGACGATTCATCCAAGTGCTTGCCAACATGTTCAAACGTTTCCAGTTTCACACAAGCATTAGGTTTTTGAGAAAACTTAGGCTGGTTCTTCTCCTTGCTGTGCAGTTATATGGCATATGGAAAATGTGGCACTCCACTAATTCCACAGCTGGTGACAGACAACATCAGATCCCGCGCATGGCTCTGTGCACGTGAAGCTCTTACTGCTCTCACCGGGAGCATCAGAACTCAGTGAAAAGAAAATACTTCAATTTACTAACAACATTGCTGAGACGACGCTGCCGATCTTGGTTTGTAACCTAGAGAGATCCGCTTTCCTGCCAAATGGACATGAACTAAACCCACCTGCTACAATTCCCGGGAAAGACTGAATATTAAAAAGAAATCTGCTTCTTTTAAACTCGGGAGAATAACTCAAGAAAACCATCCCCTGGTTACTAATTGAATGACATCAGAAAGCAGCCCTTGAACTTCCCATTAACGGTATTCTGCCAATTTCCTAGACTCTGGAGGGGTTTGGTAAGAGTTGCATTAAATGATCTGTCATCAACCTAATATTAATCTCTCAGTGTTTTATTACTCAGTCTTAAACAGGGCCTTCTGGAAGGGATGAATTATTGGCAGCGGCAGACAGCATAATTACAACGTGAGGTATGGTATAGAAAACATGACAAGTGAGTTTAACACTATCTGGGGACCATTTAATATTGTTTGGCAAACATGTCATGTTATAAAACTGTTTCTAAAAGAACAGATATAATGCAGGAATGTAGGTGCTAAATAACAAAAATGAACCATGAAGGAGAAAATGGTGCTTTGGGTTTCTCACATTAAGGCACAGCCTTCCAGCCGACGGTCCTTGCCGGAGCCTGTTCAGATCGCCATGTGCACGGGCCAAGTTTCTTGGACGTGCTGCAGAGCTGGACAAGTTTTGAACATGAAGTAATCCCTGCACATAAGATGCCACAGTTCCTGGTCTGCCCTTTGGGTGCCGTGTGTTGACTACAGCCTCGCTGAAGTCAGCGGTAGAGGCCAGAGTTAAGCTGAATAAATAGGCACTCGAGGTGTGCACAACACTGACATAATTTGAGTGTAGGAAGAAAGCATTTTAGTAAAATCCACATGTGTTTTTACAGCTCAAGTACCCCAGCCTGAAGCAAGCATGAACAGATAGTGCGTACTGTGAAGGGAAAGCAAGCAGAACTCACAGTGTTAGTGTTTATACGATGAAAAGCTCTGTGCTTATACAGGGGATCTGCTGCCATGGGGCTGGGCACCTCATAAACACATGCATCACTTTCAGAAACTGGATTATTAGGAAACGCAACCCACAAAATACAGGACCAGCCATTTCAGGCCACATGTTAGAGCCTGATGTTCTCAGAGTCATCATGATTGCATGGCAAGGCATGAGTAACAGCAGAGGAATTCTGCTGGAGTCTATCAGTCCACGGAGTGTATCAGACCAAGAAAGCACTGGAACATTTCCCTGAATTAGCTAGTCATTGCAACAAATGCTTCCTGTCCCGGAGAACTTGTTTTCTTTGTAAATAAAATGGGCAGATGGTGCTAGAAAGAGCCACATCTTGGATGAGAAACAACAAATAGCAACGTACCTTGCAGAGCATGATAAAACTGAATGAGAACAGTTGCTCATTAAACAGCATTTTGAAAAAAAAAAGTAGATATTAATGCGTGAATGTTATTATTAGGAATCCTATTACTAGGAAATTCAGGAAATATTATTCCTATTGTTAGGAAATGTTTATAAACAAGGAAGGAGAAAAGCTACATATTGACTTGGTCATTGCTTTCTCCCTCTCACCGCTCCGTTTCATAACATGCATTCAGTAACTGAATTACTGCTCTTGAAACGCTCCTGGTTAGGCACAAACGAGCAGGAAGCCTGTGATGGAATTTTTATTAAGAAATCACGCAACAGTTTAATGACCTTGTGTTATCATTTTTAATAAAATATTCTTACAGTTTGTGGCATGAGCCCGAAAACAAGACAGCTAAAATCTCTCCACATGTATCTGATGTCACAGAGTGCTATAAGAAAAATTGAAAACACATCATTCATTATTTGTCTTGCACTTATATAGCTGATAAATAAAAAGTAAAAATAATTGCATTTTTCTGCTCCGTGATAGAAATTGTAACTTGAAATAAGCATCTGTAATTATACAATATTTCCTTTGTTCTACAGAGGGTGACCATTTGCAGTTGGAAGTTTAACGAAAATAAATGGAAATAAACAGCGATACCAAAGCAGTCAGGACAAACTATAGATACTGGTTTTCGTATGAATTAAGTGGAATACTACAGAATAGCAAGCAAAATGATATAAAAACTGATAATACAATCACTGGTAGGGAGAGCATATTGATTGTATCGTTTCTTAACGTAACGGTGAGAACGTAGATGTGTGCACATATGAATGTCATTTAGACTTGCCCTCAAGAAGCTGGAGCAATCGTGTAACTTTATACCACGACTCTCAGTCACCCATGTCCTTATTTATACCCCTTTGCTTGCATTGTATCCACAATTAGATCCTGTTCCTGCTGCAAGCTGCTCTGCGTGGGCCGCCCTCCGTGACTGCTCGAGAGGCGCCGCGTTGTTGGAAACGCCGACAGGGGAAGCGGGGAATTACTGGCAAGACAGAGGCCTCCACCGGAGGCAGGTTCCCTCGCGTTCTATTAACCCGGGAAACGGCACTTTTGTTCCTGTCAAGCCAATATGTTGGGAGTCCTCATTCATTTCCTCACCTGGCCTGGAGACTGAGAAGGTTTTTTCAAGCTCCGTAGCACTTGGCCATTAATCGTGTTCTTCAACACAGCTCCTTCTAGAAGGGCATGAGCGAGGGAACATAAACCTCTGTGCTGGTGGAGCAGGCCCCGTGTCCATCCTGGAACTTAGCAAACAACTGGGATGACCAGAATTTACAAGGGAAATTTCTAGCCCTATATACTATTGTCATTTACAGTAAAAAAGAAAGAAAAAAATATTCATCTCTAGAGATTATTTACCTCGCAACCCAATAGTTCACTTGGAAATTACTGTACCCTAAAACAGCTCTGATAAGCAAAGATGAAACTCAAAGAGCTAAAAGGGAACTAGCTTCTCTCTCACTTAGTATCAAATCCTGTTTTAAAACCTTCTGCTCTTAAAGACATCCTGTTTATATATTTAATCAATGAACTGGACATAAGAAAAAAAATGCCTGCAATCATCTGTCAAATGCATGTTCCCAGCATTGGAATAATTGAGTTTTTAAAGTAAACAATTAAATGGTCTGGGAAGTTCCCAAAATTGCTGTTATATTTTGATTTGCATCTCTGAGCAGTTTTCTGATTTTTCTAGAAATGCCATTTATTATATGATAGTTCAGTGGTAGAGTTTAGAAAAAGAAACGTCCTTCTTTCTTCTACTCTTTCCTTACTTTGATTTAATCAAGTACTTTAATTTAACAGGAAACACTCCATCTGACCAAACCTTTTACCTCTGTTAGCTCTTCTGTCAAAATTAGCCTCAGAGTAATGAAGTGAGATCGTGGGTTTTTGTTTGCTTATTTGTTTTTATATATTCACTTGCTTTTAAAAAATTCACTTTCAGGCCTTTTCTGAGCAAAATAAGGACACATAGCAGGAAAAAATACTTTGGAGAACCAGCATATTTGATGTGTTTCAAATAATTAAGCTTCATCCTAAAACCAGGCATGGTGCATGCGTACCTGTCTACCCTTAAGCATACTCACAGCATTCATAGCCTGCTCCTGACATCTCTCACCCGACAGGTAGAAACTGCATCCCATCTACAGTGCACATGTATCCATGCACGATCTCCAGGTACTTATTCTTCTACCAACATTGTGTCTTATCTTAAATAGTTCCTTCCGTTATATGTGTGATTTTCTCCAATAGAATTAGTTTGACAGTGATCCTACTGCTTCTCACACTTCACTTGTCTAACAGCCTAACCGAAATTCTCAAAAATCAGGTTCTCCGTTCTCTCATTCTTCCTAGCAGCCCTTCAGTGCACCTGTACGAGTTTCACTTCATCTTTCTTCATCGTGGTTGAGCAGAAATGCAAGCAGAATTCCAGGCAAAATCTTGACCAACTCTTGTGTAGGGACGTTGCTAATTCTTGCTGTCCTGGAAGTGCACGTGTGTCCAAGGAGCCAGTTCACTTCTGTTTTGCCCCACTGCATGAGAGCCTTGGAGGCAGTCAGTGACTCACGCCATTGCCTGCCCATTCCATTGCAATTCCCAAAGCATGAGCCTCCACTTTGAGACAGAAATTCTTGCTACGGATTCTTCAAGTTTATGACTTTGCAACATTAACTGTAATTGCATCGCTATTATCCTCATCTTCAAGGTTATGCAGCATGGGAGGCAGGCTATTTCAACCCTTCTCTGTATTAACAGTTCTTCTGTATTCAAAGTCCTTACCAAAGACATTGAACAAACTGGTCAGCAACGAACCCTCAAGAACCTCCCTTGACAACCTTTCATTAGTTTGAGAGCTCCCTTTTCCAAACACACTGCTGCCGTCTTGCTTTGACTTACTCCCTCGTAATTTTTCAATTCCTGTTCTAATTCACATCTTCTCTAACCGAAGTAACCGTATTTAGTGTTTAACAAAGTACTTTTGCTTAGTCATTATTCTCACTTATTTTGCATTAGGCAAATAACAAAGTAGTATTCTCAAAATGTTACTTTGTAACGGGAAGATGGACTTGAATAATTTGCTTATCCCAGGACAGTCTCCTTAGGATCCTCCCTTAAAATCTCTAAGGTTTATCTCACCTACAGAAGGCAAGATTTTAACATGACAATAATGTATAGAGATGAAACCCTGACAACAAATTCGTCATGGGATACAATGAAAGGAGAAAGTTGTTCCAGAGAACAGGCAGCCGAAGCACCTACCAAGAACTGGTCGAGTTTTAGGGGGAGATGACTCTGGTGGCATCCACCAGGCAAGACCTAGACGAGCTTGGAAAGCTACTCTGACAGGCTATAGAATTTATTAAACACAACAAAAACTCTTCTAATGCAGATGTAAAAGACAAACACATATTAGGGTTATCATTTTCTATTTGGCTACGCGGAGAAGCAGCTTCAGAGTACGACAAGCTGTGAAATTGAAGGGCACTAGTCATTTTGCACTGACTCCCTGAATGAAAGTTTTTATTCTATACCAAGACAGCCCTTTGTGGTTTAGCTTATCCACTTCTAAGGAGAACCATAGAGATTCTCTTAGAGCAGACCAAACACATCGCTAGCATAGAACAGCCTATTTGCAAAAGCTATGCCAGTTATTTCCAGAATAATCAAGCCCTTACATTTGATGTCACGGTTTAAAAATCCTGCAGTGGGAGAAAAAAAATCCTACTCAATTCTTATGGATTTTTTCCATAGGAACTACTGAGGAAAAGACAAAACAAAACAAAACCAAATGAGTACCAGAAAAGGAGCATGCAATCTCATGGATGATTGTTACTATGGTTTCTCTATTAAGAATCACCACTTCAAGTTAGCCTGTAACTGCTCTTGAGTTAAATATTAGCCAGGTTAATAAGCACAGTGCCACATGTCACCTAAGGCAACTGTGGGATTCTTTCTGCTTCCAGTGAAATCAGTGTAAAAACCACATTTCTGCAAAGAACCGGAATTCTTGCGGTCCTTCATAGATGTATGCCCACACCACATGCTGTGTGTGCATGTCACAGGTTTCTCCAGGCTCCACTTGACAGTAACTCGGGATTTACATACAGAAAACCCTGCTATGAAGAGAATAACATTAGTCTTTATAACAGTAAACCAAACCCACCACTTCTCCTGCTTATCGGACCTGCTTCCTTCCTGTGACAGGAATTATACCACCACACTGATGGGAAGAAGAGAAAAGGGATTTTTTTTTCAAATGTTTGCTTTATCTATCACTTTCACTGAGGTACTTAGGCAGAAATTCTAGACTGATTCACAGATGGAAACCCCAAACGCTGTACAGCAAAGCGTTCATCTATGGACAGGAAGCAGTATGCGGTTTGTAGGCTAGAGTAAAGGTTATGTCACTTTTAAATACGATTTAAAAGACGGTGCAGACACATCTCCTTAATAGTAAACTGCCAGAGCTAGCCACACATGAAATCCTTTCATCACATACAGGATGAGCAGTGAAATTCAATTGCTGCACACTCCTACAGATTAGCCTTGCACTTGCAAGAGGGACAACATTAAGCAATATTGTCACAAAGCTACATGGGAGCAGAAGGAAAACAGGAAGAAGGCAAAAAAGTGGCACTTGGAATGGGATGGTGGGAGAATAGGAACGCTACTGCAAATAGCAGCAGATGCAGACAAGGCAACAGGTATTAGAGAACAAGTAGCAGCTGACAGTGGGATGTACAGGGAAAGGAACAGAAAAACACCGAGTCTGCAGAACAGGCTCTCGCAAATGTGTTTTTAAAAGGTCTATTTTGAGCAGGACTCAGGATGAATACATAAAGAATCTTGAAAATGTTCGCAAACATAAATGTAAAAGTGGGAAAGAGTGGATTGTTTTTTCTCTTAAATCCCTACTCTTGAGGTATAATAATTAATCTCAGTTATATTCACATTAACTAATCTGTATTTCTGTTGACTTCTTTACTTTTGAAGGCTAAAATTAGTTTTTTGAAACATGATTAATTTAAATTTGACCCAACACTGGCTGAAAGAAATGAATAGACAAATAGCTGAACTGGACACCATCTGCTACGGGCATGAACACCTTCAACTTCGGATAAGTTTGTGTTGAGCATTTTGCTTTTGAATTAGGGTCACAGGAAATACAAAAATAAAAAAGCCCTAATCCATCCTAAACAAGCCTAGATAAACTATAATCTTCACTGTGAACCTAAGAACCAAAATCCTTTTTTCATGGTACCTTCATACGCTACACATCCACAAACAGGTCCATGATTCACACATGCTCCTCACACGGGCCAACATCTGAGCCCAGATACACCTGCACCTGGAAATCCTGGGAACATAAATACAGGCCACACTCATGGGCAGCAAGTCAAACTCATTGGAAGCTTTCTAAAGCCAGAACACATTAGGCAATATTTTAGCCATATATAGATATGAAACATGTTTGTGATGGTGTGTACCCTGCTGCAAAAGGGGAGGTTTGGATCTGAAAAAGATCTTTCTGCTGCTTCCTTAACAAATGGGCCTTTTCCTTTCTGTTCTCCTTTCTGGTTCCTTATTTGATGTTACAATTATCCCAGGCTCCAGGACATACTTTCAGTTTTGAAATCCACTGCAAACCAGCGTCTTTAAGAACAGCTCTTGCGAATAGTCTTATCTGACTGCACAAATATCCTTTTGTTAGTCCATGCTTTAACAGCCTGTGTTTTATAGCAGTTTGTTCTTCCTTTAGATACATGATTCAGCTGTGACATTAGCTCTGTAGATGTACTCGAATGTTGGGTTTATTTGGCTTGGGACACTCATTTTGCTCATTTCTTTCGCTTGGGGTTCCCAGCTGTCTTTGAATGTTAGTCATATAAAATACTGTTTGTGACTGATGTCTTGCTTAAACTATTAAACAGAAGGGTGATGCATCGGGCCCTTTGGTAACAGTGCTGGGAAAAAAAGAAAGGTGATGCAACAGATGGAGGAGGAAGCGGCACCCGGGCCGCGGGGGTACCAAGCCCCTGCTCCCAGCGCGCAGGCTGGAGCTGCGCCCTGCGTATGTGGGAGGCAGCAGGAGGCTGAGGTGGGTGAGTGGCGCCTCCGAGGCCTCCCAGGGAGGAGCAGTGCTGCCTGGGGCTCATGCTGCTGCCCTGAGCGCGGCGACGCGGCCGCCTTGCCCTCTCAGCTCCCCACGCACATTAGCTCCTCACACACCCCTAGGGATCTTCCAATGGAGCGCTGCGCGGTGGAGAGGGGGAATGCGGCCTACTGGTGCACTGAGGTACAACAGAGCTACTGAATGACCAACGGAGCTAGCCTCTTGGCAAACGCTTAAGAATGCAAGTGCTGGCTCCTGGGTGTGAGGAGGAGGGAACTGGATCTCTGTTTCTAGAAGAAAGCACCTGTGGGACTAAACCCGTGGGAGGATTCTGTGGGGGTGGCCTCTGGTGACAGAGCACTTGTTCTTTCCTCTCGTTTTTGAAGGTCCACAGGACTACAAAGGAGAGGTTATGTTTGGGCATCAGCTCTGACTCTACTAGCTCCTTCCCAACACCAGCCTCAGCTCAGCTGCATGCACCTCTCAGGAGGTGTGAGGCATTTCCTTCCATCCTAAGCTCTACTGACTTTCCCCTAAGAGGATGCTGTGCATTTCTGCGGTGATGTTGCAACTCTGATCCTCCAAGCTACACCAGGGCTGGCATCTGGGGACTGAAGTAAGGCAGGTAAGGTGGACTAAGATGTTCATGAGAACTTCCATAAAGATAACGTGCAGTGCCCAATCCAGGACTTTATCTGAAAAGCATTTGTGAAGTATCCTGGAACTTTCTTTTTCCTCTACAGAGACTATATCAGAACTTCTTTCAAGATGACTCAGTTTTTACAGGACTGTAAGAAACTTCGAAGATTGCATTTAGGCTTCAGACAGCTTCTGCGTGTGCTGAAAATTCACCCAGGAACACCCTAAAGAAATTCTTAGAAAATCAAAGGATCTCTCATCCTGTTGGTCTTGAACTTTTGGCATAACACAACAGCATGAGAGGGTCTTTCCGCAGGCTGAGTTGACTACTGTTTCCCTCACTCTTTGCAGTATTCAGTAACACAATAATGTTAATGTTAACAAAACTTTTAACATTTCGGATTATATTCTGCTGATAAAAATCCAAGTCTAGCTGATGGCAGAGCTGAATTTCTTGAGCTGGACTGAAGGAAAATCCAAATGGTGAAGGGAGAGAGTTGGTAAAGGGGTACAGGTTGGTTTGTTCCCAAGGCACTCTGATTAGGAAATGCTCTAGGTGTCCCTGCATGAGCAGGAACGTTGGACTAGATGATCTCTAGAGGTCCCTTCCAACCTTGAACATTCTGTGATTCTGCGATGCTGTGATAAAATCACTCTTTGCCCAGGCTACAGCATTCACATTTCTAGTGCTTGACAGTGCTAAGAAGCTTCAGAGAAAGTAAGCACTTTGTGGTTTTTTTTTTCAATGTATGTCTCAGAAACATTGCAATAATTCCTCATTTCCAGAAAAAACCCACTAAATCACACTGTTTCTTTAACAAACAGTTATCCAAATATCTCAGTGTGTATACAGAAAAAAATGCATAGCAAAACTGACTGTATTCTACCCTCAGAAGCCACCTACCTAAAGCACCATGCCAAATAAAAGGTAAGGATTATTATCACGTAATCAAAAACACAAAAGCAAAACAATAACAAAACCTCAACTCTTCCCCACAAAATATCTCCCCCAAATCAAACCAACCCCTTACTAAATTCCAGTGGAAATAATAAATCTGTAAATTTTAAAATTGGTTCTTTAAGACAAAGCTTTAAAGCAGCAAAAAAAATACTTAGGTCTTCCACCACATAGACCAGGCAATCATCAGGTGAAATTGGTTGAACCATATTTTACGATATAAAACACTCGGAGAACCCACATTATTAGGTGGATGATGATAGGTAGTAAAGAAATAAGGACTGGCAAACCTCCTTTGTTGACCACACTTCAAAAGAGGAAGCACTGAAGTGGTGATAAGCAAGCGATAAAACAACTGGCAGGAAGATTAGCAGTAGACTTTGGCTTTGACCAGTAAGTAAAAGCAGAGATGTTCAAAAGACATTATAAATTGAACGAGGTGGAGAACATCATAAAGCTAGGCCATTGCTTTTATTAACCAAACCCGTTTAGAGAAAAACAGCAGCCAGAATAGGACTCTCGGGATGACAACTGCCCAAGAGTCACTAGCGGTGGACACGTAGGAGAGAGGCGTCCAATGCTCTCCTGCACCTGCATCCCACGCCACGCTCGTGGTCTGCAGCCTGCTTGGACATTGCTGAACGCAAGCCCATGGCCTCCCCATGCTGCCAGAGGCAAAGTTGCCTTCCAAGCTTTTTCCATACTGGTGTTTTGAAGACTATAGGATTTCGACATGGAGAAGACCTGTTTGTCAAGTGCAGTCCTCTTTAAAGACAGACCTGCACTGTAGGTAGGCAGTTGTTTGAATTTTCCCCGTTGATGGATAACTTTGCCCTCACTGCAAGGTGATCAAGGAGAGCTCTCATCTTGGCAGGCAGCTGGTGAGTGCGTCAGGCCTCGGTACGGTCACAAAGTTCATGGAGCAGTGCAATAGTGGACAGATCTTTTCATGATCCTTCAACACTTCACTCAAGTGTTTCATTTCATCTGTTAGCTTTCCAATTTCTCTCTTCAGGGAGGTATTTTCTTGCTCAAGAGATTCATACTCCTGGAAGGAGAAGAAAATAAAAAGGAGCCTACACATAGTCAAAACATTCCTTTCAGTGCTTCCACTTTGCACATACCCAGGTCACCCTAGGCAAAAAGTGTTGTTTCTGCTTATTCCAGACATGCAAAATGCTCAGGAAAGATGTGCCCTTAGGCAAACTCTGGTGCTTGAACCAGTGAGAGAATTACACAGCCTGACAGGGCGGCGACTCCTCGCATGGCCTCAGCATGAGGAGATGCCAGAGGCAACCTGAGCGGGAAGCCCAGGGCTGGAGGTGCAGGCGGCTGCACCCTGAGGTGGTCAGAGCTGCCCTGGCCGCCCCCACAAGCAGTGTGTGAAAACGAAAGCACCAAGTGCCCCTGGTGCCGGGAAACCCCGGGGCTGGGCCCTGCTGGCGAGGAAAGGGCAGCCCCGCCATGGCGGGAGGGCAGGGGCGGCCTAGGCGGCGCAGGGCCTCACACCGCGCTTGCTGGGGTGGCCGCTCCCCTCCGCCCTGCCACGGCTCTGGGACACCTGCCTGGAGGCCTGGGGAGCCACCAGAGATCCTGACCAGGGCCCTGCTCACCACCACCGGGGCTGCTCTGGGGACAAAGAAGTTGCCCTTGGTGGTAGAGGAGCTCGGAGAGGCTCTGCCATGTTCACCTGGGACACGTGTCACATTTCTGTGAGGACTGCAAGTCACAGGCACCCCTGCTGCCAGGACTGCTCGTCCCAAAGAGAAGAGCGCTACAGGGTCAGATGCAGCCCACAGAAAGCCTGCAGGTGTCCACCCCTGGCTGCTGGCCAAAGCCCAGTGCTCACCCACTCAGTCCCACCTCCCTGAGGAGCTCCGGAGCAAACTTCGAAGCCGACACGTGCTTCAAGAGACCTGTTTACCAGGAAACAGGGAGAGCCGCTCACGCAGGGCTCCTCAGGTTTCCTGGCGAATGCCTCTGCTCCCCTTCTCTTCTGCATGGCCCCATCTCTGGTGGCATCAGTTGATATCAGCTCTAAGACGGTGTTGTGAAGAGGCTTCTTGGGAACTCCAGAACCCCCACACATGAGAGAACAGCTACTCCGTGCACTGGTGACCCCTCACAGTAACAGTGGGTGTTTCACGTACGCACACGACTATCTAGCTCTTCCAGAAACTCCTAACGCTTCTTCTCGGCATCTCAGTGTGGTGGAGGTTTATTGTGTGCCCTGTGCAAAGGTTGGAGGACAAGGGTTGCCTTTCTCTGCGCCGGGATGCTGTTGCACGCAGGAGTGTCTGTTGTAGCTGGCACCCTTGAGGCCGCGTAGGAGCAAGTGCTGGTGCTACGGCCACAGCGGAGCTGGCCGCCAGCTCGGGAGTTTCCGCACAGCCTCCCCTCTCTCGCAAGCAGGAAGGCTCCTTTGCCCTCCTCACACTCTCTCACCACCCACCACCTCTCACAAGCCCCGAATAAAACAGGCACGATCTTCCCAAGCATAAGCACAGCCAAACTCCAGCAAAGCCGATTGTCCCTCACCCCGGCTCCGAACACCTCCTTTTGCCTCAAGCATCCCCAGTGTTACTCCCCAGCTAATCCGTACGATTTTCAGGGAAGGGAGTACCAACCTGCCGTGCTACGAGTGGACATTATCCAACAAAATCTCCCTCCCCTGGGAAACCTGCCTGCCCCGACCCCAACATGACTGAGCTCCTCAATGACAGCACAGTGGGCAGTAGAACGCCTGTTGGATGAGACACGCGTCGGTGCCGATTCCACGAAAGTGCGGGGTTACCCCTTTCCAGAAGTCCCCTGCAACCGGCTTTCTCAGGTGCTGACTCAGATTTGGGAAAAAGCAAAACCAAAACTCCTGAGACTGCCTCCTGCTGGCAGATCCTTCCACCTCGTGGGGCAGAAGAGACTTCTCAAGTCTTCTCGACTGGAGACTGCGACTCGAGACTTCTCGGCACGACTGGCACAGCAGTGGCCGCAGCACCAACATCTACAAGTGCTGCCATCACACCTGTGCACGACAGCAGTTCCAGAGGCAGCAAAAAGCAACTCTAATCTCTGCATGGGGCACACAAGAAGCCTCCATGCACTGTGACACAGAAGAAGTGTTAGGAGTTTCTGGAAGAACCAAATAGTCGCATGTGTACGCGAAACACCCACTCTTACATGAGGGGTGAGCTGAGCTCTCGCGTGCGGGGTTTTGCAGTTCCTAAGAAGCCTCCTCAGCTGGGTATTTCTCCCCCACAGCACCATTTTGGAGCAGATTTAGACGGACACTGCCGCAGGGTCCTTCTCCTCCAGCCCCGCTGCGAGGTGTGAAGCACTCGCGCGCTGACAGCGCCAGCCCACGGGGCTCACCACGGGCGCACCAGGAAAGGCTCCGCTTTGCTGCTGGAGTCTGGTGCCCGCTCAGCGGGCGGCCGCTCGCCACGGCACAAAGGGAGGGCGAGACGTGGGCTCGGCCACGGCCCCGGGCGCCCACGGGTGGCACCGCGGCTGCTCCGGCGCCCTGCACAAGTGCAAGGGGCAGCGTGGCTGGTGCTGCTCGCGGTGCCCACGAGGGCGCCTCGCGCGACGCCAGCCCCACGGCGGCTCGAGCAGCCGCGAGGGGCAGCGTCCCGCGCCCAGCGCGAGCACCCACTTACCTCGTGCAGCTTGTCCGCCTTCTGCGTTTGCTTCTTGCGGCTCCTCTGGGCAGCAACGCGGTTCTTCTCCCTCCTCCTCACCTTCCTGTCCTCCTCTTCGTGGCTCTGCAAGACACGAGGCGCCGTGAGGGCGCGGGCGCAGCCTCCCGAGGGAGCCCCGCGCCCT
>JAUBOD010000819.1:5032050-5044883 GCA_032353885.1 Nothura maculosa | reverse complement strand
CGGGGGAGGCTTCATCGACTGCCACTGCCACCTGGCTGCGCAGGAGTTCAGCCAGGTATGGGGACGGCAATGGGGACGGTGACGGCCACGCCACCCCTTGCCTTAGCGCGGCTCCAACTCGCCTGCCCACAGCGGGGCCCTGCGCAGCGCGGGGCTGCCCGGGCCCGGCTGCCTCTGCCTTGGCTTGGGAGCTGAGTCACGGCCGCAGGGCCCTAAAGGTTCCAGACAAAGGAACTGCAGTGCCATCCGGCTCCATGTTGGCCCTGCGGAATCAGGCGGGGGCAGAAGCTGTGTGCTCCCTGCAGCTGCCGGTGGTTTCATTTTGCTGGTGCCTGTGCTGCTGCTGGTGGCAGGCAGTGTCGTTCATGCTTGTTCTTGTCACAGGAAGCTGAACTTGTCACAGCACTAAACAAGTTGCCCGACGGTGCAGCGGGTCTGTAGCATTATGAGCACTCCTGAGCTCCCACATGTCGTCTTCAGCCACCACCTTTCCCTTGAAGGCTACAAGCAGCAGGATTGTTGGTCCTCTGAGTGACAGCTTATGTCTTTTTGTCTTGCAGGATGTACATGAGGTGATAGAAAAATCCAGAAAGGTTTGTGCTTTCTTTCACATGATTTCTTGATATCTATGAGGCACCTCACTCGTTATCTGTTGTCAATGGTACTGCCACGCTAGTGCGTGCATTGACCCTGTGGCATGGGACTCCCCTTGTCCCTGTGCCACTGGACCAGGTGGCAGAGCAGACGGGCAGTTTCCTTTACCTTGCAGGAAAAAAAGAAAGCTCCTCACCTTGGTTCTTTCCAGGCTTAAACGGTAGCTCGCAGATGTGCAGGGTGTGCTGGGGACTTCCATGTGCGCCAGGACTCGCAGGAACCACTGCTCCGGGCAAGTTGTCAATGAGCCGGGGTGTGGGAGGACAGGAATGGCATGAAGGGGCTTGCAGGCACCAAGGCGCAGAGTCTGCAACACAGAAAGCTTCAAAAAATGCTTTGCCCGTGCAAAGGGACAAAGTAGTGGCTCGGTGCGTAGCGATGGGGTCGCCCTGAGGCGCTTTGCACCTCATGGCTGGTGGCTACTGCCCTTTGGCCACCCTGCCAGGCTGTCTGCATGGCTACAAGGCTGAGGTAGTGTGAAGTGAAGGCCATGTGGCTCATGAGGGTGTGGAGGGTTGTAAAAGCTGCTACAAGGTTCACAGCAAGTTGCTTGGACTACTTAGGTCCAAGCAAGTTACCTCAGAGTTCAGGAGAAACAACTGAGGGTCCTTTGCTCCGTCTGTGCTTGCTCAGGTGCTGCTGGAGGGACTAAAATGGAGCATCTTCACTGAGGGCCCTTGGTCTGGAGCTTCTTCTGAGGCACTTGTAGGCTCAAGCGCATGACTGTGTTGAGTACTGGTGCATACCATGAGGATTTTTTTTTCAAGATTTTTAATCATGGGAACAACTGAAGAGATGATGGGAAGGCCAAGTTGGTGGCAGACTCTTTCATCCTGCTGTTTATTGTGATAAGAGTTTCAACAAATTGACCAAAGAGTTTTACTGAAGGTGCTTCCAGCAGACTCCTACACAATGCATAGATAGGCTCTTTAGAAGCAGAAACAAATAAATAATTACATGGAAATGCAACTTTCATGGCTAATGAGTTCCTGCTTTTGTTTGTTTTTTCATTTATGCAGGCTGGGGTTCAAGCTTTTGTTTCCGTCACAGAGCAGGAAGATGAATTTGAGAAAGTCATTGGCTTGGCAGAAAGGTTTGTTATTCTACTCTTTGCATTCTATATGCAGCACAATGATACAGCTGAGATCAAAGAGAGGGTTCAGATTGCTATAGCGCTCCGTTGTCTCAGCATTTTCCTCTGGTGGAGATAGTTAGCCATCCATTCATGTCCTGTGCTGGGGCTGGTTTCTCTAACAAGGTGAAGTTTCTCTAACAAGGGCCCAGGCATGAGATCCCTTCAGACCTGGCAATTTTAGGGCTGCCACGATTAACAAATGTAGCTAGGAGGCCATGGTCCTGATGAAACCATGCCTGGATTAGGAATTAATGTGTTTCTCCTAATGCTCAGGGCTGTGCTCCATAGGGAGCAGCCTGAGGCATGAGGATGAGGAGCCTGGAGGCATATCAGAGACGTAGCTCCTGTCTCCCCCAGGACGCAGCATGACGCGTGGTGCTGATATTTGGGTTAGCTGCTGCAGGAGGCTTCATTGCACAGAGCCACTGGTGCGTGGAGCACTCCTCATGTGACGAGTGTGCAGATGGCATGGGAAAACTTAGGACAAAGTTGAAAAAAATGCAGCCGAGTGGCACACACGCAGAAGTCTGCCTTGCTATCAAGGGGCTGTTACGTGAAGAGCAAGTGACTTCTGTGACAAACCCTGGGGGTGGACCTGATGTCCTACCAAAGCAACAGTGAAAACGGAACCAAATGGGTTTTGCCTGCAGTGCCTGGGTGAGGTAACGTTGCAGATACACCTGCTTACATGTCCCTGACATCTCCTGTGCCCCCAGGTACCCGGGCTCTGTCATGCCGTGCTTTGGGGTTCACCCGATCCAGAGCAGCGCGGAGGGGCAGCGCGGTGCCACGGTCCAGGTGAGGCGCCAGCTCCTTCCCGCGTCAGCCCCTTCTGTTACCCTGTGTGGAGCCTGTGTTAAGCTACTTGGATGTGCCTGCTTTGGCTCTGGCACATCTGCTGTCCCAGGGCTCTATGTTCTGTCACCATTGAGTGGAAAAAGGCACTTGACAGCTTGTCAGGGCCCAGATAAATTGCACGTGTCCCTTGTTAGTAGAAGACAAGTTATCTTGTGAGCAGCACCACTGGTCAAGCTGTATTTCCCAGGGATTTGTGACCTCTCTGCTGCTGTGATCCCAGTTTCCTACATCCTCAGTGCTCCCAGCGCAGTGCTGAAGTCCTGCCCCACGGCACCAGTGCTCCTGGCTGCGGCGTTACCTGGTTCCTCTCTGTCTAAATCCTCCCTGTGGAGCTGCCTGCAGGTCCCTGCTGGGCTCTCCCAGGAATAACTTGTTTGACAGTCATCAAAATGTGGGTTAAGAGACAGTGTGGCCCTGCCACCTGATTTCCAAAGGGATGTGTGCTGGGTGCTACAGCCAGCTCCGGGATGCACCCAGCCAGATGCAGAGCCCTCCATGCTGTGTCCGTGCATGGCCATCCGGCCGTGTCCCCCTGTGGCGGCCGGGACCAGGGTTATCTCGCAGGAAGGCCGGTCCTTGTGAAGTGCCTGTGAGGGCACAGCAGCTTTGAAGTCCCGGTCAGCACTGGCCTCTTGCTATAAATAAACACGGAGCGCGGTTTTGTGCCGAGAGCGCTTGTGGACACACAACAAAGCAGCAGGAAGTGAGCAAGGGGAGCACGCGCCGTGGTGGGAGCTCCAGCTGAAGCAGCACCAGGTAATTTCCCATCTCCTTAGGGATCACTATTCCTGCCTGGGAAATTCAGGGCGGAAACTCAGCTCTGTGCCACACAGGACCTCTGGGCTGGCTTGGTCCATGACAAGTGCATGTGTGGTGCAGTAGTGTAGGCTAGCAGGAATGTGCAGGTGTGTGAGGAGCCAACATGGGCTAGCAAGCATGTGGACGTGTCATCTTGCTCTGAAATCATGTCATCTGTGCAGTGTGTTCATATCCAGTCTCCCGATGCTGGGGGGAATATTTATCCCAAAAGGCTCCTAAGTACCAAGAACTCCCAGAAAGACTAGAAAGACTATCAAACTCTTCTTTTTTTTTCTCCTGCCCAAGAGCAAAATTTTGGGGTAGGAAAAGAGGATTTTTCTAAGAAAATCTGGATGTACTGTAACCTCTGTCATCATCAGAGCCCACCTGAGGGCGGTTCCTTCACTAAGACTCAAAGGCTGCTCAGAACTTCCCCACAGAGTTCTTAAGATGCCTTTTTATTTGCAGAGGTGCAAAATTCCCTGTGCTTTCATAGCCTGGGCTCAGGAAGGAGTCTCTCCGTGGCTCCTCTGAAAGGGCAGTGAGTGACCAGTCTGGCAGGCTGGTTCAAGGAGACCTGTTCCCCAGCACCCACAGCTACCTCTGCTCTGGGTCAGATACCACTGAGGATCAGATTCCCAGGGACGTGTTATGTTGCCAAGACTCCCTTCTTAGAGGTTTCCTGTGTCCTTGGAGGCCAGATGGATAGTGAGATATGAGGAAGGTGGTGGTCTATCTTTCCCTGCTCACTAGCACAGTTGCCTGGACCAGCACCCCTCTGACACTCCTTGAAATCCGTTCATCTCCTCCTTAGAGGGCTGAACAGTTAGAATATTCAGAAGTTGTTAGTAAGGCCATAGACGGGTCATCTCTGCTGTTTTTATCATGAAAACAGATTGTTTGGTTTTCTGCTTTTTATTTGCTTTTCAAGATGCATGATAATACAGATATGTGTGGGTTTGTTTGCCTTGACTCAACTTACCCCCTGGCTGTTTTTATAAGACATGTGAGCTGTAGCTGATTTATTACAGGACTTGGAATCTGCCCTTCCTCTCTTCGAGAAATACAAAGATAAGCTGGTGGCCATTGGAGAGGTAATGTGCTCTGATTTCAGCTTAAGCAGAGCTTGCTAGATTTGCCTACATGCAAAATGTGAAGGTCAATGCAATGCACTGCGTCCTTAGTGTCCTCTCTGGTCACTGCTGCTTGCATTGCTCCTCACAAACAGAGGTGAGATGAGTTGGGATTAAAACAAAACCAAAGCTTTGTTTTCCTAGCTAAACAATGTTGCAAGAGAAAAATGAAATTGCAAAATCCTTCAAGGTGGGAGTGCTTGCTTGGAGATCTTTGAGATATTGGATTCCTGCAATGAAAACATTACGAGGGAACTAGAGTCTGCTCTAGATCATTATCAGGAGGAGCGTTTCTGTGTGTGACAACGTTTGCTTCACTTTTCATTACTCATAAGTTTTACTGTATTTCCCGGTACGTCACCTTCCCAAAGGTGTTGTCCTCTGCTCTGTTGCTTCATTGACAAGAGCTTCTGCCACCCTCTCATGAGAACATTAAACCAAGGAGAACACTAGGTTGCTGACGTTTGAGGGCTACCACATTTCACGCTCTCATACACAGTTCTTTGTGCAGGTTGGGCTGGACTTCACTCCGTGGCTTGTGCCCGCAGCGCCACAACGCGAGGAGCAGCAGAGAGTCCTGGCGCTGCAGCTGGCCCTAGCCAAACAACTGGGCTTGCCCGTGTGAGTCGGGAACCTCCTCATGCATCAGGCCTTAACTCGGCCACACACCTGTTTCCTGCCCTGCATCCCTGCAGGAATCCTCTGCAGAGCTTGAGGGGCTGTTTTGAAGTCTGAGCTTATGCCAGCGCTCAGCTGCTTGAGGTTATAAAGAATAACAAAACTTGCAAGCAGTTGTGTCTCGGAGGAGGGCATCCTTGGCAGAAGCTGCCTGGAGAAACGTTCCTCTCCAGCTGTGCTGCTGCCGAGCTCGCGGGACACTTCCCGCCTTTCCCCCACAGGAGCCCTCAGCTCTTCACCATTTTGTCCTCTTTGTCCCCACATCCCCCTTTCAACAAATGCTGCCCACATGGCACCATGCAGCACGGTCATGCGGTTATTCCTCTCAAACCTTCACTTTGTGCCCCAAGTAGCGAGGAAAGGCTCCTGTTGTAGCAAGGCAGGATCTCATTTTCTTTATTTCCACACACAGACTATATTTTTATATATGTGCTGTGTGTAGTGTGCACACGTGGGGAAGGCTCACGGCTGTATCGAGGTGCCTGGAGCACTGAACAACAGAATAAGAACAAGTTAAATCTAATTAAAGCCTCTCAAAAGATTCTTCTAAATGTCAGATGGGTGTAAATGAGAACGAACAGGAAATAGCACATGGCCAGCAGTGATGAATGAAAAATAAATGTTTGGAGGAAATTAAAGACCGAGTGGCCTGGAGCACTGGTGCTTTGCTCTGTACTGTGCAATCTGACCATGGTGCCAGCCTGAGTCATCAGGAGAGGCTGTGCCAGGCAAGGATGTCCTTGGATAACTTGCTACCAGCTATTACCCTTGCACCCTTTGGACCTGGCCTAAGAGCTGTGCAGGTGGGGCTGAGCGAGGCTTATCCCAGCTTTGATGGCTGTCCCCATCAAGGACAGCCCGGCATCAAAGAGCATCATGAGCAAGGCAGGCAAAGCAGTGCTTGAAACTGCCTCTATGGGCGGTTCCAACTGCCCAAACGCAGCCCGTGGTGACATTAACTATGGGCAAGTGCTGCAGGTAACCCCTCAAAACGAGGTCAGCTTTTAAAGTTGTGCTTTCAACAGCAAAAGGGTGCAGATCAAATGGCAGCGGCCAGGGTAGCTCCGCACAGGAGGACACAAGACCTTTATTGTTCCCCACACTCAGCGTCCGCCCGAGTGGCCGGTGCCTTTATCCCCTGGCCATGCTCGGAGTGCAGAGCGGGTCTCTGCCCCCCTGTGCCCATGGGGCTCTTTATTGCTAAGAGAAACGCAGTCCCGTCGGGAAGGAGCACACTGGGACGTCGGGGAAGAGCGACGCGCGGGTTCGGTGTGACTCCCCTTCCTAACGCACGCATTTATGTTGAGCAGGAACGTGCACTCCCGCTCGGCTGGCAGGCAAACCATTGCTTTGCTGAAGGAGGAAGGTAGGAGGGCTCCTCTGATTTATTCATTTATTTGTAAAAGGTGGGTATAGGTTCATAGACCGTCCCTTTTGTGGCTGGTCTCTGGGCTCATTCCACGCGTGTTCAGGATGGGCGCCCATGCTCTCTGTTGGCACGAGGTGCTGACAAGGCGTCTGTGCCTTCAATGCGCGCATCAAGTTTCAGTGAAGTCTGTGGTGCAAGGTGGAAAGTACAGGGAGCTGCTCAGTACCGACCTGTGAATGTCAGCAAAGCAAAGCAGGAACGTTTATAGTGGAAAGTGAGGCAACAGAGACCACGAAGAGCATGGAGACTTTGGGGCAAGGTTGGGAGCAAAACAGCTGCTGTGTCTACATTATCTAGTGCATTTTGTTTGGAGTCTGAGTATGATTTCAGGAGGTTTTTTTCCTCTCTCCTTGTGGTCTGTTTTTAGCAGATCTGTATATTACAAATGTGACTTACCTTATGGGAAAATAGAAAGGGATGCCTTTATCCCTAATTTAAAGTAAGCAAGCAGATCCATGCCTATAGCATAAGCACAGCAGGAGGCAGCAGGACAAAAATAAGGGTGTTTTAGCTCTGGAAGCTGGTCTGTCACAATACAGATTTTCTCTGTAATTACCCGTCTCAGCCAGGGCCAGGCAAGCGCTAATTGGAGAACGTGTTGATTACGGGTCCTGTGCTGCATTTGTGGTGCGGTGGGATATCTACCCGAGGGCTGAGGGCGCTTTGGGCACACTCAGCAGCCATCTCCCCATAGGGAGGGCAGGGTGAACGGGTCCAGGCCTTGTGTGTTTTAGTAATTGTGCTCCTGACCCTGTAACCTTGGAGCCCGTGTGTCCTGTGACAGGAGGAGCAGATACAGGGCTTCTGGGGTGCCCAGCCCGTGCCATGAGCTCCTCCCTAGGGTTTGCTCGTGTGTTGCAGGTGTTCAGGACGCACTGCTTCACAATTTCGCTGGAAGACTGTCTGCTGCCCTGGAAGGGGTGCGAGTTGGCTATTACTTTTCTTTTCCCCCAGCTGTCACAAGGCATAACCAGGTTGGTCCTTGCTGGGTTCCTGGGAGCCCTTTCAGTTTCCCCGGGTTGTGACCAGGTTGCACCAGCCTTCTCCTCCTTTTGCCTTCTCCTCCCTTCCCAGCTTTCGTTCTTCAGTACCTGAACCCTGCAGGAGGCGAAGGAAACATGCCAGCCAGTGCCCTTCTGTGCTGCTTTTCCCTTTGCCCCGGTGGAAAGACAGCAAGATATGGGGAATATGGGAAAAAGCCTAAGAGAGACCCCATATAGCAACTTGAATCCGCGTGTGCCTGTGTGATGTCCTGTTGTGCCTCCCTGCAGCGCTTTCACCAGAATGTTAAAATAACCTGTGTCTTTTCACAATCTTTTTGAGTCTGTTGCTGGAGATCCCACATAGCTCTTGTCCTGTGCTCTTCTGAGGACCCAAAGTTTGTTGCCCAGAGCAGCTATTCTGAGTAGCTGTTATTTCCTTTCCATTCCTCTCCTTGGGTTCATAAAAAGTACAAGCCTTTTGTAGCACCTGAGGTCTTAATGTATATGAATACTGTGTTCAGCCTGTGCTTGCAGTTTGTTGGAGACCTAGGATTATCTCCAAAGGCTTAAACAGTCTGAATGCCACACTGGCTGATCCTTTGCTTATTCTACATACAAGTTTAACATAGTGCATGTTGCTATATCAATTGCTGCAGTGAGACTGAGCTCCTCACGTGCTATTCTCCCTTGTTTTATTTTCCTGTCCACACAAGCGAGCCAAGTTAATTAAACAGATTCCACTGGAGAACATTTGCTTGGAGACAGATTCCCCTTCTCTTGGTCTGAGCAAAGAGGTAAGTCTCTCTATGGCATTTTCTCTAAAGTTCATGCACTCTTAGGAGCCTTAGCACTGTGTAACGTTCATGCATACACATATTTTTATGCTGGCCTGTTGTCATTACCAAGGGAAAAGAAGAGCCACAAGTAGCTCACAAGATAGAGGAGCAATCTGTAAGTCAACACAGCTTCTGAGCTGACCTTACATGACAGCTGCTCCGGTTGTACACACAGATAAGTATTTTTGTCACCACCTCAAGGAACCCTGTCAGGTGTTGAGCAACAGCGGGTGTTGTTGCATGGCCTCTCTTCTCCATGGGACCACGAGGAGCTGAGACCTGGCTGCTCCTGGGCTGTTGTCTGGGTGAGCAGGATACCAGAGCAGAAAGCTCGGCTTTCCTCTGGCTCACCAAACATCGGGATGACCTGTGTGGTTTAGTTCTCAACACACAGAGGCCTTCATGCTCTAGGATTGTCCCACCTGAGGAGCTGCCTCTTGGTTGATGGCTATGGCAGTTAACGGCATGGCTGGCCAAGACAATAGATTTTCCTTCTTCTAAAAGAAAGGGCATTTTTATGGAGAATTGCTCAGCTTGCAGCTAATCTTGAACAATTTAAATCCTGCTGGGATTTAAATCCCGTGGACAACTGTTGGAAAGGGTCTTGGGAGAATGCTTGGAGTGCTTTCCCAGCCAAGGAGCAGAAGAGAGTCCCTCTTGATGTCTGGCTGGTTGAATTACTGTTAAAATGATTAATGCTACTGGAATGTTAATGCATTATCCATAATGCTTTAACACAGCCAGGGGCTTGGGCAGGCATTTTTTATTGTTATTCAGTCCAAACAAAATATTCTTGCTGATTTTTAGTTATGCCAAGGTCAGCCAGCATCTTCCCTATCAAGTAGAGTTAGATCTCTGAAGACTGTGGTTCTCTTCCTGCTGATAACCTCTCTTCAGAGAGAAGTAGGGAACTTCCAGCTGTTACTAAATATTTGTTTTTTTCCTCAATAGCAAGAGCAGCAGCATTTCTCAAGCTTGGGTCAGCAGTTTGTCTTTAAAAATAGAAGCACATTTCCGTAGTAAGCTCTTGATAGATCCAAAATCGAGTCCCTTCCATCTAATTCTCAAAGGATGCGTGTGCATGGAATGGGCGAGTTGATCACAATATATTGGCTAGTCAAAGAGAGTTGGGAAAGTTAAGTCTTGTTATGGTGTTTTTCGTGAATAAACAGCCTTACATTGCTGTTAACTCTTAAGTCACCCAAGACCTAAAAGTGAAGAAGAAATGTTATCTTTACTGCTTTGAACGATGAGCTCAGGTTTTTCCCCTTCAGCATTGCTTATGTTCCTCTGTAGACACAGCAGAGTGGGAGCTGTTGGCAGATGCCCATCACGTTCGAGTTGGTCACTCAGGATCTCTCATAGAGATGAGTTTAAGGGAGCATTTCCCCTTACTTTTTGGAATTCTTCCACAGTGAGATGATAAATGGCTCCTGTTAGTGAAAGGACTGCAGCCACCTCCCTGTTGTACTGTGGAGGAAGAGACAAATGGGCATCCTCACAGTTCCTGTGTCTTTCTCCTGGCACTGGAAAGAATCCAGATGCCAGCTCAGATGCAACTGCCTACACTTGGATCTTACCAGGATATCTGACACCGTAATACCTCTGACACCAAAATACCTACTCCAATTTGGCTTTTTTTTTCTGTTCTTAACAAATATAGTATGACTCTTTAAATCGCTTTTGTTCCATAGCCTTTTGTAAGCCTAGTCAATCCCATTTGGTATCTGTCCCAAACCACCATTGTTGGTTATCTTTTAGGAAAGAAACGAACCAGAGAACATCGGGATTGTCTGCCAGTACATTGCTGACGTGAAAGGAGTCGCGGTGGAAAGAGTTCGTGAAGCAACAACAAAAAATGCCTTGAAGCTTTTCCCCAAAATTAAACAGCATTTGAAAGAATGAATACTTTTTTTTTTTTAAAAAAAGAAGAGAATGTTCCTTAAAGATAACACTTCGGCCACTTTTTTTTAGGCAAATGCACTTTTTTATTGTACATAAGAGATTTAGATGGATATTATGTTTTTTCTAATATATAAATAACTTATCCCAGTAAATAAGAACCTAATAAATTTCACTTGCTGTATTTGTACGTGTTTATCTTTTTGTACACTTAAATTATTTTATGTACATAATTTTCTTCCCCTTAGGTTTGGTAAGAAAGTCAAGGGTAAAATTCCACTAGGAATATCAAATTGATAGTTGACTGTAAAACAAAAACCAGATGGCAGCAGAACAGAGGAGCCAGATGTATACGTCTCCATCTTTTAAATGCATCAAGTTATCTAAAAATGCTAATTTATTTACAATACAGCAGCCTGTGAACCTAGCACACCTATTTCAACTACATTTTAAAATTCAGAATTCATGACTAGAGTCAGAGTATTCTTATATATTCCTGTCCATAAATTGAAAGCAGGACATGGAAAACTCCTTTACTGTGGGCAGTTAAATTCACCAGTTGAGGTGACAGGCAAATACCTGGAGTCCCAGACAAACTTCAGTGGGTGCCGTGTATTGAAAATGTTGATTTTGAGGGGAATTGCAGCCTTGCCTTGCGGTGAGAGTGGGCAAATCTTGCTACAATGAGGACCCCATAGGAGGAAGCGGATGTTTACAATTTCCTTGTATTTTCCAAAAGCTTTTCAATCAAGAAATGTAAACATCTGACTCCTCCATACTATCTTTCAAGTCCAGTTTGTTGAAATTTAATACACTGCTACAATCGTTATATTCCAGCTCAGTGGGAACTTCTTCTCTCTTGCTTTCAGAGTTCTTGTTTGGAAGTCGCTTCCCTTGCTACAAGACAAGCACTCATGGCATTCCTGCCATTCAGGTTTTCCTGGGCTGTATGAGAGACCTTTGCATTTTAAAGCAAAACAGAGTTTAATGCATTGTAAGATTAAAATTTTTGACTGTAAAAACTGAAAAAACATGATCTGAAACTTGCACAAAGAAGGAAATAACAACTGTGTGCCTAAGAATACAATTCAAAAATTCTGATTTTATTTTGGGGGAAGTGTGGGTGTTTTGGCAACCTTCTCCAGTCACTGTCCCTGTGAAGTCCCAGTTCCTTTGCTCACTTCAGCTTCTTGCACTTGAGCTCAAATTTTACAAAGATAGATTGATGACTTTTTAACTTTTTTTTTACTTTTTTTTTGCAGGTGATAGCTTAGCTAGAGTTTTAAGGGTTGGAAAGAGGAGGAAGAAGTAGTTAAGAACTGAGATCACTGAAAGAATCTAAGTAGAAGTAGAAGTGATAGATAGTGAAATACATGTCTAATGGATGGGATCTCTTTATTTTGTGACGTGCCTTGGTCTCAAACACAAAGGCAGCCTTGGAGCCATGTATCATCCGAAGATGGCATTATCTGCAAGAAAAAAATTAAAAAGTTACAGAAATAAGTTGTTTTTTTTCAAGAAAATATGTTACAGCATATTCTTTTCATAGCCTAAACTTTCCATAGCCTGAAAATTTCAAGGAAAATTTCTGCCTGGTATTTAAAGTTTGGGCACAAGAAAATAATTATTGGGGAGTCAATAAATAACAATTGTTTTCAAGTACCTGCCTGATAAATGAGACATATCCTACCCTTTTCACTGCTTCCAGGAATATAGATTTTTTAAAATGGTTGCATCTACAGAAGCAATTTCTTTTGTTGTCTCTAGCATGAATCTTCAGGGCAAGCCTAAATTCAGGCTTTGAGGGTAGATAATAAAAGGACAGCAGCAGCTTTAAGTTAAATTTATGCTGTAAGCCTTGACATCAGTGGGGCTATTTTTAGGTTAATAAATTGTCCATGAAATGTAGAAATCATGATGTGCATTTTTAGTGAACTCCTGCACTGGAGGCTTCTCACAGGACAATTTTCTTTTGCTGTGCAGCAATGTCCTTGGGTTCCACTGCTCACACAGATGGATGTACCTCAAAAATAAAGGCTGTGTGAAAAATCAGAAGCATTAGGACTTTGTCTTGGTGCTGTCAATTTCTTTGGCCTTTTCCTTTCTTGTTCAGGAAGTTACTTATGGAAATAGGTATCTCTGAATATGAAATCATACTGTCCCTGAATAATCAAGTTCAACCTGGCTTCGCTTCACTGATCTTAGTGCGGATGTTAGTAGAGTGGAATTTGACCTTGTGTTGATCCATTGTGAATAAACTTACTTCTTTCTGGAAAATGTCTCTTTTCCTTATGGTAAAGACAGGTGACTTCTATCCAGGAACTCCTTCCACTGTCCGGCTGGGGCTCCTTTTCCCTACTGATCTCCAGGGAACCCCGATTGCTTTGGGGGAAATGTCTCCTCTCGGCTCTGAGCCAGATGGAGTCA
>JAUBOD010000819.1:5015386-5026211 GCA_032353885.1 Nothura maculosa | reverse complement strand
ACATATAGGCAAAAGTTCAGTCCTTGTTTTTTGTCCTTTTTAGTGCTAAATTTCTTGCTACATTGCAATACGAACCCGCTGCTTTGGGTAGATTTCTTTGGCTGTATATGTATACGTTCTTTTATTTTGTTAATGAGGAAACATTTTTCCTTGCTGTGCTTCTTTGCCTGGTCAGTTCTGCAATTTACCTTGCATGTTGGTCCTGCAGTAATGGCAGGATTGCAATGTCAAAAGCAGCATTTTGATGAAGAAAGTGTTTTTACAGGAGTAACTAGAGTCTTCTGCCTCAAGTTTTGGTCCTTGGCTGATACAAATTAATGTGCGTGCGTAACATTCTGCTGTAAAAATACTCTTTAAGGGGACTTCCTTAATGCTTAGTTGAGTGTGCTGTTTGCTAAAGATATCATTGGGGCTTAATCTAAAAATGATAAAAAAAACTGGGCCATTGAAAAACCTGATTGTGCAATATCAGTATGAGCAAACTGCTCATACTGCTGAAGGAGCACTTTGTCTTCATAATTTTTGTTAATAGTGATTATGGGGTAGATCCTGAATTCTGCCTGGCAAGGCTCTTGACTTTTATTGATTTATATTCTCAGGAAAATAATATATATTTTTTTCTTGCTTTACAGCTTGGCACTGCAATTGGCTTTTTGTTGCCACCTGTCTTGGTTCCAAATACACCTGATGATCTCGATCTCATGGCACATAATATAAGCATCATGTTCTATGGAACAGCAATAGTATCCACGCTCCTGTTCCTCCTAACAGGAGTTGGTAAGTGATCCGTTCTCGTAATACCACGAGTACAGGGACACAGGGAGTGCTGAGACCATCTCACATTAGGCAAGGAGAATTAACTTGAGTTACTTGTTGGGTGTCTTCAGGCTGCCTCTGTAGCACCAAGGTGGTGTGGAGCTTTAGTGGTGAACCTGGGAGCCAGATGTACTGGGTGATTTCAGTTGCTGCCTATGTGGGAAGCCCAGTTGTGACTTTGAATACACTCAAGAAAACTTTCAAATACTTAGGAAATTCCAAGTCATTAATGTCTTCTTTCCATAAAGAACTCGGTCACAGTTTTACTCCAAAAGCATGCTCAGTTATGTAAGGTAAATTAATTGCAGTAGCTAAGTTAAAGAAATAAACCACCCTAATTTTGCCCTTTGAAAAGAAAATTAAATATTAAAAGCAAGGACTAGGTGATGTGATTAATGCGGTTGGCTCTTGCTTATCTTCTGAGGAAGTTCTGGGGGAAATTATTTTCATGAATATATCAGCAGAAAGCTTTCATATCTAAGAAGGATGCAACAAGGGGATTTTACTGGCGTGGGGATCGTAACCTTCATCTTAAAAATACAAGAGCAGAGTAGAAAACCAGAGATGGAAGCCTTCGGTAGCTAATCAATTTTTCTCTTTGCCTGTAACTGAGGCTGCTTTTCCTAAGGTTTACTTGTGTTCTTGTCAGGGATCAGGGACAGCCAGTTTCTCATCTGTGCCATGTTTCGTGTGCAAGAGCCGCTGTCAGGTTCACTTAGTTTCTTGCTCCCCAGCAGAAGGACCTTATGTTAGAATGTAAATTCCTTCTGCTCTTCTCTAATGCAGGTACAGAGAATAAAGAGAACAAAGCCCAAACGCTTCGCAGGTGAAGTGTATCTCTGAGTGTGTGTGTGGGGTGGCAGTCAGGAACAAATACTTAGCACATCCCTAGCGGCCGTGGCTCCATTCCCACCTGAGAAAATCGAGGCCATTTTATAAACGTGTTAAAAAAAAGACCACAAATGCATCCTTAGAAATCACTCTAACTAAAACACTTTGCATTTCATATTAGTGTGGTGAAGGCAGACCCAAATCTCTCTGCTTTGTTTTTCCCTAGTGTTTGAAGAAAAGCCCAAATACCCTCCCAGTCATTCCCAGGCAGTCCTTCGGACCCTGCCTCCCGAGGAGTACTCCTACAAGCAGTCGATTATTAACTTATTCAGAAATATTCCGTTTGTCCTTTTGCTGATTAGTTATGGTAAGTTGTCTGGCAACATGCTCCAAATAGGTACCTAAAGCTTTATTTATTTACTTACTTATTCAGTGTGACTATTGGTGTCTGTGGCTGTGAAAGACATGCCCATCTCCTTCAGGTGTGGGAAGGGGACTGTACAGTGAAACTAAATGTGTATCTGAAGACATTTTATGTCAGTAGAAAATCTAGGTAGGGTGGAAAAGAGAATGGCCTTGGTACCCTCTACTTGCAGAGGAAAAAATAAAAATTCATGAGTTTTTTTGCCTTGCTTTATTGGTAAAAATAATTGAAATAAGTGATTTACATCAAGTTCTCAGTTTCAGAAGCAGTGAACATGATAGCTTTAGGGATACAATCTAATTCTTCTCAGCAGCCAGTGATGCCTTTGACAGTGGCCCTTGACAGATTATAGGGATGAGACAGTTATCAGAAAAATCTCAGCCTATCCAGGCAAGCGGTGTGTTTGTGCAGAATTATCTAGTAGAACATATTTATCATGCAAATGTAAAGTCTACCTGGCACATATTGAACAATAAGGGGTAAATCATCCTCTTTTGTTTTTGTAGGTATTATGACTGGGGCGTTTTATTCTGTCTCGACTTTATTAAATCAAATGATAATAACACATTATGAGGTAAGTTTCTCAAGTTTTCTTATTTTTTTTAAATTTGCGTGTCTGTTTCTAACTGTACATTTGCAGTTTTTCTGTTGCCTAGGCGCTGTGTGTGCTCAGACATCTGGTTTCCTTTGTACCCCTCTGTGGTTTCGTGCCTCTCGTGTCATTGAGCTGTGGAGTCACAGGAATGTTTGTTTGTGCTTGTGACCGCCGAGAGGTCTGCACTTGACTCGCAGTGGAAGCAAGTTATTAATGAGCCCCCTATAAATATTTGTTGAAAGGGAGAAGAAGTGAACGCTGGGAGAATTGGCTTGACACTGGTGGTGGCAGGAATGGTGGGTTCGATTATTTGTGGTTTGTGGCTGGATTACACTAAAACATACAAGTAAGTGTGGGTAGGCATGTGTGGGGGTTAAGGGTAGGAAAACGGTGCAACCGTGGTAGGAAAGTACTGGAATGCAAGGGAAGCAGCAAGTCCCTGATCTCTCAGTAGCCTTCACATGGGCTGTGACCAGAGCTTGAGACTTTCAAGTTGGTTCTGGACCAAAAGAGAGAGGGAAAGCTGTGGAGAACATGAAGAGCTGAAGAGGTTTCTACCTTCTCCTTACCCTTGCCCTGCAGGGAGTGTAATGCTAATAAAAAAAGCCCTGTATGTCCTGCATAAAGTGGCCAGCTGTCCTGGTGGTTATTCCTCCTCCTCCAGGGACTACACGAAAGCTGAAAGCAGAGTCTGTTGTTTTGTTTTGCTCTGGTTGTGTTGGTTTATTTATTTATTTATTTTCTGAAGCAGACGATCAATAGATTCTCTCATTTATTTTTATTTTTAACACTCTTTCTTGGCCTTTTAATAAGGCCAATGCTTGTGTTAATGGAGGGGGTGGCTGTCAGCGGAGCAGAGCCTGTTTTGGGGCCAGGAGCTCGGGGTGGTCCCCGTGCTGGTGTGGGCCCACGTGCTGCCTGCCCAAACCCGAGGCTGGCTCTGGGAAGAGCTCTCCCCTGGGGACTCTGCTGAGCCAGGGCTCCCAGAGCCTAATGGACGTTAATGCTCTAGATTGGCCTTATTTCTGCATGTGGCCTAGCCTGTAAATGAATTAAATGTGCTTTTATTTTTGGGGTGACAATCATTATTCTGAATTTGATGCAAATAAAACATCCAAATGGGGTTTGTGTGACTTGCCTCAGAAGCTGACTTTTCGCACTAATAACGTTTGATTTGACTGCTCATCTTTTGATTTTTGGGTAACGGCCTGTGCTGCAGGATGTCTGAGAGCCACAGCTTAGTGGAGAGCTACAACAGGCTTGAGGTGATAGTGCCTGATGCGATTTATTCTTTAAGAGTCTGAGAATGTCTCTTAGTCTTGAGTGAAGCAGCCATAGAACTAAGACTAAGGAGCTGGGGACGGGATGCCCTCTCATGGAAATGCATGATGTGTTTGAGTCAGTTACATGAAGCAAATTTCCCAACTGCAGGATGTCATTTCTGAGGCAATGTTTGTATGACTTTGCATGATGTCAGCAACGTGCCATGTTCTTACCTTAACTATGTGTATATATTTCTTGTTGGCTTGCAGGCAAACTACTCTGATAGTTTACGTTCTGTCTTTCCTTGGAATGGTGGTGTTTACTTTCACCCTGGATCTGGGATACCTGGTGGTGGTGTTTGTGACTGGAGGAGTGCTTGGGTAAGCAGCTAAAGAGAACGGCAGTTCTGCTCACGTTGAACATCTGTAATAATGGGAAAAGCTAAGGGCTGTGGTAACTGAATGATGCTGTTGAATCCTGTGCCACACTCTCAACGTATAGCTATATCTTACAGAACAGTTGTTTAATATACTTCACCTTCTGTTACATCAGTGTAAATCTGAAGTAAATTACATTTAACAGCAATCTGAAGTGAATTGCATTTCAATTTCATATCCCCCCCAACAGAAGCTTGTAGGTGGCCAGTTTGTTTCATTCCAATTCACAAAGACCACTGGAATAGTTAGTTAAACTTCCTTCTTGTCTTCAGTGGCTGTTTGACTGGAGCCTAATGGAGCAAATTTAGGAAGATTGGCTTCTATCTGTGTTACTGATTTATATTTTGGTGGCCCATTTGGTGCTTTGTGAATTCAGAAGAACATGTATTGCAGTCCTGAGAGAGGTACAAGCTAGAAACCATGAATATTTACATGAATCTTTAGATTGATCTTTGCATGTGTATTATATTTGCAAGTAATTAGTTTTTAATTATGCAGTGATTTGTGCACTTGAGAAGGTTGTTCCATGTGTGTGGAGTGCAGGTGGTTAGGGGAAGCAGGGCAAATATATTAAAATTTGTTTGTCCTCCAAGAAAGAGGTATAGCAGAAATAGTTGGGAGATAGGGCAAAACAAACCCTATCCAGAATAACAGCTAGTTCCAAATACCATCTATCTATGTCTTGATTTTCTTTGCAGTGATAATAGATTAAAAACCACGCTTGTCATCCTCTTGTTTTCCTCCTCTGCAGGTTTTTCATGACTGGCTATCTCCCCCTTGGGTTTGAATTTGCTGTGGAAATTACGTACCCGGAGTCTGAAGGCACCTCATCCGGACTCCTTAACGCCTCAGCACAGGTTATAGCATTTCCTCCAATGCAAGACCACTCTGCTAGAACCTGAGAAATCTTTATTAATTTGTCTGCTATGTTCTCGCTGTATTGTTCTAGTCTTCATTTCTTACTTGCTTTCTATAAGATGTGGTCTGCACTTTGCAAGCAAAAGAAAAATGGTGAATCCTTTCTCTGCGATACTGATTGACTTATTTGTTTGCAGATATTTGGAATTATCTTTACCCTTGTTCAAGGAAAGCTCACAACAAACTACAATCCCCGTGCAGGAAATCTCTTCCTTTGTGCTTGGATGTTTGTGGGCATTATCTTAACAGGTAACTAGAAATACAAGCAGTGACTTACCTCTTATCTAATCATTTGGGTGGTTTTAGCTAGTGAATTTATGTGATCTTGGGTGTTGAGGATTTATTGCTTGGCTTTCCTGTTTGAGCTGAGGACAAAAGTTAGCTGTAAGAGGATGATGTTTTTAAAACAATTTATTTATTTTTGTGTATGTGTTATTTAAGTATGTGCTGTGCATACACGTCGTGCTCAAGGATAATGTTGCTACTATGTGGACCATCTGTTTGGATGCATTTCTTGACGGTGTCTTGAACTTGAGGCAGAAATCTGTCTGTAAGGAGGCTAGTAAATGTAAAGAAGTGCAGATGTAAACAAGGGCAGTTTGCAGTTTCTCGGATAGGAGGAACTGCTGATGTTGCTTTAAGCTGTGCCAGGAATTTACACACGCCAGTACTTTTTAAATGTGCTAAAAGTGTCAAAACCATCAAATTTAGCTGCAGGTATTAGCAATTTAAAAGTTCTTATTGTCCCTTCTGGCACGTGCTATGTGAGGAGCAAGTTCAGATTGTTGGTAAGAAATCAAATAGTGATGGCTGTGTAAGAACGAATACAGAAATTGTGAATATGGGCTGAAAGTAGCTCCTTGTGTGTGTTGTACAAAACATCCATCTCAGAAGGAATGTTGTTACTGAGTCATTCTCTGTTTGCTTGATTGTTTCAGCCTTAATAAAATCAGATTTGCGAAGACACAATGTGAATTCAGGGATTATGAACGCGGACGTTAAAGCTGTAAGTGCCGAATCTTTTCCCTTGGTTGTATTATTGTCCTTGAATGCTTGGCTTCCATGGGCATGGTGATATTAACAGGAAAGGAGTAACTGGCATGACCCTGTCATGCGACTTCTTCCTGGTTCTACTGGAACAAGTCACCTGGGTTCCTAACCTCAGATACCTCTTTCTCCCCTTAGTTCCCATGAAAAAATTGAGTATACCTTTGATTCTATTTTTTTTTCTGAAATTTAAGTGCCTAATACTGATCTCTGGTTTCATGTTTTTGAATCTAGCTCTTTCACGGCCGCAGTTAGCGGTGTGAGTTGTGAAGTGTTTTTGTGTGTTGGGTTAGGAGGTCGTGGTGCCTGCTGCACTTGGAAAGAAGTGTTAGAAAGAAGTGGCATCCCTTTAAGTCGAGTCCAGGTGTAATGGGCAAAAGTCATGGTGCAGTTTGTACACTGTATTTCATTTTACTGTATTCATTTTTCATGAAAGGATTAGTCCATTCTTTTTCTGAGCCCTCCCTTAAATTTAGATGGAGAGAGATCCCAAGATCAGCTTTCCAGGCACTAGGAGAAATCAGAGTGATCACCAAGGTTCTGCTGTATCTGAATGTAGCGGAGAAGAAAGACAAAAGATTATTTGTGAAATTTAACATGTGATGATCAGTATCTATTTGTGGTAAATATGTCTCTTGGAGTAATACCAAGAAAGAAGGGACAACAAGGCTTTCATTAAGTGCCTTTCTCAGCTAATTCACCATATATATAAGTGTAGTCCAATGAACCTAGTTGTTGCCCAGGAGTACTGAGGACAGGAGCAGCTTCTGCTATATAACAGTCTAATTCCTGTTTATTTGTCTGTTTTACAGGTACCAGTTGACAGTCCTGTAGAACATGAACCTTGCACTGCATTAAAAGTCCAGTCTTCTTTGTGAGACTGAAAGAAGGAAACTTAAAAACGCACAATTTTGGTCGAACACTGGACAATACTAATAAGTGTAATCACTGGATTTGTATGTATATAAAATGTATTTGTTAGATACTGGTGATGTTTGTGCAGTGGAAACTGTGAAGATGTCTGGTTCATTTTGCCTCAGATGAACGGTTGACCTTTATATGGAATATTCATCCAAGCAATTTCCAAGTTTACTGGTAGAGTAGTTTCACTAGCACAGCACTGTGTGAATGCTCACCTCTCCTGGGAAAAATGTACATTCAGGATGCACGTGGAAAAATCGGGAAACTCTGAGTACAATCGTATCAGAAATGCCTGTTTCTTATTTCTTTTTCCAAGAAATCAAGAATTAGTTAATTATTCAGATTTTTCTTGGTGCATTTGAAAGTCAGAGTAGGTAGCTGCACAACTGGAGGGTATTAATACTTCTGTGTTTTGTTTATATTTTTTACTATATCTGGTGTATACTGTCTGTTCCTTATGAGAAACTTTGTCTATAGCACAATCCTGAAAATAAGAGATGACTACAATCATGAATATTTGATGCTGGCATCTGACATTTCTTTTGCCTTGAAACTTCTTGATAGATACCAGAAGGCATTTAAAAGAGGACACTTCCTTATAGGTTCATCATAACATTTTGGGGAAATCTAGAGAGTTTCCTGCTAGACAAACTGAAGAAGAGCTTCTTATGAAAAGAAGGAATAAGGCCTTGGATAGCTCTGCTGTGAAGTGTTCATAGGCAAGGGAAAGCCACCGCTCCGACTGCCTCTACGGAGTATTTGGAGCTTTCTCAGTTTAAGTGAGAGGAGTACATGTTTACAAAGAGATGGTGCCTTTACTCTGTAAAGATCCTTGCCTCATCTTAGTTTCATTAGTGCTGCTGATCAAACTCGTTTCTGTGTGTGTGTGGCCTCCACTAAGTATTGGTGGAGTATCAGAAAATGTGCTCGGTCACTCTTGCATTTGTTTTTCTCTGCATTATGAATTGTGTCATCTGTATGTTGGGAAGTTTTGTGCTCATCGTGGAACTTAGAGGGGAACCATGTCTTGTCTTTCACAGTTGGTCTAAACTGTAAATATGACTGAAAGGAATACTGTAATGCTTTACTTCACCTGATGAAATGATTCCTTGTTTTACCCTGCACCTTGGCCACAAGCGCCGTGGATCTCATTAACGTTCACCTTGTGCTGTGACACGTCTGAAATGAGCACGTGGGCTTCTCCCAGCAGCGCTTTGAAAATGCCGTGCTCTATCTGCACAGTCACAGGGTTGGTAGCAATACAGGGTGCTGAGGCCCCCTTATTCTGAGGAGTCACACATGAGTTTGCTGCCTTCCCATGGATGTTGCTCAGCGGAATAGAGGCGACGGTCCCAACAAAACTGCTGGCATTGCCCTTTGGTAACGCGCATGGCTTTTGCCTCTGGAGCCATGGGAATAACACATACCAATTTACATCCTCCTTCCTTAACCACAGCTCCAGCAAATCAGCCGCTGTGTTCCTGGCCCTGTGTATTTCCACTCTTACACACCATTAGCTCTGCAGTTTTGGAAAAGTGTTTCCTGCATCTGCCATGGAAAGTGAATTCATTATGCACGCTGCATGTCTAAATGTTCAACTTCTGTGACCCTATGCTATGTTTTTTTTCCTAGAATCTATGATTTTCCCCCCTCCTTCACCTTTGACTTTTTGATGTTGAGTTCCTCTCCCTGATACTAGTTTCCACTTTCTTTGGAGTTTGTAAGAAGTCGACTCCTTCCTTCTGCTGTACAGAGCCTTTTTCAATAATGAACTATCTCTGCTGGCTCCTTGTGTTTTATGTTTTGCCAAATTACTTGAAAAAGATGTAAACAAGGTTTTGGCATTCTGGAAAGAGCCTGCTGGGCCCTTGAAAAGAAAATATTCCTAAGAATGAAGCCTTAATTACATCCTGGATTTAATACCTCCCAAAAGGAGCTTGAAAGCTTGAAACTTGTCAGCTGTGTTTATCTAGAAGCTGTTTCCGAGCAAGGATAAAGTATATAAACACAACGCCCAGTAACAAAATAAAGACCAAACCAGGTATTTTACACAACAGTTTTCTTGTCTGTGTCTCAAAAAATGATGTTCCAACTAGTGGCCAAAAAAGGTCTGACGTTGTTGGATTGTTGGAGCTTTCTATGCTTGTGCTTTTAGCTGGGGGTCAGCCAATCAAAACATGTCTGGAGTGGGAAAGGAGGTTTCTAGCTCTGAGCCTTTTGATTCTGGCTCAGCCCTCACGTGAGAGGAGTGGTAGGGCAGGGGCAGCGGAAAAGAAGCCTCCTGAAGGAGAGGCAAACACTTGTGATTGGAGTGAAATGTCATCTGGGAGAGCACACATTTGGAAACAGAGTCATGAAGGGCCTTTCAGTCCGTTGCTGGTCAATGTGTATTGATGCTTCAAGGGAACTCTTGAGGATGTGAGGAAAATCTGTGTAATCTTTAGTGTAAGACATGCCCTAGGTGTCCCTGCTTGAGCAGGAAGGTTGGACTAGATCATCTCCAGAGGTCCCTTTCAACCTTGAACCTTCTGTGATTCTGTAAGCACTAGGGCTTTTCCCAAGTACCAGGGGCCCAGCGGGTGCAGAATACCTAACTTCACCCTAAAAAAGGGCAACTTCTACACCCAACCCCACCCATGTGAAGCTTTTGGTAGTTTCAGGTGGAGGGACCTGGGAAACATTGACTCATTTTTATCTAAGTAACTCCTAAAATGGTCTCAACATCCTTTTTTTCTGGTGGCTGGGTTTGAAAAATTCAGCTTGATCACAGAGCCAGGAACTTCTTTAAATGGAAATGATCTTCAGTTTGAAAGAAGAGTTCTTCATAGCATTTATTTTATAGATTGGTGCTTGCCATTATAGTGTCTCTTCTGCTGCTATAAATGGTGACATTTCCAGAGAAGGGAAGAATTGGGAAGAGCAAATAGCAAAGAAATCCAGGCTGCTGGAGCTTCCCTCGCCACATCCATCCTCCTGGCCATGCCTCGTGCTCAGGACACTGGGCTCCCCGTGGCCGGGGTTTGGAACATGGGATGCCGGCCAGCGCTGCCCAGTGGGAATCTGCGTCTAAAACAGCTTTGGACTAACTTGTACGTTTACAGCCAAGTGAAACTGCTTAAGCTCTTTCAGTATTTATTACTTTGATTTTCTGTGCTGTTGACCTGTGGGATTCCTTGCATGAGTGGGAACTCATGACCTTTCCTGTTGCTGTCTTCTTCAGTGCCTGCGTGTACCACCTGCTGCAGGGTTGAGGGCCACGAAGGATTGATTCACCTCAAGCTAAAGGGTAACCTGGGGGGATTCCGCTGTGATTTCCCCACTGCCACTATGTGATCTGCTAAGAAAAGTGAGGTTAATGCACGAAATAGAGTGAACAGAGCCAAAATATTTGAGAAGTGTGTTTAAGACCCATGTTAATTACTGCTCATGCGTTGGTTCTCTTCATGAAGATAGCGGAGATCTTGCTGTAACTTATTTTTGTTAATGCCCCATTCTTTGTTTCAAGAGACAATTTAAAGTTGCTATGAATATTCTCTCCATGCAACGTTGTACCTTTGTGTTTGTGTGGGGAAT
>JAUBOD010000819.1:4926464-4936715 GCA_032353885.1 Nothura maculosa | reverse complement strand
CTGGCCCAACTGATGCATCCTGACTTGTTAAACCAGGGTGAGCAGAGCCCTTAGTCTCCTGTAAGGACTCTTCATTGACTAGCTCCTCATCCTGCCACCTCACAGGCAAAATATCAAGGAGTCTCAGCAGTATGTGACTCAGCCCTGTTTGTTTCTGAGGCTCAGACGTTGCAGTGGGAGGCTATAACACGTTTGTGGTAGTGGTACCTGTAGAGATAGGGCTTCCCCTGTGCGTGAAGATGTGTAGCTGCACCTGCACGTTCTGGGTAGCCTGTGACATTTCATCCTTACAACACAAGGGAGAGAATAATCAAACTGAATTGCTTTTCATCGGGCATCTTATCCCTTGGGAAAATACAAAATAGCCTGTGCCCAAGTCAGCTCTCTTTTCTCCTTGCTCTGTATTACCTTCTGTGACTGTGGAAATGAAGACATGGGTGGTCCGTCCTCTGCTGGGCACTTCCCTGGATTTGGGTAGATCCAGTTCATCTTGTGTCCTGTTATTTCTAGAGCTTCTACAAGCTGGCAGGGAGGTTCTGGTGTCTTTTTCATAGCAAGCAGGCCGATTCCAGCACCCTACAGAACCACAAATGCTTTCTAGTTATTCAAGACTTCTACTCCTTATAGGTGCTATGTGTCACTTTTGAATCTATGTGTCATTTTTTAATCATGTTTAGTGTTGAAACATAAATATTTAATATCCTGTGTAATAAAAAGCCTTAAATCACTGTAGCTAATTAAATACATCTAGTTAGAGATTTCACACAAAAATATGCCTGTTTCGAAGATAAGGATGATGCAGTTGTTAAAGCATGTTTCTGGTCTTACATGTAACTGATGATTTCAGACTATTTTGTGTAAATCAGCTTGTCTATGTATAAATATATATAATGTACACTATGTTTCACTTTCAGGTATTGGTGTTTTATCTTACTCTCCTTTATAGAATGGAGTGACTTTTACATGTAAAATGGCAATACATATTTTTGCCACATGGTGGCACCAAGCAAATAGAAATAGACACTGACAACCTGAACTCAGAACAGGTAGCCAGGGAACCCGGAAGAATCCTTGACACTTGTCTGTGAAACCTGTCTCGGAATTGCCTCTGGAACGTAACCAACTTGGAGGGGCTTTTCACTTATCTGAGACGAGCTTCTTGCCAGCCACTCCTTTTGCTTGCTACAAGGAGATCTTTTTATTCCTTAAGGCCGGCTTATCAACACGGTGTGTGGGTAAATTTATTACTGCAACTCTGTAGACCTGTGTTGTTCAGTTGGAAGTAGCTGGCTTCTGAAAAGGCCATCGGGGCTCTTCCAGTTTGGACCCTTTTCTTAGCGGGTGGCACATACAGAGCAGGCAGTGGTTGCCCTTGCTCACTCCGAGGGAGCATCTGCCCTGACGTGGTTGTCACCTCCGGGTATTTGCTCTCAGAAGTGTGGTGCTGTGAGATACGCACATGTGTGGGCTGCCCGTGTATGTTCTTCTGTTCCCCCTTGCAGTGTTTGCATTCTGAGGCTCTTCATGCCCTGTTTACGCTCCTGCCAAGAAGCCTGGGGGCGGTGACGTGTGTGCGGAGAGGCCCTTGTGTAACTGGCGCTCGGACATCTGCTCTGTGAGCGCCTTAGAGCTGGCCCTGCTCCCTGCGTGCGCTCCCTGTCACGCCTTGGGCACTGCGTGGGAGCAGAGCAAACTCCTGACATGGGAGCACAGCCCTTCAACTACCCATTCCTCAGGTTTTAGTTTTATTCATTAGAGATCCCTCTCCTATCCAGTGAGAGGGAACCGTAGCTCTTGTTTCCTTTTTCCTCTGACTACCTATCCATTCTGCTGCCCCTTTTGCATTTGAGTGTGTGCAAGGCCAGAGCTTTTGGAAGGCAGGTCTGTAATGGGCTATGGGGTAGGGAATTAGGAAATAGTCAGGCAATTCTTTAACCTTCTGGAATTCAAATCTTTCAGCTTTTTAAACGTACAAGAAGATAAATATATTAATTGTTAGAAACTTTGGCTCACAACTAGAATTGTTCCTTTGTTTTATTACCATGTGACAGCACTTTGAGGTCAATGTCTTGCTTCAGGCCTGTGGTGGAAAAATTGATAGCAAAGCACCAAGTTCTACTCTGCAAGCTAACTGTATGGTGTGCAGAGCTAGTGCTTTCCTTTACTGTGGTGCAGAACGTTGTTTATGTCATGATTGGGGGACAAAAAACAGATGGAGAGGCTAAAGTTATGGAAAGTAGAGGAAGGAATCCCTCCTTGTTCACTTCTCTGTTTTGTACCTCTGTTCTGGCAACATGAGCTTTGGTATCAATGGGTAGATAATGCTTGCATATTGCTGGTTTTTAGGAACTTGCAGCACGTGATGAGGCAGGAGCATTTCCCAAGAGAGCCAGGGACCTTTCAGCAATATGGTCAGTCCACACGGAGTAGAGAGGTATGAGATCTGACTCCTAAGGTTGAGCGAGCACACGTGCATTGCTAGTGCGTTGCCTATGAAGGTCCATGTTAAGCACCAACACCTGCACAGAGACCATCCATTTAACTTGTGGTAGATTTGGGGCTTTGTTTTCACAGCAGCTGCAGTTGGGTGCAGTGAGTGTTGATCCATTAAGGGGCTGGTTAAGGAGCTGGGCAACATGTACTTTGATTGAAGAATGTGCCGCCTGTTAAGCCAGCTCAGCAGCCACAACCTGTATTTTCCAGGTATCTGTCTGTTGTATTAGGTGTCTATGATTTCTAGAAGAGCTGTGGGTGTCTTTGGAAGCAGCCTGCAGAAGTCAGTGCCATGCTGCTTTATGTTATTTTAGTGCTTATCTAGTAAGCAGAGATGGAATAAAAATTACAGAATTACAGAAAACGCAATAAAATGACTTTGACTTTTAACCCAGAAATGCATATGCAGTGAAATAGTGAGAGTACTTTGGACAATTAGATGATATTTCTGGACATTACCAAAGGCAAACTGACTTGTATCTAATTCCTGGGATTACGAAGGAGTTTGGCTTGAACCTGTGATGGAGCAGGAGTACAAAAAGGAGCCCAAAAGACGGTGCTTCATGGAAGAGGGAGTTTCTGGCTTCCAGAGTAAAAGCACCTTTGCCTCTTTGTTGAATGATGCTTCTGAAGCTTGTTTCTGTTGCAACAAAATAGTTATTTTGTGTTCCTTTCAGTTGTTAAATTAGGTCCATTGAATACTATGTAGAGTAGAAATCTCTTAGGTACTTACAGAGCATCTTCTGTGAGGCTGTGGCTACCCAGGAGTTGTCTCATTACAGCTGTTTTGGAGCAAGTGGCAAACCTGGCTTTTTAGGGGTGTCAGGGCCCCTGGCTGGGTGTTGGCCGAATCGAAATGAGGAACTTTGTACTGATGCTGTGTGATCAAGGCCGTGTTGGAGAGCTGAAGCACACCGGGTTTCCGTGGGCCGGGACACACGGAGGGGATGAAGCATCAAGCCCTGCTTGGACTGGGTTGTCCATGCAGTGCTGCCCCTCTGCTAGTGCCTTATATAGCCTTGATCTTATAGGCCCTGTTTCAGTAGCTTAGGTGTTTGGGAAGGCCTTCCCTATTGACTGGTTACCAGATTAAGAAAGAATGTTTAAAATATTGTAGTTTGCTTGTGTGTCACAGTACAGTATAATCACTCTGTACTCCTGGTGATGCTATACCCTGTGTTCGTGTGAGCTGGGAACTGCTTCTAGCTGGTGTGTGTTGACTTCCAAGGCCACTGTAGAGAGCTTCAGAGCAGACTTGTGCCATAAGGTCATCCCACGGAATAGATGTTGGATGGATTATCCTGAGTAAAGCCATTCCATATGCAGAATGACTTGGGGTATACACCTCATCACAGAGGAGCAGCAAAACGTGGCACCTGCTAATAAAGGCAAAGTCTGTTAACAGCCACATTCTGGTGTGTAAATAAATATTTAAGACAAAGTCTTTAGACTTCAAGACTTCTGTGTGTAGGAAGGCTGATAAAGGGCTGCTGTGGGGTTGTCTTCTGACTAGCATAGAGCTTTGCCCTACATGTGCAGGGGACTCGTAGCAAGGGCTGTAAGCAGCGAGTCGTGAAGGATGCAGAGATGACTGCAGTACGTAACGTGACTGCTAAGGAACAAGTAAGTACGTGACAAGATGGGCTTTAAAAAAACTGTATTCTGTTAACCACGTCATGGAGAACAGCTGGTTTTACTGGCTTGATTTGTGACCTTTCCAAGATATTTGAGCCTGTCTTTATAGCAGCTTTTTGCCAGGCTGCTGCTAAGGAGCTTGTCCGGGGTGCTCTGCAGCCTCTCTGAGACACCTCCTGCCGCTGGCTTCTCAGTTTTGGAGGTTTAGGCCATCAGTGACCCTTCTCCTCTTAGCAGTGCAAATACAGTATTTCCTGCAGTATTCCATAAAGGTGCATAAAAAGAACATATGGGTTGTGCTAATAGATATCTATATGTTATAGTATGATCTGTATATCTGTATATTAACACAACTGAAATATATTAGCGCAACATATATATAAATATATAATATATATGTCATAAAGATCTGAGATAGGTGCTTTACCATGAGATTCTGAGGACAATGTCATGGTTACTTTCCCCTTGCCCTCCAATGTAGTTCTTCATTTCGCAGTATTTTAATCTTCAAACAAAATAACTTCTAATTTCAGGGGTAGGTGTCTGTGTCCCTGGGCCTCCTCTGCCCCGAAGCAGGTAGTGTTTGTGGCTGCTCATTCTCACTCACACTGCTCCCTTAGTTAAGGAGGGAGACTGCAGGGAAGATTTGGCAATGTGTTTCCTCTCTCCTATGCTGGTGGCTTGTGCTTTATTTATTTATTTATTTATTTATCCATTTAATTTCTCCAGACAAGTATTTAGGTAGGTGGTGTAAAAATCTTAAGCCTTAGGTTTGCTGTAGGATGCGGAGTTGCTGACTCCACAGGAACTGAGTGTCTGTGTGTGTCTAGAGCAGCCTGCATTGAAGGAGGCATGTGTATAAGAATATAGATATAATTGTTGTAAAGATCCTCAAAAGTTAGGAGGAGGATTCATAGGTGCCCACTCACTGTCACACATGGGTTCCTCAGCGTGTGCAGTTTCATCTCTGAGTTGCTTTTCTTGCTTGCTGGAGGGCAGTGCTGCCCTGAGCCTTCAAAAGGCAGGAAAGAAAAGAACAGGTGTGGGGAATGTGGTGCATCTCAGTCATTCCTGACTCCTCCAAAATGAGTGAGTGGGTGGTGTTTGATGTGATCTTCCTCAACCACAAAAAAATAAAAAAGTTTTTTACCACAATGATCCTAATCTTGGGATTATTTTGCGGTATTTACACTTTCTTTCTAATGGTGAAATTGGCTCCCTCCCCAATGTAAATCATTAATACACGGTACAGCATACCAGAGGTGAGCAGCTCTGGGGCTCATTTTGCCATTCCAGAGCGCTCCCTGCAGCTGAAAGCTCTTTCCTGGATCCCGACGTGTCCAACTACCCCAGCATCCGCCGCGTTTCGCTCCTGTAATTGGTTGAAAATAAAAGCTTGCCCACTCTTGTGCCCAAGTTTGTGGGGGCTCGTTCCTAAAGCAGCGGCTCTTCCCTCTTCTGAAGCGCTGGGGTTACAAAGCTGTGCCCGGAGTGGTCAGCGATTCGTGCGGGCTCCAGCCGCATTGTCCCTTGCCGTGTGCCCGAGCTTTTGTTTGGCTGCTGTGGACAAAGGAGGCCGCTTCCCATGATGTAAGAAGTGTTTGCCCTAAGAAGAACAGAGGTCCTCTTGAACCAATTAGGCAAAAATAACAGCTGGGCTACCCACTAATAAGGAAGGTGCTGCTAAACCTCTTTTCATTGTGAGAAGAAATAAATCTTTTAAGGCTTACTCCCTTGCATTTTTATAGAGAGCGATTCTTTGAAAAATTCCGCAATCCAGCTGGGTGATATGTGCAGGAAGACTGTGAAGAAGATAAAGAAACTTTTAAAAATAAAAAATGGTATTATAGCTATTAGATTTGGCAATTATAAACGTGTCATTGAAGATTTCAGTATTTAGAGAAAGTTTTACTGTTTAAATTGTTAAGTGCTCGGAGTTTGGGGTTGGCACAACAGGCAGTCTCCGGCAAGTTCCTTGCTCGGCCCGAGGACAGGCCTTCCTGAAGCACGTCCCCTCTGATGTGCTCTTAGACAAAGGCAGCCCACATGTATTTTTAGTAAGAGTGAGAGAAAAGCGGGAAGACTGGGAATGAGGAGGTTACAGAGGGCTGGGGAAAGTGGGGCCAGCTTCAGTCCTGCCTGCTCCATGGAAATACCTTGGAGCAGGCGAAGCAGCAGGTTCAGTGGGAAGGCACCGGCGGCCCTTCCCCAGGGAGCCTGTCCTGCACCCTGGGCCGGGCAGTGGTCACACACGGAGGGAGCGAGGAAGGAGGGAAGGCAGGAAGGCTCCTCCTGTGCATCCCACATGGCTCCCATATGCCATGGGTTGTGAACAGCCATGCTCCACATCACCACATGTAGCGGCAAGTGGTGCCTGGAGCTGTTTGATTCTCGCTGTCCCGCAAGTCCATGCGACTTCATTGCGCCCTGTATCTGCAGAGAAGTGTTAGCCTACTGCTAAGCTCCGCTTAGCGCAAGCTGGGCAGCCCTTCTCCACACTGGTTTCCCTGCAGTTCTTCTCCCGCAGGTTTTGTCGCTGTTGCCGTGTTTATTGCACGTGGTCAGTAGCTTTTTGCTGGTAACCTTTCAACGTAAATCATTTTCCTATGTGATAGTTGTAGCGGACCTGGCAGTTGAATCAGCAACTGGGTGAGCTGTTACTTAACACCTCAATATTGGGTTAGTTAATTTTTGAAAGATATATGCTCTTCCAAAGAGCCATGGTAGTGGGAGTAGAAAACTCTATAATCTTGCTGCTTTCCCTGGTGGTGCTGTTATTTACATACAGTAGGAACAGTTTCTTCTCTCTCCTTCTCACTGGAAGCAATGGTCCTTTGGGAAAGCAAGCAGGCGAGTCAAAGACAAGCTCGGGAGCAAAATAATTTGGGTATTTGTGGCTTCTATCAAACTATCAAGATCATTTGTGCGTTGTAAGGAACACGTGTCTTTTGTAAAAACATTATAGCTGAACCGTCCTTAGAAATAAAAATTAAAGAACAAATTTTAAATCGTTGGCTGCTGTTTTAATGCCCTGGCTTCTCTTACAATGGTTAGTAGGTGGCCTGGTCAGCCCTTCCAAAGCCAGCTTTCGTTTTAAGCGTTTTAAGGTTTTTTCTTTTTCTTTTCTCTCTCTTTTTTTTTTTTTCTTTTTTTTTCCCCAAAAAGGCAGCGCCTTTGGAAAATGAGGGAGCAGCCTGCCTGTGTAGATGAAGGCTTGTATGTGCAACAAAGTAGCTGCGGAGTTTTTATATTCTGTTTGCAGTAGTAGTAAACAGAGCATCTAAAATAACCACTTGCACATTGCAACAAACACATCATCATTTGCTTAAAAAGAGTTATAATTACAGTTGACGAAGCATGGACACCATAAAAAATGCATTAGTTTGGCTTGACACATTAATTACCTGTTTTTGCAGATGTTTTTATATATTGTTGTGTGAACGGTTTACAAAATAATTACAGGAAAGTCATATGGAAAATAAACTAAGTGGGTGGTTTCTCGCCTTCATATTTTCATTCATGTGGAGCCGTGTGCGGCACAGCTGCTCCGCAGCAAGCGCGGAGAGGGAGAGAGCCGGGGATCTTGAGGGGGGCTTCATTCCCGGGGCTCTATCATCTGCATTGCTGCGCTCTTGCGTCTCCCTTTTAGCAGCGCAGGTTTTGAACATGTAAAATGACATTGCTGATTTAATCCCAGTGATCAGGAGGGGGAAGGCTTTTGATCCTGATCAGATGAAACATAAATCTTCTAGTATCTCGGAAAATAAATGAAAAATCAATATTATTTTAAGCAGGATGAGCTTTTATGAGCGGTTGTAAAGATTCATCAAAGGCTTTGACACAGTTTAAACATTTCCTGTTTGCTGCTTTTTAAAGAAAAATGCCTTTCAAGTTATAAATTGTAATTAGAGAGAGAGATACCTCTTTAGCTTATTGTAGGCCGACCATAAAATGGAAATAAGTCAATATACTCACACAGTATTTATTTCTAATAAAAGCCATTTGATTTAATTTTGTTCATTCTTTTAAAGGTGCCTGTCTTGACTGACTTTAAAACTATTATCTCCTAACATATAAATGCAATAAATATTGGCTTATTTACATGTGTGTGTATATGTCACAGCTTTAATATATTTTCTTCTGTGTCTTAAAATTGTTCTAATGATTTATTTATTTTTTTAGGACTCTTATGGCCTGAAACTTAGTGTAAATACTAAAGAATTTTTTTTAGTTTAATAAATTCTCCATCATTACTCATCACCCTGTGTTAATGAGCAAATAGTTTGTAAATTCTTTTAAACGGATTACATGGAGGAGAGAAGTCGAAGGAAAACTGAAGTTAATGTGAAAATAGGGAGAAGAAAGACAGCTCTGTAGGGACATCCTATCTTGTTTACCTTAATTACTCTATAATTACTGAAGCAGTGAAAAAAAGGCAGTAAACATCCCTGTTAAATCATATAACTAACATTTAAGCAGTGTGTTTGACTTTTATGATAGTCTTAGACAATTAACACAGCAGTTTTCTACCAGTTTGCTTGAAGAAAATGATGGCTGAAGAGTTTAATGTTGCTGTGTGGATGGCTTGTTGACCCCGAGCAACTGCCAGTTCGTGTGTCTAAGAATGTGGAGTCTCGCCTGTGGATTGGCTCAAGGCAGGTTTATGTTGCAGCGAAATCCAATGCAACGATGAAAGAAACAGTTTTTATTAAAAGGTGTGGTAGTTTCTTAGAATGTGACTATTTCTATTCAGATAAAACCAAGTTCAAACAGGTGATTTTCCTCCCCCGAAATAATACTGACATTCCGAACTAGGGACATTTTGGCAGAATCCAATGAACTGGAGATTGATAAAAGAGATGCTGGAGTTGGCAGAATGGTCTCCTTCTCCTTCAGTAATTTCTTTTTCTCTTTAAGAAGCTGGGGCTTGTCCCTAGTACTGTAAGCTGAAAATGTACTGGGTTTTTGGCAGTACTTGATCTGAAAGAAGCTGGACAGCTCCAAGTATTTACTGAGAAAGGCTTTATATCCCTCTCCAAGGAAGTAACAAACACTTTTCCCCTCTCCTGCAAGACAGATAATAAGTCTTGCAATAGATCACTCAGCAAGGCTGGGAGGAGAGCTTTGGTCTTTTCTGCTTCTTCCCAGGGGTGTCTCTGTGTGTCAATCTTGTGTATTTGGGTAGGTTCTAGTTGTTATGGGGAAGGGGATCTATTTTAGGATTAGACCTAACGATACGGATATATGTGATGATATGGAAGAGATTACCTTCATCAATCTGTGTTTCACTCAGTGCTCACTCCACAACTCTAAACATTGATTAAAACAAGGGCAATTTCTATCCCTTCATGGGCAGTGAAGGAGGAAACAGCCTTGCTGAGAGTCTGCGATAGATGAACTTCAGTGTCATCTGTGTTTTCTAGAAGGACTGGTACTTAATTTTCCACTGTTGTGCCATAACAAAACTACATTAGATGAAGCAACATTGGGATCCACCTTCCTCCTTCAGGCATACGTTTTCCTGTCTTAAAAGTGTTTGGGGAAAATTGAACATCCCAACAACATGCTGCTTCTCCTTTAATAGCACAGTTTCTGTTTCACCAAATGAGGCGAAGGGAAGGATCAGACCCTTAGGCCCTCTCTGTGTCCCACCACATTCCTGAGAGGTGCGTGCATGTCCAGCCTTATTTTGCATGTGACTGACCATAAACTGACCATGTCCATAAACATGGACAACACCAACAGCCCTCTTAGTAAGCACAGCTGCCTAGGAGAAGACCTCTTGCTGCAGGATCTCTGGTAATGGACCCTCACACTCCTGCTCCTTCCAATGTCCAGCTCTTGGATATTTTGTTCTACCTACCAGCTTGGCTTGAAATCTGATGGTGTATAATACAGGGAATAGAGAGCACATCTGAGAAAAGAGTGAGGAATAGATTTTACAAGGGAGTTGAGATAGACTGTGGTGGTCCAGTGAAGGACTCAGCCAGACCCATGTGTGGATAAATGGTCTCCTTACTGAAAGCTACATCATTTAATTCCTGCCCCTCTTTCCATATGCCTGTTCCACCCTGAGCCACCTTGACCTCTCTCTTTCCACTGACGCTCTCATGATGTTTGTCA
>JAUBOD010000819.1:4914345-4925291 GCA_032353885.1 Nothura maculosa | reverse complement strand
TGCATTAGTAGCTTGTTTCGGTTCTTGCTTTTCTTATCACGGGAATGTATACCGGATGGAGGAAAATGAGGTTAGTATTTGTGTTGACTTTAGTCTATAATAAGATTGGAATTTTATTTTTCATATATCTTTCATATATTTTACATACTTGACGGGTCTATGACTCTATAAGATAGATATTTGTAGAATTGATTATGATAAATGTGAACAATCCAAAGTATATCAGAGAGAAAATCGGTCACGTACTTTGATTACTTAGTACCCTTCTCTCCATAGAAGAAAATAATATTTTCTTTCTCTGTTGAGGTGAATCGAGTCCAACTCGTCGAGAAGCAGTGAAAAGGAAGACTGCAGAGTACCTTATGCGTGCTGAAAAAATCTCCACTCTCTACCATAAACCCTCTGAAGATGCATCCATTTCTATGGTAGGTTGTATGTGTTTTTTTCCTGAACCAGAACTTGTTATAATGCAATTGTCTTTTAGCAGAGTGTATTCATGCTTAGTGTTTTTAAAATTCTTCTAATAGAAAGTCTGAACAGTATTTTGTTACTACACTTCTATTAAATTGCTAGTTAATTTCCTTTCACAGCATTTCATAGCATTACCGGGAATACTTGATTAATCCAGGCCTGGGCTTTTAGCTTGCTTTCCTTCTACCTGCAGTGGCTGATATAGACCTTTTTAGAAACGCTAAAGAATTGAAAGGTAAAACAAACAAACAAGCAAAACCTCCAGAACATAACATTTCTTTTTGTTCCCAAGGAAGATGTTGCTTGGTTCTGCAGGGAGTGGAAAGGTTATTGGTTTCTTTAGCCTTGTGGATAATGGTTTTACCAGACCTGAGTGAAGCTCATTTGGGAGTTGAGGGGGAATAAATGTCTCACTGAATAAATGCTTAATTGAGCAAAGGTTTTCCCCGATTCCTTGAAATATCTATCTTGTTTGTGTTCAAGTCAGGAGCAGCTGCTTGATTCTTGAGGAGTTTCAGAAGCAATCCCCACCTCCTTAAGGAGCAATATCCTTATCTTCACTTTGTACAAAAGACAAACAAAGCCTCTTCCAAGGCACCTTTAATAAATCTCTACTTTGCCCTTCCTCATCTAGTTCCTTTGGGACTTACCTGTTATTTGGATTTTACTGCAGCTTGCTAAACAGTGTGTGATTGTCAATGACTGCTCCTTCTTGTAATAAATGTAAAAGTTCTAAGTTCCTCTCTGTTTACGTTTGTACCGGCTAAGGATAAAAAGGACAGAAGATTATTGCTTCTTATTTTGCACAGGTCTGAAGTGCTTTAAGGAAATCCCTGCTGCTAGAATGTAAAGTCTATGAAATCCAGCTGTCTAATAAGTAAATTAAAATAACAAAATAACTGATTTTAAAGGATTTTTCTATGATGAGACCACATTTTTAAGGCTGTTCCAGATGAGATATATTCTATGGGACTTGGACTCTTGCTGTTGCTGTGAATTGTACTTTGAACAATGCAGTACTTTGGACTGACATGATCTTCTAGTAGGTAGCCCTTCTTTGGGTCAAACACCCCTGAAAATGAGGAAGAACCTGCACTGAATGAAAACTTTCCTATTTTTGGGAGCCGAAGAAGAAGAGAAAAAAAAATCACAATCCTGTTTTTGCTTTCTTATAAGTTAAAAAACTTGCATCTACACAAAGTGATTTTGGGAGCATATTCACTAGTGGAATCATACAGATATTTTGTGTGTGATCCTCCAAATGAAGTAAGTCCAGAGGGTACAAGGTTAGTGTGTGTGCATCTTTGCACCCTCACTTTGCATTGGGACTGAGGCAGTTTCTAGCTGCCATTTACACGCCCTTGCTCATGTTGGGGCAAGACTGTTGTGTTGCCACCAGCATCTCCTCCTGCAGTAGGTCATGCTGAACGATCCCATTTCTTGTTCAAATGCGAGTGCTTTGCCAGGATATTTGTGTGTGTTTAAGTAACTGTAAAATGCCTTCTTTGCCATTTTGATCAGTGCATTTTATCTCTTTCTGGTTAGCCACACTGGAGAAAATCCACCAAGTGTAGAGGTAAGCTCAGAAGTGGAGCTTGAACTGCTGTCCTGCACCCCATGGCCTCGCAGGGCTCCCAGAGTCTCTGCCTGCCAGCCATGTGCTGAGCCAGATGAAGCAGCCTCAGAAATCTGTGCCTGGTAAACATATCCCCAGCCACCTGTTTGTCACTTGAACTCCAGGCGACCGTAAAGCAGAGTGGGTTATCTCAGAGCCTAGGGCCAGAAGAGCCAGGCCCTGGCGGCTTGGAAGACCAGAGAAGGGCTTAGGATCTCCCTAGGGGCTTAGGCCTCCCCTTTCAAAACCGAGAGGCAGAAATTGTCTTTGATGCCATGGAAACCAAACAAAGAACAATGGTAGCCCCTTACTTTTCTTGCCTTCAGCAAAAAGCTAGCAGTGTGGCCCTCGAGCACAGCATCCTTAGCAACCGCCTTTCTGCCGGCAGGTGTGCGCCGGGAAGAGAGGAGCACGAGAGGAAGGGCTTGGAGCACTCCTGGCGCGGTTAGAAAAAGGTTGTGGACAGAGGGCTTAAGGATGAAGTGAGATTTTCTTAAGGCTGAGAAGAAGCACAGGGAACTCATCCAGCCATGCCTGACCGTGAACTGGGAACTCACTTGACAGGGTCTTTTAAACAGTGAGAAAAGCTTTGCCATGACCCGGAGGAGCAGGAGATGTGGAGGCATCTGGAGACTGTAAACAGAGATGTGCTTCTTTTGGAAAAACAAGCTGCAGCAAACACTGCCCTCTTCCTCCTCTGCTGGTGTGGCAGGGCAGCCTCAAGGGCCTTCTTTGAGCACTGCATAACTGTGAGGACAAGCCATTTTGCAGCTACTCAGGCTGTATTTTCTCCTGTAACTCTCTATGAAGAGGGACGTGGACAGACAAGGGTGAGTGCAACATCCTGCACCTGGGGTGGAATTACCCCAGACACTAGTACAGGCTGGGGACTGATGTTCTGGAGAGCAGCTCGACAAAGAGGGCCCTGGGCGTCGTGGTGGATGACGAGATGACCACGAGGCAGCAGTGTGCCCTGGTGGCCAAGAAGGCCAACGGGATCCTGGGGTGCATTAGAAGAGCATCTCCAGCAGGTCAAGGGAGGTAGGTGATCGTTCCTCTACACACAGCCCTGGTGAGGCCACATCTGGAGACTGTGTCCAGTTCCGGGCTCCCCAGTACAAGAGGGATGTGGAGCTGCTGGAGAGAGTCCAGCGCAGGGCTACCAGGATGGTCAGGGGCCTGAAACATCTGCCCTATGAGGAAAGGCTGAGTAGAGAGTATAAAATAAACAGAGATGCTGTGGAGATGGGAATATGATAATTGCTTTAAGGTAAGAAGTGACTACATAGAATACCTGCATGAAAAAGCAGTCTGTAAGCAGTATTGCTGACTGTGTCATCACTGCTAATATTTCAGAGAAGGACTCAAATATGAGTACTGTTTTATTTCATGCTCTTCAGACACAATGAGAGAAAAAGTCTGACTCTTCAGGATTTATTAGACAACTGTTAACTTCTGTATCAATTTATTAAATTAACTCTTGGTTGAAATGTTATGAATAAGAGAAGATCTTAATATAGATGTTATAATGGTTATAAAAAGTAATAGCATGCAGATAGAAGTGGGAATCTTTTATAGTGATCTGGAGGATTTGGAAAAAAAATGTTTTTTTAAATGTATTCCTTTCAATACTTTTGAAATCTTGTCGTGAGTAAACTGTGTGACTTTCTGTTTCAAAGCAAATACTTTGTTATTGCAGATAAATCACACACAGTTAAAATACAGCCCACCAAAAGAACCTCCCATTAACCCTCCAATACTTCACCTGGACGTGGAACCTAAATTAGATCTGCAGCAATAGCTTCACGTGTAGGTTTTTTTCCCCTTCATAGGAATATCTTTTCTTTTAACTGATGTCAGTGTTCCTGTTCTGCATCCTTTAGTGACAGAACTCAGATGATAAGGTGCAAGACCCAGACAAATACATGAAAATGAATAATAAATTCTTTGAAAAAATAGGGTCTGGTAGGTGAACACAAAAGAAAAGCACCCTTTTCTCCATGCTTCCTGAACATGTGCTGTTGACCTTTCTCTTGAACTTTGCTGACAAAGCTAAAGTAAAGATCGATTTTAGGAAAGGTTCTGGAGGAAGAGAAGGTGGTGGAATGGCAAGATAGAGTGGGACCAGGGGTGGCGAGTGTTCAGGAAGGTGTTGAAAGTGCTGAGGAGAGCTCTGGAGGGGAAAGGGGAACCAGTGGAATATTTAGTTTGAGATACTTATTTTTTCCTGAGAATTTCTTATTGTAAGGGAAAACATCTTCATTTTTTAAAAAATTCTTTTTTCCTGATACATCCCAAGCATAACTGCTAGCAGTGAATTTCCTTTGTGTAAGGTTTGCTAAGTATTGCTTCAGGATGCTGAAAAATCAGCTAACCAGTTTTTGCTTTTCAGAAACCTAAGAATCAAGGAGTTTCACCTTTTTTAACATTGTGCAATAGAACTGGGCTTGGTGTGGCCAATTTACGTCTAAAAAGTGTTTGGCATTCAACACCTGTTCAAATGAAGTTATCGTGTTTGTGAGAAAGAGATTCAGATCTGTGTTTCTGGTAAAAGCTGCCTGCTGAAATTTTGGAGAAGGATCTAAGGAAGTCTCTCAGTTTGCAATGGGAAACTTCTGAAAACGTTTGTTCAAGTGCCAGAGTTGTATGTGATGCATAAGAGGCAATCATTTCTCTCAGAAGACATGCAGGTGAAATATTGCCCCCTCCTCTGACATGAAGCTTTGAGTTTATTCTGAGAAATTACAAAACATAACACGGACAAAAATTAATGCCCATTCACTACTGGAATAGTTTTTATAACTTAATTTGTAGAATAATAATGTACTGCTGTCTTTTTCTAAGGCAGTTTAGAGATTCATTTGTGTTGCACACTTTTTTATTAAAGGGATTTCCTAGAGCTCACCAGAGAACAAGGTAGCCTTGTTTATAATGTATTTTATGTTCTTCTAACTTAAAAAGGCTCAAATTTGTTCTTTTTTTCTCTCTTTTTCCAGTGATCTCTGAATTATCTTGTAGCCAGAATACCTATAAAGCTTTTATTGATTATTGAGATGGGGTGAGAATTCAGCAATTGATCGCCAAGTTTCATTAGGCACAGCAAGTGTGTAAACTAATTATTTTTTCTTTTTTAAGTTTTTGTTTTCAGTGTTATCTTGATTTTATTTACTTGCAGGTTGCTTTTTTTCCGCCACTAAGGACAAACAGAAACTTCTCCTTTCATCTTCACTCTCTCTGATTTATGATAAATTTAGTTTCCTTCGGCCTGGCATTTGCTTCAGCAGGCAGTCTTCCTTCAAGTACCACCCTGATTGATGTATAATCTTTGATATCTTCCATTAGCCTCCAGGATCACTAAGTTCAAGGCCCTCTTGGAACCTAAGGAGCCCTGCCGAGGAACTGAAGGCCTTCAGAGTCCTTGGGGTGATTGACAAGGTAATTCTTCAGTGTCTCTTCAAGAGTTCAGTCATAAATCGACTGCATGCTGACATTTTGTCTTTGAAGCTGTGGATCTTAAGGATATGAAACAAAAGGGGAAAATGACTCAAATGCATCTGCACTTTAAAATAACAAAAGTAGAAGAAAAAAGGCTTTTATCTAAGCAATTCATGTAAGGTCATGCAAAATATATTTGAGCTAAAGGATAAGGTACATGTTTGGTGGCATTCAATATGATGAGGCCTATTTTTTGAAAATGAAGTCATGGTTACAGTGCTGGGGTAAGGACGAGCTGTTGTGTTTTCAGTTGAATAAACTGGTGGATTTTTGAAAGGTAGAAGGGTAAAAAATATCCTACTTTTGAACTGTCAGTTGAAATGGGGGAGAGAGGACTATTTGTTCTCCTTGACTGAAATCTGGAGCCAAGACAGAGATCCAACAATAAAGGAAAGCTTATTTTTGACTCATGCAAATAATGTCTACCAAAATCCCAGGGTAGTCTCCCTCTGTAAACAGTAAAGGACCATACGGATTTTTTTTGCAAGCCTAATTAAGAGACCACAAGAACTGATGCATTGGTTTGATAATGCTAATTATCACGTTACCAAGTACTTTTAAGATGATACATTATGCTGCCATGTGTCAGTGTCTTGCACAGACTGTAAAGACTCATTTCCTTTTTTGTTGTGCCGTTTTCCTTGTGTCTTTTGACAATTCCTCGTGTTGTCCCTGGGCTGAGCATAGCTGGTGTCTGGTCAACTGAACCCTGTGTAACTTGCCTCAGAAAAACTGCAGCTGGTCGCCTAGTTATGAATTTTCCTTTTTTTTTTTTTTTGTTAGGCTGCACCTGGCTGTGGGTGTTTTTTGTTTTCCTTTGCCCATTTCTTTATGTAATTATGTGCATAAGCTGATAACTTCTCAGAAGGCAGTTAACTATTATGGTTGTTTTCATAGCGCATAAAGATTTCTCAGCTCCTCCTTCATGTTCCTCGTGTCTTCTTTCCTCTGTTGGAAATACAGAATTTAGCCAGTATTTCCTCTGTGTATTTCTCAAAGAGCTGGGATTGAAAGAGCTCCTATCTGCTGGACTGGTGGCTGCTCTGTAGGTGGCTGTGGTGGCCATGGACTTTGTGGAGTGGCCTGAGGCTGCACAACTGTTGCAGATGAACAAGGGCCATCAGCCCGTGCTGCTCTGTTCTGTCCTTGCACAAGAGCAACGAGCAGCAACTGGGAAGGGAATGGATTAGAATGGAGCTTTTGGAGCTCTGGGAGCTACCAGATCTCCTAGATTTCTCATTGCACTGGGCTAGCGAGTGTCCCAGGTGCTGGCAGGGTGTATCCAGGACTTGGAACAGAGCTGGGAAGAATCGAGATTCTGGTGGGGATGGAAATACAGGTCTTTGTGTCTAAGGAGCGTTCGGGTAACGTAGCCCTGTGTAGACAGCTGGTATGCTCCATGTGCAAACAGTGTCCTAGGGGTTGGAGTTAATGTTTAATTACTGCATGAAAAAAGGAGCAATATTCTTTCAGGCATCTTTGTACTCGGCGTACCTGCTTGCAGACTCCTCGTTGTGTTTAGTCTTACCCCGAGAGTGCTTGCTTTTATCATGTGTTTTTAAGTGTTCCTAACGTTGTGAAGCAAATGAAAAGCTAATCTCAGCTGGTACAAGCCAGAATGTTCTGAGGGTGTTTTATGTGGTTTTATAATGTGTACACGAAATGCATGCAAAAGGGTGCACATGTACCTGTGTGCTGGAGATGATGCCTCTCCCTTTCATTTAAAACAGTCTCACTTCCTTCCTCACCACCAGCCCTGCTTTCTGCCCCTCTCTGCACTGGCACATACCCTAAGGCTCAAATCCTGGAGAAACACAGATAGGAGGGTAGGTTTCTAAAGCAGGGGCTCCGACCAGAGCGGGTTATATGACGTAGCGTGTCCTTGGAAATGGATTCTGATTTACAGGGCCAGCAGTGAAGACATGTTTTTTTTGGGCACAAGTCTGTGACTAATAATGAATCACACAGAATTTTGCCCCAGAATAATCCTCTAATCCCAAGGAAGCTGCTTCGTTTACCTCAGAAAATCAGGGAGAGGACAGGAAGGAACCATTGGCACTTCGACTACCCCGCTGCCTTTGTGTGAGACAAGCCTAAATAAACTTACTACAAGCAGCAATGTTTGGTTTGCAGCCCTGTTGTCCCAGTGCTGCTGGAGGCCCAGGGCAGCGCTGCCTGCTCCAGTGCTGGCCTGAGGAAGGAGCTGCAACCTGCGCTCCCTCAAGGGCCGCAGGGTTCAGTGCCTTCCCCGGGCCTAGCGCTGCGCTCTGCTCTCCCTTTGAAGCCACTTGAAGCAGTTTGAGCGGAGTTACTTTTCACAGATAAAATGCCAGTTCTTCCTTGAAAGTCTGGCTTTTTCAAGTTATTTTATAGCACTCAAAAGTTTTAGACTTAATTTTACCCTGAGTTATGGAGAGGTGCCACCTTTCCCTCTTTCTCTGCTTTTCCATCTTCCTTGTCACCTTCATAACTTACTGTGTTGACCCGTCTCTGATCATTCCCAGACACAGAATTTAACCTTATAAAATTCCTAAAGATTTTCTCTAGAAGAGAGCCCTTATCCGTGCCTCTCCTCTTAGCCTTCTGCTCTCAGGCAGAATAAATCCAGCTATTTTGAAATAGATCCCAGCGGACCTATGTTTTGCTGGAGGAAACCAGATTTCTTAAATGCTGCTGCTGTGTTTGCTCACTTCATCGTGCCAAAGATTAACTAGCTGGTGTTTGCAGGTATTTTGTACGTTTATTATGAGAAAAGTCAATCTGGGCATGGGTTCCTAAAAACAGAGGTTTAATCTAATCAAAAATGTGGCTTTGTCCTACACCTGCTATGGGCTCTAGGCTGTTGCTGATAGGCAAACGTTGTTCTCTTGGCATCATCAGAGATACCACACTGAAAATGGGGTAATATCTAAGTATTTTAGCTTCGATTGTCACCAACCAGGAATGATCGGTTATTTTTATCAGTTCCTGGGCTTTAACATATAAAACTTCTTTTTGGAATACCCAAAGATTTTTGCTTTAAAAATTTCTCTAATTAAAAATCAGGATTGTGGATTCTACGCTGCGTCTCTGCCCTAGGCAAATCTCCTTTGAAGCTCCAACTGGCCCCTGAAGAAACCGCTTTGTTACGGTGCTGCTGGATCCCTTCACAATGCTGTTTCAAACGCAATTCCTTAATCTTCAGAACCCTCTGTTATTTAGATTCATTCAGTTTAAACATTCATCTTGAAAGCTGTGTATGTTAAGTAATAACCCTGCCTCCGTGACTGGTGCTGGGCTTGTGTGTCTCCTCCGTCCCCTCCCCAGTGCCCCGCCAGGCCACGTTGTCCACATTGGTGCCGTGATTGTGGCTGAGGTGATGCCGCACCGAACGAAACACTGTCACCCGGGTCTCACAAAATTGTTCAGGGGGTTGCTGAGGAGGACCTGAGAAATAAACAACTTTTTTTTATGAAGAACTGGGTGCAATGTTGTTGATTTTTATTGCAGCTTCCTTTTTGTGGCCCTTGCGCTGCCATGAGATGTCCTCACCCGGATGCTAATGCGCTGGGATGAATTGGTCCAAGAACTGTGTGTAGCACCCAAGTCAGTGTAATTATTGAAGAAATGTGATTGCTGTTTACCTCCTTGATGAGCAGAAGTGCAAAAAAGCACAAATATAAGGCATACAGGTGGAGTCCACGTGTGCAATTTGCAGACCTGTCACTGAATTCAAACAGGTTGTGGTTAGTTTTAGTGGGGCTTGGTCAGGGGGTAGGAGAAATGTTTTTTAACGAATGCATGTGTTGCCCAAGATTATTTAATTCTGCTGGACCTATGTCCTGTTAGAGTTCATTACAAACTCAAGTAGAAGGCATTTGGTTTTGTTGGGACTTGAAAGAAAGCTGTGGTTATGGAACAGAATTGAGTGTAGCTGATGTTTCCTGCTGCCTGGCTCTCGAATCTGTGCTGCTGGATGAGCTCCTTTAGATCATCCTATGGATCTGAATGAGCCGCCGTGTGCGTGTGGGAGCTGTGGAGAAAGGGTAACTGTAATTAGCAGCGTGGTTTGTTTTAGACCTTCATTGCCACTAAGATGGACAGAAAGAGAAGCTAGGGGAGCGTGTATTATTAAAAATTAAATTAGCTGGTTTTCCACCTGCAAACACAGTATGCTGGAAAATAGTAGTGGCAAAAATGGTTTCAAAAGCTGAACTTGAATAGTAGCAGTAGCAATTAATGGAAATGATGAAACTTGTGAGAGCTTCTCCTGTTCTCTGATGGTCCTTCGATTTCCTAAGTGACTTCCCAAACCTACAAGATCAAACCAGAGGAATCATCATCAGAAATGATTCCTTAGGTCACTGCTTCCCTTTCCATACCAGCACAGGGTTACCTTTAGGCTACTGTAAGGATTGAAGTCTCAAAGAACGAAGCTTCCTTGACTTTCAAACCAGTCTGTTTTCCAGATGCGAGGCATTAATTCCCTTCTCCCCAACCCTCAAGCACCTCTAACACCTGCCGCCCGCCTTCCTGAGTTCTTTCCATTTATACCAACTTGTATATTTGAGTGTTTTGATTCTGTAAATCCTAATTTCTCTGTTGTTTCTGACCCCACTAAAATTTCACATAACTTTAGTGAATATTTTGTTTCATCTGACCAAAACAGTTCTCAAACCAAGTAAAATCGTGCAGATTTTGCCTTTTCCTTTATGAAATAAAAAATAAAATAATTGAATCCTCCAGTGCCAACTGAACTACATGTAAATATTCTATCTTCCAGAATTAAAAGATTTATAGAGATATTTCCATTTAAACTAAAATCAGATATAGTTTTCTTCTTAAATGTTAGTAGGTTGTTCAGTACATAATCAATGCCAGGCAATTACTGTGTATGTGATGCTGACTGGTGTTTCATATTGTAACTTGTGTTTTCTGTTATAACCTACCAGATACTCTTTCTAGCTTAGTGTTTGTCGTGTATTGCCTGTTCTTTAGTTTGCTCTAAGAACAGAGGCTTTTCTCTCTGTTACAAACCAACTAAAATTATTTAAAGCCATGAATTTGAATGTATGCTGCTTCCTTGGGTATTCACAGTATTTCAGGCTGCAGGGTTTGTCTTTTAAGTACACTATTACTGGAAGTCAGGGTACACGAACCGTAAATTCCTTACAGTAATGATGTGAAAGGAGGAATAATTGCAAACTGAAGATAATTCATATTGCACAGGTTACAAGGATAAGCAATAATCACATTTTTCATACATGTTAGCCAAATGTAATCTCTTTTTATAACGACAGAGGGAGACGAGGGGAGAATCAGGCTGGTGTAATCTGAAAATTGACAAGAATAAATCTGTGTTAAATAGATCTTTTAATCCTGCTAG
>JAUBOD010000819.1:4871476-4883797 GCA_032353885.1 Nothura maculosa | reverse complement strand
TAGGCTGGTGACTTAACAGGTGGCAGTTCAGCTGTAAGAGCCAGTAAATCACGTTTTTGTTGTGTGACCATCCAAGGAAGCTGCCATTCAGTGCTGAGGAAGCATTGTCAGGAAAAGGAAGAAAGCTCTCTTGGCATGGTTAGCCATTTATCACTGCGACTTTCCTTCCCCCCTGCCAAGGGTAGGCAGGTCAAAGCATCCCAGAGTAACTCCCAGGGATCACCGTTCAGCTCTCCAGAAACCTGTCCGGCAGCATCGCTGCCAGGGCAGGTGACTGCCTTGTGAACACCCCCTTCCCTGAGCTAGCTTAGAGGAAAAGGAGAGTTTTTGATATTTCTCATGTCCTTTGGAAAGATAAAGTTGTTACTTTAAGTTGGGCTAGTATTTTGCACCCAAGATCTCTTTTTGTCAGCACTCCCAAGTTTACTGCCAGAAAAATTTGCAGTATGGTTTTTAAATAGATAACTGTTATAATTTGCGATGCATCTAATTTCCAAGATTGAAGTCCTCCTGGAAGGAGGAACTTCAGAAAACAAGTATCTCTGCTTACTTTGCAGCTGTCAGCACTTGTTCTATTTCAGGAGAAGGTGAAGAGACGGTGGCTGCATCTGTTTCTGCTGGGAAGTGAAGAAGCTCTGAGGAAACTCAGGGCAGCCCTTTTCACTATTCCTGCTACCTTTGCTGTGTGACGTTATGACTGCAGATGCCAAAGCCTCGTGAAATGTGTGCATTCATATGTTTATGGATGTATGCTTACTTAGATGTTGAGTGCATTAAGATATGAATACACATTGTTCCTTGTGACAACTGGAAGAAGTTATCCTATTAGCTGCTGCAGAAGAAGAAAAAAAAAGAAATCAAGTCTTTGTAGTGGGTGCAGTTGAGCAGAGCATAAACAATGCTTTAAAAGTGCAAAGTATTTTCATGTGTCTTTATTAGTCTCTTTGGAGTGTTGCCTTTGCATTCCCTTTTATATGGATTGGTATTTTTAAACAGACATAAATATTGTGATGTCCCTTTCACATGAATTCAGCATGTGATGTACAACTAGGAAGCAAATGCAGTGCTGGATTTATGAAATTTCTGTTAAGCCATTACACTGTTTTGCCATTGGGATTTTGACTTTTCAGTTTGAATCCCTTTGTGGAACTCTTTAAAAACTTTCTTAGGAAATAGAGAACTGACCATCATATTGTGGTATTTTAGGAGCAACTCAGAAGAACCATGAAACTTATGAAACAGAAAGTTACAGACCATTGTCCCCGATGTAGCCTTATCACAGCAGTGTGAGCAAAGGTTAACATGAAGCAAATGCAATGTCCAGAGTGCTGCAGATGCAGGCTGGGGCTGCTCTTCTCTTTTTAAAACGAGGTTACAGTTAAAATGAAGTCCCAACGTGCAGTGCTTCAGGGTATTGCATGCTGTGATCAGTGGTCTCTGAAGACTGTAATGCTGAGACTCAAGGAAAGGAGAGTCTTCCATTTGTTGGATTTTAGGAATTTCTAGTATGCTTCGCACTCTTGAAAGTAACTCACAGAGCAGGAAAACAGTAGGATGTCCCTTACCTTAGACCTTTCTGGAACTTTTAAGCAGTTGTTTTTGTTCTTACTCACTGAATTGTATATTTTTTCCTTTTTATGTCAAGCTTTTGCAGTTCAATCCCGCGGAGCGTCTTGGTGCTGGCGTTGCTGGTGTTGAAGACATCAAATCTCATCCATTTTTTGCCCTTATAGAATGGGCAGATCTGCTGAGATGAGATGTGTGCCCTCTGAACAAGCTCAGGTCAAGCGGACAAGTTTCTCTGGAAAAGCAGCACCCTGACTCGCTTCCCTAAGATGTCCCCAATCACTTGGACATGGTGACTAAAGGACGCTGGAGTAATCATGCCAAGAGTGAACGCTCTTAACAGGAATCACTGATGATTACAGGGTGCTAGTTTATTTCTACTGCAACTGGCTGCTGTATGTTCGTGTAAACCTTCTCACCAAAGGATGGGTTGTGATGAAACTGCTGGGTAGCATGTTTAGCACTGCCAGCGTGTCGACTAAGTAGGAACAGGGATACACTCCTGGTGCTCTGTCTGATGATGGGAATGGCTATAGAGTGTGCCAGTTGAAAGTATCTTTTATAGTGTCAATAGACCATTTCCTTATGCTAAGTGCAGCTCTGGGGGGGTGGGAGGAAGGAACAAATATAATTTATTAATGGTATATGCTGAATAAAATACTAAAATGCTTTATGCGAAACTTGACACATAAAAAATAATATATCCATTAAAAATTAAGAAAGCTGTTGCATAATATTGTGGAATGCTTCTCGAAAATGGCATATCTTTTCAAATTGTGGAAAGAGCATATAAAAAGCAAACAGTCCTGTCAACTGTTGTACTTTGTTGGCTGGCAGTGTCTCTTTAGAAGTCTTGACTCTGTTATATTGGATGAATTGTGTGTCAAAGTCACTACACAAAGGGAAATCTTCTTTTCCTCAGCCACATAAATACCATTTCAGCAACCTAATAAGGACCAAGGAAACACAAAATGCTAAATAAATGTGTGGATTAAAAAGGAAATACTCTTCTCATTATTGCAACCACCGCTTTATTATTTAATGAACTTTACTTCCTCTAAGTGTCCTCTTTTTTATGAAAGCAGCTCTGCTGCTTTGCTCATACTCTTCTGCTTGAGGAACCTTCTGAATTGTTCTGTTTGTTGCCTAATAATCTTAATAACTGAGAGTCTTTTCTCTCTTTGCTGCACAAGAAGCTGGAAGAAGCCAGGCCTAGGTGAGCCTGAGCAAACCCTTGTGCGTAAGACCTGGGAGTGAGCCACTTAACTGGCCTGTTTGATGGTAAGGTCTGAAGAATGGGAGACAAATATAAGATGAATAAGAAGCCTGTTTTTGCTGTGCACAGCTTCTGCTGCTAACTTGCTTGTATGGGTTCCTGATGTGTGCACAAACACTGTACGCTGCGATGTTGTACAGATTATGGATATGTGTTCTTTCCTAAATATTCCCTTGTCTGTCACTTGCTTTTTTTCTTCTCCCCAGCTTTATCCGGAGAACAAAGGGCAGATTCCTATGGGAAAGTGAGGTGACAGCAATGATTATTAAATTTACAACCCCCCCAAAAAGTATCCCTCCCCCTACTTGTATTTCAGCAGTGTATTTTATGGGCACTCCCAAAAGTGCATCTGCACAGTCTCCATCTGTTAGACACCAGGTCGGTGCATTCAAATAAAGTGGAAAAGGAAAATGCTTCACTTAAACAAAGGAAATCTGGAAACTTTTTTTTTTCCTTTTAAAATTATTCCACTCCCCTCTTTTTTTTTTTTTTTTTTCCTTTCTTCCCTTTCTTGTGATCACCAGGCCAGCAGAGGGGCTGTAACAACACTGCAGGTTGTAACCAGGTCACTAGTATCACTGCCTACGGAGCGCTGTCCAAGATTACATCACTCTCAGAAACTGCATTTCAACCTACCACCCTCTGGCTTCATAACAGGAACTCCCTCAGGTGAGCCACAGGAACAGCGTCCTGTGCCGAGCTGGTAGGAAATCTCTAATGCGGAGACCAAGCTGATACAGAGCTTCCTTCCAGCACTGCCCTGGCTGTGACTTTGGAGAGAGCTCATTGCTCAAGGGAAACCTCCCTTCCCTCTGCCACCTGACTCCATCCCTGGGGCTCTGCAGTCACTAACGCTACCAGATAAATGTTGTTGCCCGTGTTGACCCTCCCGTTGCACTTGCTTGGCAGTAGCTGCGAAAAAAAGTTTTCCACGTTGCCTTTGAATGCTCTTGTTCCTGTTGTGCCCACGTGCTGGTTGCAAGTGAAGGCAGTGTGAAATAGCTAGAATCTGTAAAAACAGAAAGAAAATGCTGTTCTAGCAGAAACCAAATGACCATTCTTTCTCAGCGGAAAGCGTTTGATTTAGTTAAGGACATAAAATGTTTCTTTTTCAATACCAGTACAATGTAAGTAGTAAGGAAATCTAGATTACAGAGATTAGAAGGAATGGGGCACCTGGTAATAACCACTTGCCCTAAGTGAGCCTTTGAGATGCTACTTTATTTTTCATAGTTGAATGAAAAATTGGTTTTGCTAAAGCAAGCTGATTTCATGCAAAAAAAATCCTTATATCTTTTTTCCCCTTTAACACGGTTTATGCTGTATTGGTGTTTACATGTATTTATTTAATAAAGCCCGTCAAGCCTAATTCAGACTTTTCTGAACTTTATATTTAGTTCTTGAAGACAATATGCAATCAAGGCTTTTTTGTTCTCAGCTTTTTGACTTGGAAAATATTGTGGATTTCTTCTCTTTGGTGCCTCCCAGGAAGCCCAGCTTTGCCTACTGCAGACTGATCCTATCGCTGTAGTTACTTATATCTAATGATCTTACCTTGTTAACGAGTGTAAAGCCAATTCCCCCTCCCTTCTGTTATACCTAATGGCTGATATAAAAACAAATCAGTGTCGTTTTGTTTGGAGGAATTATTAAGTTTATGTAAAACAGAGTTAAATAAGCCTATAGATTTTCTCATTCAGCTGTGGTGGGTGTTTCCCTAAGGTAGCTAACACATTCAGGATGCTGCTCGGTGAGAATTCATTGTACCCTGTTGAACCAGGGCAAAATGTTTTTGTGTCCTACTAGCAAAAACTCATGGACCCAATGTGTGAAGGTTTGCTTGAGCAGAACAGTGGTGAGGCGAGTTAGAGCCCCTACCCAGAACTGTGTAAGAAAATGCATCTAATGAAACATAAGGGGACATCATTTTGTTCTCTTTTAATGGCTGTATTCACAGCTTCTGTGCTTATAGCTCCGCTCTTACATCTCCCGTGAAAATCACCTCTCAGACAGCAGTTATTGTCATGCTGACTCCCTCTACACCTCTGGGATGCTGAGTTGGCAGGGTTATCCGCTCTGGAACATCTACGCAGCTCTTTTCTCCATTTCTAAACCTGTTCCTTGGTGCGTCCCTGCAGCGAAGGGCACTGGGATGAAGAAGGCTGGGGAGGTCAGCCTTTTCTAAATGAAGCACTCAGCATAACAATGTATAGGGAAGTGCGAAGTAAACCACTATGGGCTTTTTTGAGTGTGGTGTCATTTGTTTTCTCAAGGACACTGAGTAGGAAGCTGGAGAAACAGAAACTTCCTCTCTGGTGAGATTTATGATAGTGATTTAGGCAATAAAATGGAAATGTTTATTTGTTGATTTCTTCACATTTGTGCTGTGGGCTGGAGCCTGCTGCTCCCGGGCCTCGGCAGCAGCCTTTGCGCCAGGGCCCTGGTTGTGTCGGTGAGCAACTGGAGAGCAGCGCTCGCTCTGTGGCCAAGCACCCCAAAGATCCCTCGCAGGCAGCAGGATCTGCAGATGAAGAAAACCTCTCACCACTGGCCCTCAGCTCTCCATATCTTCTGTGAGCAGCATGTGGCTTTTCAGATCAAAGCCTGCTTTTTGGCAGGTCTAAGTTAAACACACAGAGTTTCTTTGTCTCGCGAAGGTGCAGTGGGTTGTTAAATGCTGCCGCTTCCCCTGCCTCCATCAATCAGGATGTAAGGTGTTCCTGTCCAAACTGCCCACAGCATCTTCCAGATCCTGTCTGAGATGCCGCTGGAAGTGTTCAGCCTGTGGCCTGACTCACAGGCTGCCTTCAGCCCTGAAACCCAACAGTCTTTGGCTTGCTGAGTTGGGTTTCTCTCCATCAGTCTGCAGTAGTAGGGAGCATGATGGAAATATATATCCTCATGTATATTGTTAGACGCGTGTTGGGGTGCAGCATATGCCACATTGGGCCTGGGGATTTGCTGCTGCAAGCGCATATGGACTTTCAATACAGTCTTGTCTTCTGGGCTGGTCTGTCGCTGTGGTGATATGTTCGTTTGGAGTGAGAGATGAGATGGGTAAACAAGGACATGGCTGAGCAACACCTGGGATACTGGGAGCAGCAGCATGGCCTGCAGGGTGCAGGTCCACATGTGAGAGGGGGTGAGGGCAGCTCCCAGGGCAGGGGTGTCTGGATGCTGAGCAGAGGCTTGGGAAGGGTGAGCAGAGCCAACAGGGAATCTCCCAGGGCAGAGTGGGATGTGGGTAGATCATGCAGTGGCTGCTGGCAGCAGGGGCTCATCCTGGCACTGCACAGCCAGCTCCTGCGTGGCGGGGCCAGCGGCTGCCCGAGCCATCTGCAGGATCCGAGCTGGGAGTCTTGGCCCCAAATGAGGTGTCCACAAGGGAAGTGCAGCTTCTTCAGGGAAAAACAGGGAAATAGTTCCCCCTCCTACCTCCCCTGCGCGGCTCCATCCATGGTACCCACCACGGGGCCGGGGAGGCTAATCGTAGTGTGGCAGACGGGGTGCCTGCAGCCCTGGGAGCGGGTGAAGGCTGGACATGGTGCCCACCAGGACTCGGCTGCCTCTTGGCAGCTGAGAGTGGCTCCTTCTCTAGAGGCAGCTCTGTCCCTGTCTCCTCGACGTGCGGAGCTGTCAGAGGGGATTAGAGCTGCTCTGCCGCGGGGCTGGTGCACGTGTGCCCAGCTGCAGGAACTGGCCTGATCCCTTGCTGCTCAGGCCCTGGGTCTGGCAGGTCCGGGGAAAGCCCTTGTGGGGGCAGCAAGCTGCAGGAGCCAGCTGGCAGGTGGCGCCAGGGGAGAGCAGGGCTGTCCTCCATGACAGGGCTCCGCTCGTGCAGCCCTGCTGCTTAGTGCAGGCCGTCCCGTTGCAACATGGCTGCCTCGGGCCACCTGACATCATGGAGCAAAGCTGTGGACAGAGAGGGACATAGGCAGCCCAAGCAAAGCCAGTGCCATAGAGAGCGGTCCCGTGGGTCACGGTGCCCAAGCCACAGCGAGTGCTGCCAAGGTGGTGGCAATTGAAGTGTCCCCAAGATGGAGTGGTAGCAGGACGCAGTAGGGGATGGCTGCAGTGTCTGCCATGCTGTTCAACCAGGAGGGCATCTAGAAAACTGGGTTTCCTGCTGATGCGGCTCCTAGGATCCCCTGTGTCTCTGTGAAACCTGCTGGCCTGCTCTGTATCCTTTGCTGAACGCCTCTGAGCCTTGCTGTAGTCATCTCTCCCTTCCCCTGTCCTGAACCCAGCCACCTATCCCTAGGGATTTTTCCTTCTTCCTTCATCCGTGCCTTGCATTACATCTTTCAACTGTGGTCACAAATTTTTCTGTCCTTTCCGTGCCTTTGTTTCTGAAATACCATCCCTAAGCCTGGGGACCAGGCCTGGGTTACGATATGCAGCTGTTATCCCCATGCAACGATGAAGGCAGAGAGGATTGCTCCCACAAAAGGAAAATGCGGGAATCATAAAAGGGTTGGGAAATTGCTTACCCCAGCAGCGGGTGAGTAATGGGAGTTTTACGGCACCCGGCACAGTGGTGGGGCTGTGAGGAGGATGCTGCCCATGAAGAGGGACAGTGCGGTGCCATGATTTAGAGCCGGCGCCGTCTCCGCTCTGCTTGCACCCCTTGTCTCTGTGCTGTGCTCTGGCGTTTGCCAGGTCATAATCCTCCTTTACGAACCGGGCATGGATAAGAACTGCTTCCACACCATGGACCACGAGCCAACTTGTATATCTCCTTTCTCCAGTTTTTGGTTTGTTTGTTTTCTACCTCCCTCCTCACTATTCTGCCTCCTTGAACTCCTTCCTTTGCAGGCTCTCCCCTACTTTGACCTTGGAGACATGCCCTTACACCGGCTCCTGCCCTGCAAGGCCAGTGCAATTGCCCCCATCAAACCTGGTGGACAAGGGGCTCCCCACAGTGGTCCTCTCAGCACGCTGGTGAGGGCTAGTTCAGCCCTTGCATCTCCAGGCTGATTCCCTGTCTTGGTGACACTGGAGAGAATCCGGAGGACATCAGCTTTACCAGGTAGAGCTAGTGCATGGCATGAGGCCCTGGTGCCGTTAACACCGCAAGAGTTTTCCCAGTGACATTGCTGGGGTTGGGAGCAACTACCCTGCAGTTGAGGAGAGACGCCAATTTCATGAGCAAAAGCATGGAGAATTTATTTGCCTTCCTACTTAAAGCATACCTGGGGACATCCTCCGCATTGGAGAAATAAGCTTATTATTTTTATTTTTTTTTAGATTAAAATCCTGGAGCAGTGCCGTCAGCAGGGCTCTGGCTCAGCAAGGTGTCCATGTCCTCTCCCTTGGTCTGTGCGTCGCCGCCTGTGCCTGGATCATTCTCCTCTTCCCATAGATTAGGGAGGACGCCTTGCCCTATGGTGACCACATGAAGAGTTCCTTGACACTCCCTGAGAAATGTGCCCCTTGGGCAATGGCTGACCAACACAAGAGCCACCAGGGTCCCCTTTGAGAGCATCTCTTGCCCTTGTGTCCTGAGCTGTGGGTGGCACGAGGCGCTCGTCTCCCTCCTTTCCACGCTCACTCCTTTGCAGACCGGTGAATCAACAGGGTTTAGTCTGAATCCTTCCTAGGGAGGGATTTCCCCCGCTTCCCTTTCGCCGTCCTCCTCCCCCTCCAGCCAGGGGATCAGGACCGGCCGCCCAGCGGTGCCTCTGCAGCCCCCAGATGCCAGCGCGCGGCAGCATCTGGCGCCTTGGCAGCCGCTGGGGCGGCCGTGCTGGCGGCCTGTGCGTTGCTTCACTGGCCATGCGGCTCCCGGACGCAAAGCATCGGGCGGGCGACCGCCAGGCCTGGCTGCATGCGCCGTTCAGCAGCGTCTCGCACTCCCTCACCTTCCTGCGTGCTCGCGTTTTGGGTGCCTTAAGGCATGGAGCTCCTTGAAAGGGAAATACAAATCACTAAAAATGTAGAGATAAAACCCTCTCCTTAGAGGCCATGTGTTTGGCATGGGAAACGCGTGATAACAGCTTGCTTTAGAAAGGTGACATTTCCACTGAAGGCTGAATAATAAAAAATGCATTCTAAAAGCCGAGCTTTTCTCTGTCTTCTGATATATTGGACTTTTGTAATGAAGACAGCTTCTGGGACCGGGGAATCTACTGCTTCCTTGAAATATATGCGTGGGAGCCCTCCCTGGCCCTAACGGGTGTCACAGGCGACTCCGGCTGTATTAATGTTGGCAAGCTCTATTAAAAAGAATTGTTGGTAGCCTTTCACATGCCGTGAATCAAAGCTGCCTTCCCTTAACTTCGCTTTTGTACGGGCATGCACACGCAGGCAGACTTGCCTACAGTTGAGTCTCTTGCAATATTAAGATGGATGGAAAGGGGATTTTTTTGCTTTAGTTGAGTTCAGAGCTTAGTGGTGAAGGACTCTGAAGGGACGGGGAAGGAGGACACAGCCAGGCAGCTTAGAGAAGCCCTTGAGGGTCCCGCTGAGCCCCTGTTATTCACTAGTACTGAGGGCAAGAGCACTATGGGAGGGTGGCTGGGGGCTTTGGGCAGCCGCGCAGTCTTCATCACAGATACCCACAAATGCTGAGACTATCTATGTTGACAAATTCTCTCTCAGCACAAGACAGTCAAGCCTGACCATTTAATCACTTGCGAGCTGTTGCAGCTGGAGCTTGAAAAAGTTGATTTGCACTAAGCTACAGTTTTACAGTTTAGGACATAGAAGAACTGCGTAACTGCTCAGAGCAGTTTTGCCTGGGATTTCATAGTCTGTCATTCTTCAGATCATTTTAGCAATACAGAGCTGAACTTGATATTACGGTTAATTTCTCCTTTTTTTTTGGCTTCTGAAGGTGCTATTTAAATAAATAGCCCCCCGTGCGTGGCTCTGCTGCTCCTCAGGACAGAGAGCAGCTCCGTGGGCAGAGCTGAGGGCCTGTGTGTGGTGCCTGGCCTGCGCCGTGTGCGCAGAGCACGTGAGGCCCTGTGTTTTGGTCCGGCCTTTCTGGCACGAGGACATGGAACCTGCGCTACCAGCCGCCTCTGTCCGCAGCTCCGGGGGCGGCTTCTGACCTCCTCGCCGTTTCACAACAAAGTCTGCCTTAACAGCAGCGCACTCTCCGGTCACGTTGTTGGCCTCACCTTCGGAAATATAGTGTCTAAAATTAAAGATTTGCTTCCGTTTTGGAAATTTTGAATTGGCCTTTGCCACTTAAATAGGCAGAGTGGTAGAAGTCAGGGCCTGTCCTAGCAAATTTAATGTGAAAAAATAATGGAGATGCCTTTTGAGGCTCTTCACGGAGCCTCTTCACACTGCCCTCTCTCTGGGGTCCTTTCAAAGTATTCCGGACATGTGGCTAGGTTTTTAAGCAAAAATACCCTTTTATCAACATGGGGAGATCAAAAGTGAATGCCTCACAGAAACACGAGAGTATTACTTGGCCAGACAATAAGTTAAAAATAAAATATCCAATCAGTTTTGGGAGACCTCAGTCATCTAGGTTTATGTTGTCAATGAATGAGATGGACTTCCCTTCATTAGTGAGTATAGCGGGGTGCGTGCCTGAAGATGCTGGAGAATGACAAGCTGTCTCTCTTAAGGCTGTAAATACTGGTGGAGCTGAACCAGAACTGCTCATTTTCAGTTTTTTTAAATTATATTTTGTGTATTTTTCAGTTATTTTTCATTTTCTATTAAGTGCAGGGAAAGTTAATGTTATCTGCCAATTTTTATTTTCAAAATACTAATGTCAATAGAGGAAGCCAGTTACAATGATGATTCACATTCATTTATAAGAAAATTCTGTGTGCCTGTGTAGGGACACTTAGCTTGGTTTAAAGTCATTTATATATGACCAGGCTGCAGAAGACATTAGGTTTCTGTTGATTTAACTAAACTGGCATCAACATACAGTCTTGTGAGTACAGTTCAGCATTGCTTATTTGACCAGGCCAGATATTAAGCCTCATTAGAAGCTTTGAAAACTGGACAGCTCCTAAGTTATTTTGAAATAAATTATCTCATCCTCTCCCTGAATGCATGCTTCTTGGATTTTTTTTCACTTATTAATCAAATAATTTACTGAATATTTCTTTAACAGCGTGTTTCATGGGGAGGCAATTTTGACTGTTGAATTCTTTTTTGGACATTTTCAAAATGGCGCTTGGGTCTCACTTGCCTCCCATCACCAGGGAAGGGACTGTTTGCTGTGGGAATTTTGGTCTTCATTCCATTCAGGTATTTTAAAAACATGTACCCTTCTTTTTAGTACATTCCTGTACCTTGTATGCTGAGGTCTATGAGCTGTATAAGTTTATGTGGCTGATGAAAATATTTCCAGACACAGAAAAAAAAAGAAAAAAAAAAAGAACGTAATTAGGAGCTTTCTCAGCTCAGGGCACAAGTCAACAAGCTAGTACTTATTTTTAGACAAATGCTTCCCTTCTTTCTTTTCTTTCATCCTTATGACAAGAATAACAACCCATCTTTACATAAAATTAATAGAATAGCTTAATCACCCAGCCACTTAAATAATATTAAAGTGCATGACAACTACAGAAAGCAGCAGACAGGTTAGTCTTTTGGAGGGATTCAGAAAAGGTAACCTCTGATACCTCTAAGATTCAGCTGGATTTGAAGTCTGTCTTTACCACAGAGTTAGCAGAGCTCTTCCAGCCTGCAACTTTTGCCTCTGATATTGGTGAAGCAGCTCTTGCTGTTTTTATTTATTATATTTTTTTAAACAGGACTTTGGATTGCACACTAGTTCTGGTTTTAGGGTAAAAAAACAAAGTAGAAACTATTCCTGCCCTCAATGTGAAGGGCTTGGTGTGAAGTGAACCAGTTGAAGAAGGACATTGAGCCTCAAGGCTGTGGGTTGAGAGGCAAAAGCCCGGTTTGCATTCAGAGAAATACCAACTATTTTGTAATGCTCTTGGGGTCTTGTGCATCCCCTGTACAAACCTGAAGGAAGCAGCAGCCAAAGCTTCAGGAAAACAGCATTTCAAATAGCACCCTCATGTCAGAGGGCCTGAAAAAACAGGGCTGAAAGCAACATTTGTATGGGCCTTGCTGTGCTTGAGCTGTCTGAACGCAGGTGAAAGTGGCATTTCAGTCCACGCTTCAGGTGCGTGATAGGTACCACAAGTTTCTCAGCCCAGCAGTAGGTTCATGTTGATAAGTAAGATGAAGATCATTTATTTCTGTTTACCCAGCGTGTAACTTCTGTTTGTAGTCCTGCTTCTAGAAGGGTGGGAATAAAAGGCAAAAGAAATCCCTGTGCTTGTCTAAAGAGATCTGACGAAGCCTGTCCCAGTTGTGCTCACTTGTTCTTGTTCCCGAACCGCTGCCTGACCGTCTCCATTGCAGTTGGCATCGCAGGCCCCAGCTGGTGGAAAATGAGGACAGACAAACACCATGACACTGATATCAGGCCATTCATCCTCATGGGGATGTTTCTGTGACACTGAACCTGACCTCTGGTAGTGTCAGGAGAA
>JAUBOD010000819.1:4832356-4844255 GCA_032353885.1 Nothura maculosa | reverse complement strand
AACATTTTCTAGGCATGCACAGAAGCAGAACTGTAGAAAGTGGGGAAAATGTAATGCAATTAACTGACATGCCAAAAGACTCCGGGGTGTTCTGAGGATTATATTTTTCCACACAGCTGGATATAGCTGCTAAAGCCTTGCTGTGGATCTGGACCAGAATATCTTTGTATGGGGGCTTTCTTACCGGTAAATTGCAGATAGTATCCTTACCTTCCTGAGGCATCTCTAACACAGATGTTATGTCCCATTATTAGGTAAACTCATAGCATAAAAAAAGACAAAGAAGGGTAAAAAGTGCCCCTTAGCTCCTCTAAGAGGCAAGTAAATACCATTCCAATTTGAAGTTTTGAGTTGTATAGAGGTAGAAGGACCACATTTCCAAATTGCAGATAATTCGTGCAGTGACAAATCTGAAAATTTCCAAGTTCATTCTGAGCAGTACTGAGAAACTGACAGGAGCTACTGATTCTTAAACTTTCTGAGACCAGACCATAGGAGCTGCACCCTGGTCCTCTAAAATTAAAAGCATCTGAGAAGAGGATGAGAAAAATTTTGGTTGCAGTACCCCTAAGTCACACAGTAAGCTTGTGCTGAAGCCTGGGCCCAGCATCCTCTCTCCAAGTTCTTGTAACAATAAGAACAACCTCCTCAGCAATTGCCTTACAAAAGGTTTGAACATCAGGTTACCCAGAGACATGAGCAGATAGTAGAGCAGTGATGTACAAATGAAAGTCCTACACTTTGACCTCCAACCACATGAAGCCCCATTACAATAAATATCCAACAACACATCCCTTTCCACACCACATGGATGCTGCCTGAGGTACAAAGGTACTAAAATGACTGTGCCATGTAATAAAACATGGTGGGAGAAATTATGAAGTATAAAGTGAGGTTATTGCCTTCACTGCTAATTAAAGTTTACTGTATCTTCTTGCAGCTTTGTTTAATGGGCTCCAACATATCATGGGGTGTTTCTTTAAAGAATTAAAAGAAAGCTCTTTTAAGGTCACTCACTTGACCTCAATTCATTGTGTTGTGAATGCGGTATTGTAGTAGCACATATTGTGTGGGGTACAACACCATGTGCTGCTCAAGACTCCCGTGGTAGCTAAGCACAAAGGGCCGTGTTAACGATGGTGTGTCAGCCTTAGCTTTGAATTGCCTTGCTTGAGTGCTGGTTTTCATTACTGACATATAATATATGGTTTAACCCTTTCCTTGCTGGACTGTGCACCAGGGACACACCACTGCTTGCGGCCATTTCTGAAGTGCCACTGAGCCCAGGTGCAATTATTTTATCATGTAAAGGCACCAATTAGGGTAAGCATTGTCATTTAGCACACAATGATCTCAGCACCACAGTGAGATATAACTATTAGAGTGAGCATCATAGTCTGATACTTATTCCATGTAGGGAATAAAAGGCTTTCAGGGATTTTCTACCCAAAAGTTCTGGGATTTTCACTTTGTTCTTTTGTGCCTTCATTTCCCCCTCAGAAAACATCTGAAAAGCTTCTTGAGTATTAATAGTACTCTCTATAAGGCATTTCCTCCCATAGAAATTCTTTTTGTAGTAACTGATGTGGCGTGATCCTCAGAGCATTTTGAACAGTTAAATCCTTGCACTTCATTTCTCTCATAGTCTTTTCCTTGTTGTGTTGGCTGGGTCCATGTTACATCATGCAACCCATGCTGCAGTTGCTGTGGACCCACTTGTTCAGTGGCACTCTCATCCTTTGGTAGCCTGGCTTTTCATGTGGCTTGGGTTGCTTCCTCCTCAGTAGATGTTGCGCTCATGAGGCGGGTGATCCCAAACGCTTTGGAGTAAATGGAAAAAATGCTATTGAGTAAATTGTATTACATCTGTACTAACTTGCTGTACCAGCTTCTTCGCTTATTCATGCATCCATCAGTCTCACTGATTTACAAATGTTTTAAATGACAGTTTTGGGAATATGAAAGCCTTCAGGGAAATGGCCTAAAGTAAGCAGAGGGTAAAATATCTAAGCATCCTATGCTGTAGCTGTATTGCTTCTGTTAATTGCTACTGAGCATCTAACCAAAAAGCCTGCATTTCCCAAAATCAGATGTACAGCTAGCTCCTGTCCCATGGTACAGTTCATCAAGAGGATTATTTGCTCCCATATGCAAACTCACTATGCAGACCTTCTTTTGCAAGATAATTTGGTTTGCTTTGCTGTTTCCATTTCCTCTTGCTTATGAACGGAGGCAGTAATAACAACTGAATTACCTTAAAGTACTGCTGAAATGGGTGGTCTAGAGATGACTGGACATGCAGTAAGAGCCTGCTCTCAGAGGATGTCAGGCTGAAGGAGAGTGGAGGAGCAAGACTAGTGGCTTTGCCACCCTCCCAGCTCCTGTGGGACTGTCCCAGCTGGAGACCTGACCCAGTGCTAGTGGCTGTGTCTGAGCCAGGAGTGTTGCTGAGCTGCAAGTCCAGAGGAGTCCCACAGAGCTCCTCCATCCCCAGACCCTGGTATTCACAAGGGGAAAACCTGGAAATGCAGACAGGAGGCAGCGGGGTGCTGCTCCAGCACCTTGCTTGCATCAGGGGTTCATGGAGATAGACCTGCCCTGTGTTCAGAGAGTGCCCCTAGTCTCTCCTTCCAAGTGGCTCCTTGGGGGAAACTCATTGAAGATGGAGTGTAATTTCCACCAGGATTTCAGTGAACTCCCCCAAACAGGTAAAATATCAGAGAGGGGTATGAAAAGATCTTATTTTCAGGTATCAGTTATGGAAATTCTAGTGCATTTCAACATAATCATTTGAGGAGGTGGTCAAGAAGGGATGTACATCTTTTTGGCAACTGTGTGCATACATTTTGTAAAGGTCACATGTATTTATATGTTCAACAGCTCCAATATCACCCCAAGATTTGCTAATTTAATTTTTTTCATTTCTCTCTTTCTTTGGTATCTTCTGCCTCTCTAAACTGGAGTCTTGTTTCCAGTCACGGAGATTTTAAGGAAAACTTGCAGCCAAGCATTGATGTAGTGGGTTTGAAATTCAGCAGTATGAACTCACCTCTCTGTAGGAGAAAGTTTAGAAATATTTAACAGTTTGAAAGCATTTACAATGCAGAACAAGCCTGACTGTCAAATCTTTTGAAGTTGGTCATCTTCCATTAAGATATGGGTCCAGCTTTACCAGTGGAAGAGATGCTAGCCTATATGCCTGAGTTATATAACTTTGTATCTGCTCACTACTAAAAAACCAGCAATGTCATTACAGTTATAAATGCAGTTACTGAGGAAATCGGTCTATCATACTTGACTATCTATCTATGTTTCCTTCTTTATTCCTGATTCTTTGTCTTCATTAACCCATTACATCAGTGGATTTTTTTTTCTGTTGAAAGATACAGTAAACTTTTCAAACTAAGCTAACTTGTTAATCTGCATCATAGTTGAGATGGATATACTCAACTCTTATACTTTCCTGTGAAAAGTGTAAACCTAGATTTCCCTCTTTTAATTTTTGGAGGATAGCAGAGGAGTCTGTCAGTGTATTTTATTGCTCCCAAACTACCAAAAAGTGACTTGGATTTATAGTGTTTCCACATATGTGTGCTGCCACTAAAAACATCATCAAGGAAGGAGGAAGCAATTCTTCGCTAACAGTTAAAATCAACTCCCTTGAAATGTTTAAAATAATCAAGGAAAAGAAGATGTCATATCCTGTGGCAGAGGAAGGAAAGGCCTCCGCTTTCTTTGCCAGGACCTTGGAGCATTGCTTTGCTACAGCAATTGTCTGGGGCTGTTTTTTGTCCCAGTTTCTTACCTGTGTGGAAGATTAAGACCATGCTGGTGTACATTGTCCTATTGCATGTTGTCCTGTTGAGATCAGTGAGATTATTCACACCAGTGGAGGAGAACAGTTGTGTGAGTGATGGTGGGAGCAGGCCCTTTCCTTCAATTCCCCTGTGTTGCCATTTCGAGAGAGCTCAAAGTTTTAGTTTTAACTGAATGTCACATCAATTTTATTATGTCTGTAGGTGTCTTTGTTTTTAAAATTCATGACAACTTCCTTGCAATACACTTTTACTACAGTACAGCCACCTGCTCTACCTTGGTGGGCGGCTGTAAATCTGGGACTGTCCTTTTGTGTGCATATACATGAATGATTGTTTCTTTCTACAGCATATTATGGGTTTTCAAAATGTATTCATAGCCTGGACCCTCCTGGGGGACAGAGGGGCATCTTGTGGATCACTTCTTCTTTACCTGATGCTGCAAACATGTCCCCTGGAGCCGCAAAGCAAAAACCTTTTGTCCTTTCCTTGGAACACCTGTTCACCTTGACCCAACATATGCGATTTATCCATTCCCAGCCACAGTTACTCCCCTCGCATTGTAAATTGTCATTAAAAATAGTTTACTCACAGATCAGCTTCAGATAAATTTCTCAGACAGATTCATGTGAATCTTGACATGTTTTTACACCGATTTGTCAACAACTGACCTGCCTCAAGAATGACAATTTTAGATATGGCATGAGAAGAAAACAAGGAAGTTCTTTCCTACTGTCGCTTTGGAACTTCTGGACTTGACTCCAAACCACATTTAGCTGGGGAGTGCATTCTGCTCTGAAGAGAAGCCCACTTTGCCCTGTGGTTCAATGGTCCAAGTGACCTGAGGATGAGATGCTGGATGGGAACCCAGGGAGAATGACCTTCAGTCTGTGGTCCAGCTGCCTGATTCAGTCTGGGGACAGCCATCTCTCCTTAATGTGCCCCATGTTCTTATTTTTAAAATGAAGATAATGATATTTGCTATGTCTTTTGTCTCTTCTGTCAGATTAGTTTTTACCTTTCACTGTGATGACTAACTTAGGAGAACTCATAAAGCTGTTTGTCTCAAGGCTGTGGCTTTTTAATGTCTGTTAATTACAAGTAAAGTAACTTAATTGCATTAATAGAAAGCTAAGGGTGGCTTGAGACAACAGTTTGGTTGCTTGATTTGTTCAGAGCTAATGGAAGATCTTGGGGGCAGAGCCTTCTTTCTCTGCATACTATGTACATGGCTGTAAAATAGTGTCATTATATGGAGACTGTCCAATTCCTTGTGTAATGTTGCAAGCAGATTTGTGGGACACATGAAGACTTGCTATGATAGAAAGCAGCCTCCAGAGTCAATGCTGCAGGCTAGTCTTTTATTAATCTCCTGCAAAATGAGGTCCCATAGCTGCAAATCACACAGCCCTGACACGTTTAGTGCCCGTCTTCTCTAGTTCACATAAGGGGAAGAGTTCTGCATCCCCATTTCTGAGAGAATGAGGTGCAGCACGTGCTGTGTCTAAGGAAGAGGTTGGCTTTGCCAAGAGCACCAGATGAGACATTGATGAAATCCTGGGAGCGCCTGTGTACTTCTGGTGGTGTGGATTGTAAATCACAGTAAGGGATGTCGGTGCTTTAATTATGTGTATGTGATGGTCTATGTGTTTGTGCTTGTTGGTTTTTTATAAGTATGGTAAATGGAGAAGAGAATCTGGCCTGGCTCTGTTGCTGCTGCTGCTACTGGCGAGGCAGGAGAACATTTTGGCAAAGCAGTATATGTATTTTTTTTTAACCTCCCTCCCCTAAACCCTCCTGCTGTACTATATTTTTCTTTTTTAGGATTTTTTTTTGTGTGTGTGTGTTCCTTATCTGAGGTGCTGCTGGGATTGGCCATGCGCTCCAGCTTACTGAGCTCTTCCCATTTATCTGGTGTGGTTCCCAACCTATGATTTAACAGTGGTGAGTGCAACAGAAAGAGAAAAACAATGTTTGATCTGTTAAAACGTACCTTAAGAGCAAACACATACACATTGATGAAGGTATCAGCTGGGTTCTGCCTACAGTTATGTCAAACAAAGTATGCTAGGAAGTGCCAACTTTCCTTTTGTGCTGTGACACTGAGCACTGCCAAAAGATATTAAAAAGCTTGCGTGAACTAGGTGATGGCAGCTGTAACTATCTAAGTTATTGCCTGGCAGCTGTAATGCTTCTTCAGTGCTGCTGGCTGCTTTTTATATTTGGTTCCCCATTTGTTTGCCCTTATTCTAGCAACCGATACCACCAAAGCAGGCAATCAGTGTGTTACAGCACATGGCCACTTGCTACTGCAAAATAGGCAGCTTAGTAGTGGCAATTGAAAGACTCTTATGCAGCAGCTGATATAAGTCATATTTCTTTTGGACAAGAACCAACCTGGTGTGTGTGTGTGTTTTATGTATGTGTCAGTGTGAATCCAAGAAACCTTAGATGAGTCGATGGCAGAAGGCAAACATACACACAGGCACGTACGCACACACACACGCACATGCACACACACAAAAATGCAGCTTTTCGTGTTCTTTCTGTGTTGGCTCCAACCAAGCTAGAACAATATAGCCAGCTCCCAGCCCCTGCCAATCCTGCATCTGCTCTCTAAAACCTCCAGCAAATAAGAATTACTGTGGGGTTGTTTAACCAACGCTTACAATATACACACTTTTCATTTTTCCGCCGCTTCTATCCGTACACTGATGGCAAAGGTTTGAGAGATAATGGAGAATGATACCCACTGGGCACTTGCTTTTCCAGTGCTGGGAGGTGGGCAGTAGCCACCTAGATAGCTCTGTTGGCGAGTTTTGGGACCATATAAAATGTTTTTCATTGTCATGGGCTTTTGGGAAATTGTCTGGGTTGTTGGCAGGGGGGCTACTGCTTTTAGGGTTGTCTTTTTTTATGAGGAGAAGGTTTTACATTTTGAGCTCTTATTTTGAATTTCTTCTTTTCTCTTAAGCAATTCCTACAGTTCATGGATGTAATATTTCTGGGAGGTATGTTTTGTTTTTTCACTGTTGTCTTTGTAATTTCTAGCCAATCTGTTTTAGAAAGTGCTGTAATAAGATAGTATTTTTGCAGTGTGATCAGCCTCAGAATGATTTCCCCAGCATGAAGAATGGACAGAAGTAGTAGCTGTATCTTGCAGAGGACAGGTCAGAAGATCTCAGTTGAGCTTTTAGATTTTTTCCCTTTACCATTTAGGCTCAGCTGTTACAGCGACCTGAGACAATTGTGTGTTGTCTCACAGTAATAAGACACCATAATAATTCTTTCCACCAAGGAGTCCCAAAGCATTCATGAGTGTTTAATTACCTATTCTATTTCACAGATGAGGATGCCGAAATGCAGAGCAGTTAAGTGATGTGACGAAGGACACCTAGGTATTTGACAGTGTAACTTGAAAAAGACACTGCATGTTATTAATCTGTTTCCCATCACACTGACTGTGCCATGCTTGCTTCATCCATGTGCCTACAGAAATTGCATGGCTTTGGAGCCTTGTCTCTGAATTAACTTGCTTTTTGTCAAGTTATTCCTACATTTATCACAATATAGGGTCAAATTGAGGTTCTAATTTTTTTCTCCAGTGTGCTGAGTTAAAAAATCCCCAGTTACTTATGAATGTCCTCATTTGCCTTATGTGTCTTTCAAGAAGAGAAATGCATCAATATTACTGCAGAATATAAAGAGTGTGAGGTTTTCAGAAGGTGCTGTAAATGGTACCATTTTGGTAGGACTGGAGGCAAAAACTGAACTCAGCCATAGAAAGCTCACATCTGGCATTATAGACTACGCCAATCCAATGGTCATTGCTGAAAAGGTATATTAGTACTAAGAAAAGCCCAAGCTGGCTTTGTGAACTGTTGTGAATTTTCCTCTGTAAGAAGAGATTTCTGGAAACCTCTAGTTCCTTCTTTCTGCTGCAGAAGCTGTACCCTGCCACAGCACTGAGGCACACTGAGCAAGAGGGGTTTTGCTTTGAGATTTTAGAAGGGTTATTCTGGTTAAAAGTCCTTCTGGACTAGGTGGAAGCCTGCAGGTGTGCAATGGTTTCAGGGAGAAAGATTGGTACAGCTTGTTGAGAGAAATGTGTGGTCTCTGAAGCAGACTCTCCTTGGTGAGCCTACTCCCTGGCACTCTTCCACAGGATTTTCACTGCTGAAATAAACTAGCATGTTCTCCAAATCGCCTTGTCACATACTTTTCTTTTCTATCAAATTTTGTGCCTAAAAAGCAATAGAGGAAGGAAGACATGCTTTGGGGCAACAGCTCCCCAAAAGCAATGTTGGAATGGGCCTGTGTCCTGCAGAGAGCAGAGAGAACTGCACATCATTTTCCCAGGCATTCCAGCCCTGGGCTCCCAAAGCACCTCAGCTGCTGGAGATATCCTCTACCTCTTTGTATGGCTGGCTGACTAACTGGAGAGGACAACGGATTTCTCCCTGTTATCACTTTCAAATCATAGATCTCCCCTGTCATATGTTTTTAAAGTTGCTCATCCTGGTTAGTGGCCTATTTGTCAAACCTTTTTCTGGAAAGATTTTAAGGTAATAAACTTCATTAGTTTCACAGTTATTTTTTTACGTGGTCATTGAACATCTGCATTTTCACTAAACACCAATTTTCACTATTCATCAATATTCACTACTTATTATTATATGCTAATAAATGCAAAAAAGATTATTTGGAACCTCTTGTATCACCAAGTTTCTTCTCAAATAAAACAATCGAATATATAAATGCTTCCTTCTAAGACTCATACCATTTTAGCCCCAATGGCTTGTGTTTTTCCCCTTGTGGAGGATGATTTGAACTGCCCTTTCACTCAAGAAATGTGTGTGCATGCATGTGTGCGCGTGTGTGTAATGGAAACGCTGACAGACCCTTAGCTATAACAGCATGAAAGGCGCCACTAAAATAACAGTGGAACAGATGCTGTCACCACTGCCCCTGGTGGGGAAAGAAGATGAAACAGAAGGGCATTAGAGTTGGTAGATGGCAAATTAATCCTATTGTACTAGCAGCTGCAACCGTCGAGATGCGAGCATTCGTGCTCAGACACTTCCAGTGCACCAAGCTCTACTAGGCTGGTTGGAAAGGGTGAGGCAATGAAAGGTCACGAGAGCTGTTTTCCTTGGAATAGCAATAATAAAACATGTTAGTGTGTGGGTTGTCGGCTATGACTGGACTCTTTTTACTGGGGCAACCAAATGGGAGATCCTTCTTGTTTTGTCATTCTCTCAGTATTTCTCAAATGCTGAAGTATAGTCTTAACGTAAGAATAATACTGTTTTCTTTTTCTTTCCAAGCTTGCAATGCCCAGATTTTGATTTTAGACAATGGGTAAAGAAAGCTCAGATCTCTTTCTTACGTATATTAGAAGGAAAAAAAAATCAGTGTTATTTTTAAACAATGAGCTAGCAAGTTATAATTATCATTCCCAAGAATACAATATGGCTGATTTTGTGGGAATATTTCAGAAATTAAAATTCAGAAAGATAAGTATCCTAAAATGGTTAAATTAAAAAAAAGATAAAAAGAAAAAAAAGGGGAGTTTTATTTCCAATGAAGGTTGTGTGGACAGTGTAAATCAGAATTTTAGGGGCTCAATTTATCTCTCCTGGATGGATTTTTTTTTTTTTGTGGAAACTTGTTGAAGAGATCTGTGCAAACAATGGCTTGTGCAAGCCAAATCTGGCATCCAGCAATTCTTAATGTCTGAATGAAAGTGCCTTTTTTTTTTCCTCCACAGTACACGTTGCCAAGAAAACAAGGAGTAGTTGCTTTAAGCATTTACAAATGGTAATGCACCAACAGCTGGTCTCAATCCAACCGAGCTATTGTAGGGGTATTAAAAAGACAGGCCAGAGTTTGAGATCTACTGCCAACCTCCCTTGCAGAGTTAGGGAACATTTTACTTAGGAAAAAAAGGTCTTCTCTTCCTGCAGAGATCCACGGCTGTATTCTCCTGCAGAGCCTGAGCCCTGCCTGGCAAAGTAGGCAAAATGTTTCGTTGACATGAAAGTGTAGAATCCAATAGGTCCTGGCTAGATTATTTATCTCATTCTAATATTATAAACTTCATCTGTTTTTTCTGTTTCTGCTCTTTAGAGGAATTTAGAGGAATAGTTTTTCTTGCGTGACTATATGCTTATAAATTCTTGTTTTTACCTCCTGAAAGCTTTAAGGATAAGTGAATGTAATATTAATGTTAATGAAATTAAATTAATCCTTGCAGCTTGAAGGACTGTTCTGAAGAAGAGTAAATTTTAAAAGCTATTTTTCTTTTTCAGGAAGTGCTCAGAGTTTTTCACAATTTAGTAAGAATTATAAACTATACAGAATTTGAGGCTTCTAGGTTTGCAATTGACTAAAACTAAAGAATATTTATTTCTAATATAATTACAGATGAACCATGTTTATGGCAAATGTCCTAGAGAGAGCAATAGAAATTGTTATTTTTCATTCTGAAGGCCTCTGTTATTAGCAGTACATTTTATATATGCTGCCTTTTCTGAATGGAAATGCAATATTTGGCTTCTTGGTAAAAGATAAATGATCCTATTTGTTGATGTGACACACTTGAGCTGGATGTTTATGTGAAATAAAAAGCGCCAAATTAATCGTTTTTTTTTTTTTTTTTTTTTTTTTTTAAAAAAAATTCAAGGGAAATTTTAAGGAAAAAAAAAGTACCATTCTTTTCTCTTGTTCAGATATTTGTATTTCTTGGGTGCTCATAGGCAGTGGCATGATGCCCACGTGATTAGGTGTTTAGGTTTTGTGTGTGGGTTTTTTTTTCTTTTTTCTTTTTTTAAAAAAAAAAAAAATCATATGGCCTGATTCTGCTTTCCAGATCTTGTCCAAGAGCTGCTATTTGAAATAAAAATGTTTGTATACATTTCCTCATTAATTGTATCATTGCAATACAACCTGCTGCAGCTGAATGGCAAAACAGATGCAATGATGAAAATTAAAAGTGATGGATACTTATCTTTGGCTATAAAAGCTGCTAACAATTTAGAGAACTAGAGTGGCTTCTGGAGCTAGAATGTGGCAAAAGAGAGAGACAATAATAGGGCTAAAGAGTTTGCTGTTTGTAAACCAGATAACTATGGGGAAGCTGCACTGCTCTCCTGCACCTGTTTTATGTGCTTTGCTTTTCTATTGAGTAAGATCAAGTGAGGTATCATTTTAATGTCTGATATGCCTTCTATAGCATTACTGGAACTGGATGTAACTCAACCCCAACAAAACTGCTGGAAACATGACCTTGCTTTTGTGCTATGTTTTGAACTCGAAAATGGGCCTCACTTTTTGTCTGCCACACACACTAGCCTGGCTTGTGAACTCCTTTGTGGAAAAGGGGTATGTTTTCCCCAATGAGTGCAGGCCTGTTCTGATATGAAACGTCGTTTTGAAACAAAATAGTTTCCTTATGCTGAAATGACAAATTCTCAATGTGTTCTGTGGGGAAGATGAATGTGAAGGGTGCAAAAAATAAGAGTCAAGATCCTAAGGTGGAAATATTTTATGGCGGCTCCTTATACCTCTGGGAACTGCATCCCTGCTTGCAGTAAGACGTATTCTCTCATCCATTCCTCATCGCTAGTTGCTTGCAGCTGGGACTTCGCAGCCTGTGCCGTGATACGTCTGCAGTGTCTGTGGTTTGGCTACATGTTTCCAAAATGCTAATGTGCAACTCAAGAGTTGCTCCTGCCAGCTGAAATCTTCAGGTTCTTGCAAAGACACTTTAGATGAAGATACTTCAGAATGCGTGGTAATACCCATATTCATGCTTCAAACCTATATGGTGAGTACTTTTATTGGGCCTGCATGAATAGTTTTGAAATACTCTATTTGTACACAAGAAAGAAGTATTGGTCCTTTTTATCAAGTCATAGTTGAGAGAGTTGAGTTCTCAGGTTGAGCTGAGAAGGGCTGGAAGGTGCCACAGCAATTCAGCTACTGTGCCTTCCTCATGATCTGCTTCCAGCGGAATTTCTGCTAATATGTGACTTTGATTCATAATGAACTTGATTTTATCTCACAAAAGAAAACGGCATTGA
>JAUBOD010000819.1:4817644-4832256 GCA_032353885.1 Nothura maculosa | reverse complement strand
ATAAGTGTTTACCTACCCGTAAGGGAGAAGTGATATCGGTTACAGAGCAAGGAAGTGAGCAGATAACGTGCATGGGAAATGATTTATGGGTAGGGCAGGAGATGATGGAAGATCTGAGATAAAGTAGGAGAATCTGGAAGACATGAGATAAAATGGGAGAATTCTGCTTCTACCTCATCCTCTTTCACAAGGTAGCTCATGTTGTTTAGATCCCTTTTGAATTAGTTCCCAAGTTAGTTATTTCTATGTGCATCATCTTGTGGTCCACTTGAAATAAGCTGATGACCTCTCTCTGAGCTTCAAAACCAGGAACAGTACCTGGCACATCCCTGTGAGTGAGTAGCAACTGTCCCTGGCAAGAAGTACAACAAGCGCTCACAGTAACTTCAGCCATGTGGTTCCCTACCTCTGCTTTGAGGCAGACCTTGAAACCTGTTGTTTTTTTTAACCTTCCAGCTAATCTGGAGTTTTTGTTCACTTGAGGTGACTCCCTCCATGGAAATGGAGAAATGCTGGGTACAAGGAGGATGTAAATCTACAGCTGTGTTTTCCCCATTCAGCAGCAAGTCGGAGCTGAGTTCCTGACATGTTGAAGCTTTAGTCCCAGTAGCTAACACACATGGTATAATTTTTGAGGACAGAGGATGTCTGTTTGTTACGTGAGTACCTGCTTAGCATAACATATACCCACCATCCACTGGTGACCTTCCAGGAGCAACCAGAACAGCAATGACAGCTTTACCTTCTAAACCCCAGAGAAGCTGCCCCATACCCCCCCAAGTCTAGCTCCCTGTAACCAGCAATTAAGAAACTTCCTGACCTGGAGGCTGCATTGCATTTAGTAGTTCCTGATAGATCTCTCTCTATTTTTTTCTTTTTTTTTCTTGTCTATTTTCTATTGTATTTTTTTTCTATTTATCTCTCTTTTTCTAGCCATTATTTTTGTCTAATCTCTTTTTGAACCTATTTGTACTTTTAGCTTTCATGACATCCTGTGACAGCAAATTCCCCAATTTGTGTTGCATGAAAAAAAATGTCCTTTTGTTTAATCATGCTACCTGCTAATTTCAAGTGTCTCACTCTGTGCAGTTTTGAAATAATTCCTTGTTTAACTTCTTAAAACTTGTCACAGCTTTGTAACTTTTGTGACATTCCTCCTTCAACATTTTTTTCCTAACCTCAAGAATTACTGTTGATTTCGTTCCTCATTGAAGAAAAAAAAAATCTCTTATGTCTCTTTCTCTCTCAGCACCTTTTCAGTAAGTCTTTTAATATTCTTTGGTATCTGTGGTCTTTCTAAGTTAGAGACTAGGAGTTTGTAAGGTGCAGGTGCCTTGTGGATTTATCCAGCGACAAGGTAATTCGTTCTTTTCACTCTGTTTTTTCTCTCCTCTTTTTTTCACAGCAGTTCTTAAAAGCCCCCCTGGGCCTTTCGGGCAGAAGCTGAGCACTTATGTGACCTTTTCTAATTATTCAAAGTGACACCAAAACTTATTTCCTGGGTGGAGCTGATCACTGAGTACTGATAGCTAATGTTAATTTTTCCCATGTGCCTTAGTTGGCATTCTTCACCACCACTGAGTTTAACTCTATTTTGCAAGATCCTTCTGCAACTCCAGCTTCAATTTTGACCATCCTGATAAGTGCTGCATTCTCAGCACTCACTTACACTGCTTTCTTTATCAATATGTTGTTCATTATATTAATAAACTCTTTCCTTTTGAAAAAGTTGTTGCATAGTTTGCTTCCTGCTGACAGTTTTTTCTTCAAGAAATGCTTGATTTCATTGCAAGTAGGGTTTTGTTACTTTGTGCTGACTAGACAAAGTCCTAAGCCATGTGCTCGCTGAAGACTTCCATAGATTTGTGAGATGTCATGACCTCTTTCTGCAGGAAGATTTGGATCATTCCCCAGCATATTAGTTTTACAAGGGTCTACCAGTTTTATTCTTTATTACACTTTCTAGCAGCTTATTCTCCAGAGCAGTAGATCCATAGCTCCAGACCAAGTCCAAAGTGGAGTTCGGAACTATTTTCACATTTCTCACTTTTCTTCCTCAAGATGATGGGGCAGCTTCAGGACTTGGTTGTAGATCTCTGTCATTAATTATGCTTTTTTCCTTGGATATTATCCATCTAATCCTAGTGACAAGTTACTCTTCATTTGCTGATTTGTTATAAAGCTTATTATATTGAATACTAATTTGTATTTCTATGTCTATGGTTCAGTAGTGCTGTGGGAAGGAGGAAAAAAGAAGACCCTGTCAGTCTTTTATTTTTGGCAAAAATTTCTCTATTAAGTGATGGGTAAATCTTATTTTGGAGTTTATTTCCTTCTCTAGACCATATTTAGAGAACTACTAACCACCTCTAAATCAAATTGTTGTGATTTGGAATGCCACTCACTTAAATAAGCAACAGATCTGCACTGTTGTGTGCTCTATTTTGTTTACATTGCATTCATGTAGGATAGATTCCCTCTTTGGTTGTGCTTGGGTTATTTTTAGACCCCACTTGTATTGCACATTCAGACTGTATCTTTGCAAATTTAACACCACTTTATGAAAAGTAAATTTTTGAAACAAACTGTCCAGTACCTTCAAATTAAATTAAAAAGTTATTTTCTCTCATAAGCAACTGCTACTGTGATTTAGGTTCATTATATACAATTTTCATCATCATCTTCATTCCCCTGCTTCTGTTGGGGATCTTAATAAAAGTGCTGTAGCTGGCTGCTCTTCTTGCTTATGGACAACACCTAATAATCTGCATTTTGAAGACACATCTTTCGGCAGTGCAGACATTTTAAATATGTCCCTGATTCTGCTAGATTTATGATCCATGTTTTTACATTTTTTCAAATACCTGTTTATAGCTGTATCTCATATCAAGCAAAGTTGTTTTGTAGCATGCCCTTAAAAAGGGATGTGGCATGAATCTTTCCAAATAATCCAAGGCATCAGGACTCTCTGTAGATTCTCCCTACCTCCTACTACTTTGATTACTAGTTAAGAGGTCTGATAAAATAATTTTCTGGGGCTGGTCTATGAATAGATAATACTGCTGGTTGACAAGATTTGCAGAGAAGCTTCTCTTTTATTTTCTTGCAGATTTAATCTCAATTCAGATTTACACAGACTGTAATATTGCAGCCTGTGCATTTATTCTGTGAAATACCGCATGAGAATTATACAAAAAGTATATTGTCAAAGAGGCATTTTAAGCCTCATTTAGATTTAGCCAAAATCTAGCCAAAATCTAGCCAAAACAAGCCCTATACAGAAGAAATGAAAATATTTCCATTTCTAATGACTTCTTCACTAAACATTTCTTATTTTTCCTTAAAAAAAAGTTTAGACTGAGTCAACTGTCATTTTTCTATGGATTTCCTCTGCAAACACAGGTGGCAAAGTGGCAATACTTGTAGCTTTGGTGTAGTGATACAAGTAAGCACATACATCGTAAGTTGGTAAGAGTTTGTTTGCCTTAAGTATGAAGTTTTAACTGTAAGTGTTCAGGTCCTTAAAATACCTTTGGAGCCTGAAAATAGGCCCCCCTTTGCTAGATCCCTTGCCAACTCTCTCATCTCCCTGTACTTTACATACTGAGTGCCTGATAACTGCTCAAGAATGAAGACTGAATAAACACTTTAGCCGAAGGGTTTCTCTGCCAGTAACTCTGAGACTTAAGACTAGGCAAGTCTGTCTGTTCCCATACAGACAGAGGAATGAAGAAGCATTGAAATTAAGTGATTTACAGAGGAAAATCATAGTGATAATGCTGATGCTCATCGTTTCCTGGCTCTCAGTCCTGTAATCAGATCCTTGGGCAAATCTTTTAATGTCCTGTAGTTGTGCTAACCTAGCTCAAAATGAAGCCAAATCATGAACCTGAGTCTCAGCTTCCCCAGACATTGGGAAATAGCTTGTAGGTTTCCTCTTGCATTCTGCTTCACACTGAAAGAATTTATTAGGTCAGTAAAAGTCCCTGAAGAGGAGCTTGGATTTTTATCTCCTTCACTGATTTTTAGACCTATTTCTGGTGTTTGATTGTAAGTCCAGGAAGAGGTGGGAAGAAGTGAAGACTCCGTTGATACAGGCTAGTGACACTAGTGATGGTGATGAGAACAATTCTGATGATGCCTCTTTAGCTGGGCAGCCTGGGAGGAAAAAGAGATGAAATCACTTTGGCTAAGATGGACGTCTGCAGCTTCATTAAATCCTCACAAAGAAACAAACCCTGACCTGATAGTTTTTACAAAGACAGAAATCACCCAAATGCCAAGAGAAGGCTCAGTTCAAACAAATACTTTAGTGCTATTCCAGTGCAGTAACCCTACTTTCTTCCTTGTGCTGCACAGATCAGCAGCAACATAGTCTTGGGGTTAGGATTTTTTAAAATATTTTTTTCCCTGTGATAGGCAGCTTGAATTCAGACATGAGGCAAATGCTGGATTTGAAAACGCAGCTTTCAGTGAGCAATGAAGCTGGCATCCGTACACTGCATTGTGCTGCCAGTCCTTTTTTATATACCAACTCGTGTGCTTCCTACCGCCTTATGAGCCGGGGCTGTCTGTGCCATGATGTAGCTGTTATGACAATGATATCGCCAGTTGCCTACACCATCCAATCCCTTTGGATTTGGAGTTCTAAGAAACAGCAGATTGGGAAAAATCAAGTAAATGTCAACTCTCTGGACTTGAAATCAGTCCTTTCTTCTGAGGATCTCAGTGCACTTTACACACCCAGGCAAATAATCCTGGGAATTATGGAATTAGATGTTCTCATCTCAAATGTATGAGGCACCACACTGCTGAGCAGTGTGCCTATTAGCAAACCTGAAAAATTTTACCTCCAAGAACCAATTCACCTCTCCTTACTCCCATACTATGCGCTAGCCAAATGGCTGTTCTTGTCTGCAGCTCTCAGAGCTGAGGCTCAATGCATCAAAAACATGAGTGAAAGTAGAGGAAAATAATTTTCAGTACAAAGTCACAGGGCTGCTTTTCAGAAGAAAACAGCAGTCTCTGATTGCAATGAGACTTATGACTTAGATGTTCAAGGCCTTTGAAAATCAGGACCTACCCTACTATGTAGCATCGGGTGCTGAAATATAGGCTGTGCTGTCTTGGGAGCCCAACTCAGTAGTGAGATGATTCTCATGTGTCGCCATCTCAGCTCTAATTGTAAAAAATGCTCTAATTGGGAGAAATCCATATTTACCATGGATATTTACCATATTTACCATTTGCTGCTGCACCTGGGCAGCCTGTTCTGCTCCCCTGTTCCTCATAGGCTCAACTATTTCATTTCTAATCCTGCTGCCATCTCTTTCTCCTGTTATTTGCCTGCTGATTTTTTTTTTTTTTTAGGCTTATATCTGACTTATCTGGCATCACTTTTGTATTTACTTTTTATTTTCCTTCTTTGCTAGTTCCTCTCCCTATATCTTTCTCTCTGCATGGTTTTCCTGCCTTGTCCTTCACTTTCTTTTGTGTCTTTTCACTTCTATGTGCCTCTTTGATCCTCCCTGCCCTCGCCCCCAGTATCTCCCCTTTCATCCAATGCCTTCAGCCTGCCTCTGGAGAGGAGTGGACTGTGATGATGGGACTTTCCTTACATGTCCTCCCAGTTATTCATTTGCCTGTCAGCATCTCTGCATGTGCCTCTGGAAAAGTCTAGGAAGTAACTTAAGCTCTCTATGATAATCATAGGTCAACTAAGACACAATGTCTGCAGCCACATGTTAACTGAGGGCTGCAAGTGCTATAGAGGTATGAAAGCAGCTCCTGTTTTGTAGCTACATACTTTCAATGTGCTTCAGTTGAATGTGGGTTGCACAGAATTTTCTGTTAGCTGTTCTGGATAAATGAATTTGTACAATTAGCAGAAACTTCTCCACCAACTTTCCAAAATTCACTTCACTTCCCTCCAATGTTTTTTGAGGTCAGCTGCAAAAGTAGTCATTTCACTTGAATGAGCTCCTGTTAAAGTCTGCTCTCTGATTTGTAATATTGCTTCCCTATGTAAATGCTGGTTCTTCATCCTCATCTTTTTTCCATCTGTTTATCCCCCCTCTCCCAGTCCAATCCCTTTTCTAGGGTGGTCAGAAGCCTGCTGCTTCTCCTAGACTAATAAATTCTATTTCCAGAAAAAAAAGGAATAAATGACTTTGCACAGGGCATATTAACCTGTGGAGAAGCTTCTTTCGATGAAGACTTGCCTACTGTCAGGAAGACTTGTCTCAGGAGTTTTTGAACTGCTGTGCCCTGGCCTTATCTGCACAACCACCTCTCTGGCTTCTTTCAAGCTATCCCAGTGTCTGCATGGGCTTCTTCCTCTTCCTTTAAATCTCTTCGAGACTTCACTTTAAGGATCATTATAGGTGATGACTTCTATGACAGTTAGTCATTTGTCTGCTAATAAAAGCAACTCTTAAAAAAAAGCTCAAACATGTCCTGTATCCCGAAAACAGGCCCATAATCAGACTAACCATTTGTTGCTTTTCTTATATTTCTATATTGTTCATTATTATCTTAAATAATCCACATCATGGCTGAATGCAGGCTTATATTTATTGATTTTTTTTTGTGTACTCTTTATGTGTACAGCAATCCTGATATATGGTATGTACATTTGACTTGGAGAATATAGATATGTGTACATTGCCTTCCAGTTGAACTATATCCAGAAAGAGAGAGACTGGAAGGCAGATCTCTTCTCCCTCAGCTAGTGTGTATATGCAAAGCACCAGACCGAAGGAGCATCTATATTACTGCTTGCTCAAAGCAGCAGAGACTTTGTCATACATAATACAGAGACATCATTACTAATATAAAACACTGCTGGGGAGAAGGGACACATGGGCGGGCCAAGATGGCAGATGGCTTTTAGTGGCATGCTGCTTTCAGTTCTTCTACCTTTGTAATTTGTGCAATTTAAAGCCTTTGGTTACTGTTTTTAGTCTGCCGTCCATTGGCCCTAGTGGGAGCTTTTGTTGTTCTGCAAGAATGCAGTGTATTTTTAGTGAGGGCCACAGCCAATAGTATGTGCTCTGTTCTCCTGGTGACTGGTGTTACAAAGGCAGACTAGTCAAGAATAGCTTTTATGATCAGCTGGTTTGCTGAAGAATTGATGAAAATAGCAGTTGTCTTGGCCATATAACCTCTGCTCTGCTGTACTGCAGGATTTTGCAGTTGCTCTGTGAGGCTCTACTGCTGAGGTAGAAAGCTCTTTGGCAGCTAAAGAGGGAAGATGGAAATAAAATACATCTCAAAGGGAGGCAGTTACTAAGTGGGTATAGGGGATGCATGAGAGAAACTTCCTAGATTGGCACAGTGAAGAATAAACTCTTCATGGGGTGAGGAGAGTGAAGGAGCCAGGTGGCTCTTCCTGTGCTTTAGGAAAAATGTTCAGGAAATTTGGGATTGCTTCCGACTGTCTCATATCTGACCTGTCTTGTGGGCAAGTCATTCAATTTTCTTTAGCTTCGATCTCCCATCCACGCAGTGAAAATAACATTTTACAATGTGAAAATACTTAAGTCTTTCTCCTTCCCTTCATTCCCTGGTATCTCTGAGGCTCATTGAGGCATGGTGATAGCTAAGGCTGGAGGAGAGTTAAGTGTTGGAACAGCCAGTGATGATAATAGATCCACTGGACAATACTTTATCTGGCCTGTTTGCCTGCTGTAGCTGAGGAAAGTTTCTTTTTCTTTATTTTTTTTTTTCGAATCACACAACGATGGTCATAGTGATAAATACTGTGCATCGAGATCAGTGCCTGCAAGCAGGTGCAGTAAAGGAGACTGACTCATTTTCTATCCCCAAACTCCTTTTTGGCTCAATTTAGCCCCATAAAATCTAGCATCTGCTACATCTTATACAAAGAGGCATGAACACCCCCAGTTGTTACAATAAATCTAATTTTGTGGATGGTTTGTTGTGGCTTGGCCCAAAGTGGAAGCATGAATTTGCTGCAAAGGAGAAGCAGGAAATGGCAAAAATCTTGTAAGACACTCTCTGCTCTGGGGACTCTCTGCCCTGTTTCAGGATTTGGGCCAAAGAAACTGAAAGAAGTAACCTGTCGTGCAGAAACTTGTTGGAGGCTTTTGAGCTAGAAAGAAGCTAGAGATGCAAAGGTAGAAATTTAGATCTTATGGCAACTGGCATGCATTCTCTGTACTCCCTCCTTTTTTACAGCCTTCCCACATTTTCTGATATTTTTCCTTCATGGGTTTGTGTGAGACTGTCTAGTTAGAGTGCACAAAACCAGTTCAGCCATGCTCAAACTTTCTTATGTGTCCTGTACTTGGTATGGTTCTTTACACACTACTCATTTACATGGCAGTCTTAATAATAGATCTGCTTAGGTACATATTTACATGCATCCACTGCCAACTGTGAGGCTCCTTATGCTACAAAGGCTGTGTGCAAGCAATCTTGTCATGGAGTTTTATTGCATTTCTATAAAAATAAAACTTTGATCTGGATGCAAAGCTCTAAGCATGCATTGCCAAAATGTCTTTGCACATGTATATCGGTTTATTTGGACTCACCAGTACCCAGCGTACTCAGTCTGGACAGTAAGCATTAGCTGAATTCCTGAGATGCATTTAGGAATTTCCTAGATATACTTTTGGATTTTTTTTTCCATCCTTATTCCTATTTTTTTGTCCATTTCTGTATGGTCTGAATATATTACGAGCTTTTTTTTTTTTTAACTGTAATTTGAGTGAACATGAAACATGAATGTAATAACTTCTAACTCTATTTTCTGGAGCTGTTTTCATTTGAGTTCACAATGCATACAGTAGCTATAAAAAGACATATTATATTTTCAAGGTCTGTCACATTATTTACAATGTGTGAACATAAAACCTCTCTGATGTTTCCTGATAAACAGCCAGACACAGTAGCACAGCTGAACAACAAGTTAGGTACATCAGGTGCATAACCAGCTCCAGGTAGGGTAAAGAAGCCAAGGGTATAAGAACACACTCTTTCTGGAGGACAAGGATATAGGCAGATATCTGCGGTTACAAATGTTGGAGTATGTGGATTAACACAAACATTTCTGGTATTTTGTGGCCTGGCACTGCTACCTTCCAGGCAGTCAGTCAGCTAAGCAAAATTTCCACATGGGTGGCTGCTGAAAAACACAATGCCCCTTAGCCTAGGGTGAATCCTAGCCTCGCTGAAGTCAATGACAAAACTCCCTTTGACTTTAGTAGGGTCAGAGCTGGTGATGTCTGACTTCCATTCAAGCTCAGAGTTGGAGATATCTCACAGGAAAACAGCTCAGAGCCTTCTGCTCAGGGGATACAATAGCTCTACGGATTTGCAGATCTTTCACCTTTATGGCCAAAGAGGGCTTATCCTCTTCTGCATCCAGATGTGCCAGCAGAAGAAATTTTTACCCTCAGCTGTCCCTCCCAGAGGTAATTGCTTTCTGCTTCCTTGACCAATTCTAGGGAAATATAAGCAGCTTTGTTTGTACAACTGGAAATTGTGGTTTCAAATGGGCTACTTGAACTGGAGCAAGTAGGGAATGCTCAAACAAGCTGCAAAGCTTTCAGATCAACATAAGGTGGGAAATTGGAGGTGCAGAGTAGCTCTGGGTGGTAAACTCTGCCTGGACAGAAAAAGAACACGTCTGGAGTAGTGGTACCACCTGATTGCTCATTCATATGATGAATATGCCTAATGGCACTGGCTACCACTCCTCATCAGCCACAGCAGCTTGCACGTGGAGGCACAATGGTCTAATTACTCTCAGGAAGAACCTTATGGAGGTAGAGGGCTCTATGGGGTTTGATTGCTTGCTTGAAGCAAACCTCTTAAGACTTGGATATCTATGTCTTACACTCCTTTTGGAAAAGCTTTTCCTTGAGTTCCTTCTTTGCTGATCTTTTTCTTCCTGTAGAGCTGGGTCTCCTTGGCTTTTGTTGTGTGGTCTTCTGGTGGGATGATCAGTCACCCAGTGATATGCTGTTATGTTCTAGGCAGAGTATATGTTCAGAAGGTGGCAGGTGCAGTTGTGGATGTCACAACTGCCATGTCAGATTTTTGTACCTTAAAAAACATAGCTTTAGTTTTTTATAGTGTCCAAAAGGATGTTTTCAAATAGTAACCCATGAGCAGGCCGCACAATCTTGCTCATTTATATAAAAAAGTCCCTCTCAGGTCTACCAAGCACCGTTGCAAAAATACGTGTGTGTTTGTGTGTGTGTGTGTGTGTGTGTGTGTGGTTATATGCATGCAATCGAAACAGAGAAAAGTACATGCAAGGAGGTGATTTCCACGTGTAAATGCAAGGCTGTAGTGAATATAGCTGAGTTCAGGTGCTGGCGGTTGTTCTGGTACATACAATTGAGCTTTTGAGTTGGAATCTAATGTTTACTGCTGTAGTGCTTCTGGCATATTTTGTTTTTATTTAAGAAGGACACTGTTGTTTTAAATCATCAGTATAAATCAGGCAGAAAGAAAACAAATAGAAAATATAAATAAGGTTCTGGAACAGCACAAAAGGCCATAGAGCATTTATCCCCAAATAAAATAGATTCCTCATTTGAGGAATACACATTCCGGATTCTTATAAGTGCAGATGGCTGTTAAACCTAGACTTCTTGATTTTCAAGTGACAGAAGTAGTTTGCTATTCAGTATTTGTTTCAGGACCCTGGGCTCAACTGTATTTTACAGAGAAACCTTCCCCCATTTTTGATGAAACTATTCAACCCCACTAGGTTCTCTTTTTATTGTGTTGCATACTTGAGTACAAAAAGCACACAGTGCTTGATGGCCATCCATAAACAGAGCATTTGGTACCTCTGATGTGTGTCTCCATGACTAGGAAAGAAATCTATTCTTCTTATTTATAAAAAAAAATTATGTACATTTATGTATCATATAATTTAACTTTGAAAACAATTCCACAATTCTATAATTCACAGACTATGCCACTTCGGTGCCAGCATTTCTTTTGCATCTTGTTTGTTTGCAAGAGGATTCTTCTGGCATTTTTGAATTATAAGCTGGCAAACAAGATTCTTTTTTTCTTCTTGAATTCAAAGCGAGCACAACAATAAAGACATAACAGCTAGGTCCTTATGGGAAGCCTGCTGACACCTTATTTAGTGTATGTTTTTAAATTATGTTAAGAAATGAGAAGACAAGTCTCTCAAAGTACTTTATGCCCTTCAAATTGTAGCTGAAGTCCCATAGACTTTGTGCAACTCAAGGGGGTTGGGATCCTAGGAGTGGAATGGTGATAGGTTCGTCATGGTTCTGTAGAGTAACAGGACAAGAAGCTACTGACTCTGTGCACTAAGCAGGTCTCAGAGCTTGGATGAGAGCTTAGATGACAGGGCAGAAGTGGCAGTATCCTTGGTTTTGCTGTTACTCATCTACAGACTAATCTCCAGGACAAACAATCCAAACAAAACTTACAAGGGAGGTTTTAGACTCTCCTCCTGTGAGCTTTTTTAACTACTATCTATCAGAGAGAGTCTAGGTGTAGTCTGTCTGCATAGCTGCAAGGAACTGGTCCTGTAGATCTCTTGAGTTCCCTTTGGCTGCAAACTTCTATGAATGTGTTATTATAATGATGAAATTCCGGGCAAGAACAATCGAAAGAAAGACGAGAAATTGTAATAGCTGGGAAATAATAGAAAAGGTAAATGCTTCTAATTTTTCCATTCTCTATGAGACAATCATCATTAAAAGCATAGCTTACTGTAATTTGTCATTCTTTCCATTAGGATTTGTATTGCTTTCTGTTAACGTTGACTCACTAGGTGATCCCAAAGGATGAGTGAAAATCAGTGACTTATGTCTTACTTCTAGGACAGCTCAACTTCTAGCTTGGGAAATTTCAAGGAGTTTTTGTGTTGCTTGTTTCTTTTGTATGGCAGTGATGGAAGAGCAGCAGAGGGCTAAGCAGCACATCTTTGACACAATCAACTTTGGGGCTGGTCTCTAACACCATACCAAGTTGCTGTAAAGGATGAGTATGCTTCTCAGATGCACGTCAAGGGAGTGGGATTGTCTTGAAGGTCACGGATGGGGATGAAATAGCTGGATTCTGCCCATTTGTTGTCATTGAAAGTCAGGATCTGACAGTGGGGATGGAGTTGAAGGTTGCAAGATGACCTTTGCTTGGAAAGTTTTCTTAAACTCTCAAGGTGCAGCAGGTGCAATACATAAGTCTCTGCCCTCTCATTGTCTGCTGATTCTGGGATGGAAACTTCGTATGGAAGGAAAGGCAACTAGGAGATGGAGATGTTTGCAGTCTCACATGAACTCTGGTCACTCTGGCTCATTATCTATTTATGTATGAGGTAAACAAAATCACTTATGACTAAAATGGCAGTATCTGTATGGATAATCACTATGGGGACCTCTGTGACTTGTTTCTTTCATGACTGTAATACAATCTTCTGTTTTCTCTCTTTTGATATTTTTATCAGAATAATTCAGTCTGACAACATTTTTAAGTTACTGAGAACAACCGAGGGATAAACAGTTCAGTCACCTTGGCCTCTTTCTTTTCCTAGTATTAAAAGTGAGACTAGCTGTTATTATGATATAGTATTTTACTCATTGACTTTCTTTTGAGAGTTCATAATGTGGAAGCTTTTTAAAAAAATCAATTTGCATAAATGCTTTTTAATAACAAAAATGTGTTTACTCTCCCTTGACTGATTAATCATATTCTGCATAGCAATTATAAACAAAAACTTATGTGTATGTATATGTACAATCACATGTATATTCACACGCACAAAACTTGTACCATCTAGCTGGAAATAGTTCAGCTGGGAAAAATAATGTGCCCACCAAAACAACTGCAATTTTTCAACAAGATCCCAGTGTTTTCTTTGTAAAAAAACTAGGATTGGAAAAACATGAGGTTTTCCTGCCAGATTCCATTCATTTTCAGCAGGAACAATCTGCTCCTCTCAGCTGAACGTTTTACAGCAAGAATGGCTGGAACTGAGGAACCAGCTCCTGTTTGGAAATAGTAATTGTTTTTAATGAAACTGCCTGCCTACCATTTGGAGCTAATACTAGAACCATGATTCCACTAGGACAAAGCATCAGCTGGACAAAAATATATAATGCAAAGAGGGCAAGATGTCACGTTACCAGGAAAGCAAAGGAGAAGCTCTTTCTTTTTTCTTGCTTTTCCTTTTTCTCTCCTTTTCTATTGGTTTCATCTATGGTTCCCTCAGAGATGCCAGATAATAAAAAGGGCAAGGGCCAAAAATCACCTGGTGGTGACTGGAGTCATGCCAAACCATTGTATGTTTGAAAACAAAGCTGATGGTAAAGGAGCAGTATGTTAGACCTCCCTGATAGTTAGCCTAGAAAAAAATATAACCAGCTTGGTAGAAATAATCTGTTGTACAAGGAGATAGACATGGTTGAGAGAACTTGGGAGTTCAAGCTAGTACAGACCTGTTCCCTCACTGCAGAAAACTGAACCTTAATATAAGGGAAGATTTTTTACAGAGTTATGGAGATTAAATAATTCCTTAAATACTTCTATAAAAGCCAGGTTTTGCTGCAGATCTTATGACTTAGGAAATCAGAGAAGTGGAATATGTCTTCCCACATTGAAAAGTGTCCAAATATTTATAAGAAAAATTACTCTCAAACTCGCAATTTGTGGTGGTGAAAATCCATTAATGGATGCCTACCCACTTTGCTTCTCCATCTTAGCCTCAAACACCTTAGAATCTGCTAAGATATCTAAACAGCTCTTCCCCTCATATCAAGGCTCTGAGCTGCCATCACTAGATATCAGATACCTCCCAATTAGCATCAAAAAACTTTATACCTACTGTGCTGTTTGTAAGATTATCAGCATTTGCTGGCTTTACTGCTTCAAGTTTGGCTGAGATTCCTCACTCTTTTATTCTGAAGAAACTTCCCTACCATTCCATTTATAACAAACCATCAACAAGCTCAAAATACTGTCTGTAAGCACTCCAAATGTAGCCTACTTTTTAATAATTTTTCTTTAGGATTTACTTGAAATTGCAGAAGATGGAGCATGTTGTTAGTTGAAAACACACAAAATATAACACTGTATCCCTGATAATCCAAGAATATTAGAGAGGACTGAGATTTGTAGGAAGAGGATTTATCTTTATTAGATGAGCTGATATAATTGAAAAGAACAGACAAGGTTTCTGGTGCACAAAACTTGGACCAAAAGGACTCTAGAATTTAGAGTTTGATTCCATATATTAGGCAAAATATGTCTTTACATACCTGAAAAATGCCTAATACAATGATGACACTATTTATTTTCACAGCAGGTGCAAGATGGCTTTTGATATCAATGATCACTGGAAACAAAGACAACCAGAAGTGTGAACTCACTCTCACCCCAATAATTCCACTGTGATAACATAGGTTAATGCTGGAAATAATTCAGGTCACTGTGTGAATCTACCAGACCATAGCACGTTCCTTACCAGCATTTCAGTTTATTGTGCTGTATTTTAAGGCGTCTAAAAAATGCCTTTGTAGCTGTGACATAAACCCATCCCATTGACAATCTTGTGTGTCACCTCCAAATCCCCAACTCGTTTTCCTATATGGTCA
>JAUBOD010000819.1:4794779-4812020 GCA_032353885.1 Nothura maculosa | reverse complement strand
ATTTCTAAATACACTTCTCTTGGGTATCTGTATATGTACTGGTGAATCGAGCTTTCCTGGCTATCTAGGGAAATGTGCTGTTGCTTGTTGACTTACCAATGAATATTGAGTGATAATTCCACAAAATGAGGTGGGCCGGAAAGAAGTAATTGTGAGGGAAGATGTCATCAACCAGATATGTAGAAGCCAGATGGCACTAAACAGGAGAAGAGCTTAGGAGGTATTTGGGGGTTTTGATGTACCTGAATAATATCTTGGAAAATTTTGAAGTAAATAGGAAGATAAAAAGAGAGATTGACCATCAGTGGCAATACAGAGGCTCAAACACAGGCGATGAGAACACTAAGGTCCAATACAGACTGATTTGTCTCAGTCTCCAAATCCATAAGGGAATGTCATAAGGGAAGACGAGTGCACTGGTGGCACAGCAAGGCCTTCCCTTGTCTGACTCCTATGATACAGAGCGTAGGTGACTTGATCTTTACATCAGTGGTCCAAGGTTAGCTTGCAAGGATTTCCTCCACAGCTCCAGCAAAGGCAAGTGGGAGAAAAAGAAGACTCAAGGCTGTTAGTCCCATAAATATACTTGAGCTGGCTCTTGTGGGTGGAAGACCTCAGAAGGCACAGGCTTCATTGATGTATGCAGGAAGCCTGGTAGTCTTGTTTGGCCTGAACAAACATGTGGACAGTTGTTTCCCTGAGAAGGAGGAAGGAGGGTTGTGCCGTCATACTCCTGACTGCAATGCAGATTTATCTTTCCTTGTGCCACTGTCTGGCCTATCGGTTCTGCTCCCTGTTACTGTGAGTATAAATCCACAAGCACTCTGACATTCAGTTTGTCACACAGATGAAGAATTAAAAAAATAAAAATGAATTAGAATAAAGGGAAGCGAGGTAATTACACTCATCTTCACAATATTCAATTCAGCTCCATCCAGATCTCTAATTTAAGGTCAGCCCAATAATTCAGTGAACAAAATAGAAGTGTATGCTATTAAAAATGGAATATTTACCAGGCTTCAGTGCTCACTGAATATAGCTGTTTCTTTACCTTGGTAATTTTTTTGGTTTGTTTTACTTTTTTTCCCCCAGCTTAAAACTGAAATTCTGCATATACTACACTAAATATAACTATTGGCAATATGAATGGCACAAGTGCTAGTTTGGGTTGATTTTCATATACAAGTTTACCATAGCCGCTTAAGTTTTAGAGGGAATATTCATGCTCAAGCAAAGAGTTCCTTTTTACTTTTCTGAGCATGTGAATAGAGAACAGGCTATGGAACCAATCACTTTTGCATTACAGGTTTAGCCTTCTTGTAAGCCTGAAAGTTGTTACACTGTCTGAGGCAGGCGAATGAATGGGTGGTCTTATGCCTTTTTTTCTATGTAAAAATTTCCTACTGTTATGAAATAGGTCCAAGTACAGTTCCCAACAGTGAAGGCAATGGATAAGCAAAGCAATGTCATCCAAACTGGGAAATGGTAAGAACAGAAGACATAATAATAAAAATTTTGGCAGTGATGAATGTCTTTTCTGCACCAGAATTCCCACCAGCAGTAACAAAAATGTGAAATTTTAGGAAAATATCAATAAGATGGGAGCTTTTTAGTTGGTTCCTGTAGCTCAGGATAGAGTGTGTTTCTGCAGGGCCGTTTCACCCATGATTGCTTTGTTCTGAAATTACCTATTCTCTGAATATATTAGGTTTTCATTTCCTTTGGCCTGACTCTTTCCATGAGTATGGCATTCATCTATAGACAGCAAAAAGATGTCTAGTAACCTGTCTTGGTGTGTCAGTGAGATCCAGAGCTCCAGCTGTGACGTCCAAGGCTTCTCTTTGCCAACAGGCCCTGCTGCAGCACGCGCAGGGTGCCCACATTCCCTGCGCGATCACAGTGAGCGACAGGGAGGGCTGAAGGGAAGAGAGCTCACACACGGATATATTAGCAGCTTCAACAACTAGTGAAAAATAGAGAGGAAGCAATGAAAAATGACAGATCGAATGTGACGCATTTTGTTTCAGGGCTCGTTGCAAGGTGAAATTTGAATCCCTGAAAGACTCTGGCCAAGGAGTCCTTCTGCTAAAGGACAGTGTGTATGCCAGGCAGAACGTGGAAGCCAGAGGAGGTCTGGATGCAGATAAGCAGATGGTGAACCCCTGGGAACAAGGGAAGTAAAAAATACAAGAAGCCCACAACTTTCTGTTGAGAACTTTTCATGTTGCTCTGTGAATTCAGATCTACATCTCCAGATGACCTCAAGGTCTCTTCCCTTCTCCTGCATTTCAAGGCCAAGCATCAGGGAGGACTGCTTTATTTATTTATTTATTGGCGTGTGAGGCAGGGGGGATTCTCCTCCCTTTAAGGATGTGTATATGTGCGTAACAGGAGTCGGGTTTGAGTGAGTTCCTAGAATTCGTGAATTTGTAGAAGACTTTGATACTTCTCCTAATTGTCAGTAAACTCTGGAATGGTTTAAATGGTCTGAAATGAAGAACAAGGCAGCAAGATCTCTGAAGTACAAAAATATACAAAATTTCTGGGACTAATACTACTATTGCAATTAGAAGAGAGAAAATGAATGCCCCTGTGCTCAGTGAAAGAGCATAAACCTGTACTTTTATAACACATGATATCACACAAAGGTAAAGTATCAGTGCAAACAGGCAAATAGGTGTTGCTTAGGTCATGCCTACTGAATGAGGCCACCGCACTTCTCTCTGTCTCGCTTCCTTTCAAAATGCTGAGGCTTTGCTCAGTAGTTGCTACTAATGTAGATGAAGCTGGCCATATGGCAAGCAGAAAACAGTGCTGGAAGAGCTTTCACACATAGTTACTGCAGCACTTTCTTTGCTAAATGAGGATTTTCTTCCTGAAGTCCAGATTTCACATGCAGATCTCTGGGGTAATGCATTAAACCACAAACAAGAGTGAAGTGTTTGCATCAGCCTGTTTGAATGCCTAGGAGAAATCCATCTTCTCCATCTCCTCCAAGCTATGGGGCTGTTTTTAAAAACCTTTCTGTTCCAGCTGGAGGCAGGAAAGTACCCTGTTAGATTTACTGTTAAATCTGTAGCAAGTTCATCAGCAACTTCTTTACCAGTACCTTCTCTTATCATTCTCCAAGGAATTTATCTGAACCGTCTTTCAGTTTTGCTTACAAAAGTGTGTTTTGCCACTGTAAGTTTTACAAAAAATTTTCCATTTTCAGATCGACAATGTGTTCCTCTAAAATCACCTATTTCAGCCAAGGCATCTGTTCGAGTGTGATTGTGTGTACATGTTTTTCTTTGTATGACTTTGTCATATTTATTTCAATCTCTCTATGGTATCTATCCATCCATATGTCAAGCTATAAACTGATATTGATGTGAGAGGGGCCATATGCTATCCTGATGTCTACAAGCATTCCTCTTGGTGCTATCAATGGGAGCCCTTCCTGCAGAGAGCAAGGACTGTCCAAGATTGGACTGTGCTGATAATACTCCTTGTGTTAGCCGATCAGCTTTTCTTCATAGTAGTTAGAAAATCAAGAACAATTAAAACTTATATTGCCTGGTCAAGTAACTATTTATTTGTTGAGTATCAAGAAGCAGCTTCTTGCTGCAAACCTTATGAACAACATATCGTACTATGCATACTAACAGATAACGTAAATAACGTCAACATGTGGCTTCTGCCCTGTCTATATATGTGCGTGATTTAACACATGCTGAAGTCAACAGGAAGACCTTTGAGCATTTTAAGACTCAGGTTAGAGAAACGGTGGAAGGTTTCTTCACTGCGCTCTTTGGGTACCCGGTGCTGCTCTGCTCTACAGCAGGCCTGCCTTTATGTCTGTGAGTCCAGAAGGCATGGGCCTGTCTGCAGGTCTGGGCAGTCCTCTGTCCCTGCAGTAAGGATGGGGCACACAAGATAATGAAGGGAGCTACAAAGGCACCTCTGTGAAATTCATGGATATTCAGGGGACCAACTCTCCAGCAGTTCCTTTCTGTTGTTTAGTAAGAGGTTCAGCCGTGTGGGCTTCCATCATTATTTGGTTTTCAAGGGAAAATTGTGCAATTAGGAACTTACTATCTTGAAGGTCGCAATTAATTGGACTCTCTAACATACCCTCCTCCCCGGTTAAGACTCCCTTAGTGTAAAATGTTATTGGATTGATGTCTTTGCCCTAAAAACTGTGTGACATCCTCCCTGGATTACTTAGGATGCTCCTTCTCTATCCCCTTTTGCCTCTTTTTTTGATGAAGTGTTATCTTATGTTTGGAACTGTACTTCTGCAGCATGAACACTTGCCCTAATTTTAATGTGATCTTACCTAATACATATTATATAATTAAGAGAATGCATGTTTATCTTGACATCGACATTTCCCCAATCCTTCTTTTCAATGTGAAGGAGTCAGTGCTGGGACTTGAGTAAAACACAGACATTCTGGGACTTGAGTAAAAATGCAAAACTAGACAGCAATGGTAGATGTTATAGATGGCAGGCCAGATATTTAAAAAACAAATGCATATTCAAGTGCAGACACAGGACCCCTGTCAAATACATTCTGCCAATGGATAATGCTCCTCTTTGCCCAGTACAGGACTTAAGAGTAGAAAAACACAGATTCCAGCCTCTCTTTCTCTGGGAGCAGAAAAGCTACTGCTGAAAGGTCATACCTGCTCTGACTATTGGTCATACTTGGTCCTAGATCATAGCTACTCCGGTGAACATTGTAGATGTAAAAAATATTGTGGCTAGAAACCCCAAAATAGTGCTTTATTGATGAAAATTTGCTCAGTCTTGATTTGCTGAACTATTTGGGGAAAATTCCTCCCAGGCGCCTGCGGAAAATTAAACTGATACTTCTTCATAGCCCACAAGCAGGCATCTGTGTGATCTCAGTCATTAGTTTCAGGGGGATGCACACTGAGGGCTGCATGTGAAAGACCTTGCAGTTTCAACACATAGTCCCCAGGGAGACCTAATGCTTTGCTAATGTTGTATGTATAAGCTCTCCTATGCCATCTTTTTTAGCTATAAAACTACTGGCACTTCTATAATCTCATCCATTCTAAACCTACAATATATCTATTTTCCTTTGGAAAACAACAGTCTTTTATTAAGAACGGTTTATTCTATTGAAAAAAGTGAAAATTCATGCCAGGCATGTTTTTACAAGCATCATTACAGAGAAGTTTTTCTCTGTATAAATCAAGCCTGCCAAAAAAGAGAAGCTTTCTTCTGCAGAATGTATGAAAAAGACTGTGTTTTTTTTTAGTTTGTATTATGCCGTTGCTAGTGAAGACAGCTTTGCTTTTATGCCACAGCAACTGAAAATAAATTTTACCTGTAAAGTGAAATTTCCAAGGATAAGAGATCCCAAGATCCTTCCTTCTGGGTTTCTTCATCTGGTCGGTCAAATGTTGCCAACCCCTTGTAGTCTCCTATGTACTGGATTTACATTATGCACATTGCTGAGCACTCTGTGAAAAAGCATAGCAATACTATATTTGGGAGGTAATGAGAAACAAATGCAGTCTGCTTAGCTTATTTTAAAACAGCTCTCAAGTTTACCAGCTGTATATGCGGAGGTGAACTGAAACCAGAAGGAAAGAAAACCTCTGTAAAAAGTAGCAAAAATTCTGCTTATCTTTGAATGAATATGACCAAAACACAACCCTGAGTTTGGTTATCTTTGTTTATGCTTTATTTCCTTGATGTAGTTAAAGAGAGTCCTGGTGGTGGAGGAGGATGGGATGGGTCTGGGAGGAGGGGGCAGGGAGCAGACCTGCTGAATAACGTGCTCAAGAGCTCTCCTGCACAATGAGATTAGTTCAATGTGATCATTTTGGTGCCAAGGTGCTAACACAATAATACAAGTGAGTTTGCCAACTTTTCAAATTGAATGTATTTGATTATTTGCTTTTAATTAGTGTGAGTTTTGGAGTATGTACAGGATTGTTAGAGATACATGAAAAGCCTCCTATGGCTGAGAGCATATCCTCAGTAAAGATGGTTCAGCATTGTTCTTTTTTAGCTGTGGAGAATGAGATTTAACAGCTATGTTAAATGTTTTAGCCTGTTTCTATTGTGCCTCTGTTTCAACCTATTGGCAAGCCCAACTGATGCAAGAAAATAAACCTCTTATTTGATCTGAATGTTGAGCACTTTGCTGTAAGAACAATTTCCAGCCCAACTTCAGGATAGAAAATATCTCCAGTTTATTTGCAGAAAGCTCTTACTCTCTCTTTCTTCATTAATAAGATCCTAAGTAAATTCCTGCTGTCATTTTTCTTTTTCCCTTGCTGTACTCCCCTTTGTGTTAATTTATCTTGAATGCCTTCGTTGAGATTGTAGATTTGTAAAAGCCATTTAAATAGCAGAAACAGATTGCAGTTCTGGAGAAAATATAACAAGACAGAAACTGTTTATTTTGACCTCTTCTCCTTTTTTCCTAAAGTAAGACGGCAGACTGGAGGTGTCTTGGGAGTTGTTCGGATGATTTACTACTGGCTCACCTCGCGACTTGCCAGTCACCAGGAGTAACTCACCTCTCTTGCACCAGGGGACACGTCAGCAAAAGGAAAAGTAACTCTCATTGCCTGGCACGGTCTGTAAGTTAATGTCCATTTCTCAGTTTTGGACGTTACCTGCCTTCATGGAGTTCAGGCTCTTGATTTTCCATCATCTGAAGGACAGGACCAGCAAAGACTTTGTGGAGAGCGTGCATGCAGTAACCTAACCTTCTACCTACGCTTTTCTTCAGTCATTTATATACAGTTATATATGCACACACGTATATATATATTTTAAATACTCTCTCCTTAAACAATAGAGAAAAACAAATGGTTGACAATAACAATGGCAGCAGCTCTCCAACAAAAGCATGCAATTATTACAATTATACTATCCTTGATTAGGCTCCCATGCATTGCATTTCAATGTAATTGATGTTGTAGGTTGACACATTGGACACCAAATATTCTCGCCTGTCCCTTCACTCTTTTGTTTCAGAGCCTGATTTGCATTTTCTATGCTTTTAGTAATGAAGACTTAGCACTTTTCCTCCATTAGAAAAAAAAAGAGAGACACAATAATCTGCAACTCGGCACTTGTTTAAGGATTCTGACCCTCAAAAATACCACTTTGCTTCACACATTAGCTGCTTACAAAGAAGGAAGCTAATGTATCATCTAATTGGGCAAACCACTGCATCTGATTTCTCTCAATCAGACTATTAGCTTCGTAATTACCCATCTGCCTCATGTGGAAAAACGGCAAGGCGAACACCCAGCTAATAACATTCTCAAGAGCTCTCTACCACAATGAGATGAGCATGATGTTGTGGGATATAGTCCCTAACCATTTAAGTGCCAAGGTGGTCTCACAATGCAGAGGGAGTCTGCCAACCTTCCCAGTCTGAATGTGCTTAATTATTTGTATTTAATTAGTCTGAGTTTTGGGGTCTGTTCAGGATTGGTGATGAAAAATGAGCGGCAGGAAAGAAAGCCCCTTGAGTCCTCTGGCAGTCTGTTTTGCATCCTCCTGTCTGCTAGGACAGAAGTGGAGAAAGTGGGATTTATCTTGAGTAGTGCAAAGTCTCCTCTCCCTCCTTTTTCCAGATTAGAAGAAGTTTTCTGGGTACCTAAACTTGCCAGCATTCAGATGGAGGATACTCAAAGCAGACATCAGGCCTGAGTCTTCTCCTGTTCACTGCAGCTTTGTACTCTTGACCTTTATGGAGCTATTACCAAGCCACACTAATTTGAGTGAGGAGATGCTCAAATCTAGTATTTCCTCTTCGGCAGAGGCAGATGCTCAACTTCCAGGCATGGTTCTGCCCCTCCTGGATAGTTCACAGTATCTTTGAGCATGTGTCCTGCTTGGTCAGCTATCTGAGTGATTGCAAAAGGCTGGAATGCCCTTGCTACCTAACTCCAAGGTTGCAACCATATGGTCAAGTGGCAGGTGATTCTCTGAGAAGGGCCCTTGGCTCTGTTTTCACTCCCACATGTGGTTTAGTAAAGCCCACATCTGGTTGCAGGTAGGGCACAGAGCAAGATGCATCTGCCTAATCTGTTTTCTTTCATTGTTTTGAAAGCTTAGTGAAGATTAGCTAAGGACAAATCCATTATTGATCTGTATTGACTAATTGCAAATAATTGGGTGTCCTTTACGTGTCCTACCAAAGAGCACATTCTTGTCCTCATTTTATTGCAGTTTATTCTTCTGCCCTGTACCTAGGAGGCTGGTTACAGAACTAACCATCTGAGTGCTAGTGATTCTGGTGAAGGAATTATGAACTCTTAAGAAATGTTAGAGATTAAGGAAGAACACTCATCCATGAAATAACAGCATATCAGAATTCTAATAACAAAGTTGTTGCACGAATCAAATCATTCTACATATTGATGTATTTCCAGACAGAAATGTTCACACCTTGTGCTTCCTCTGAAACCAGTATCTCAACTGATATCACAACTAATGATCTCAATATTGGTATATGAGACACAAAACCATCTCTTCACCGCTAACTCTGCAGTCCAACTATTCTTCCTGTCTCTCTTTCTAACTGCAGGACTAGCAAGATGTGTACATAGCAAATGGAAACAACCAGATGGTCTTGCAGTCATGACTCTCTTCTCTCCTATTGTTTACTGTTATCGTTCACTGTACTATGGCCAAACCCTTTTACAGGTCTGCCAGCATGGATTGTTGGATAAAGGCCCTAAATTGCAAATTCTTCTCATGCATATTTCCAATAATGCATAAATGCTAACTGTTCAGGCCATAATGGATGATCTGTGCACCCAATCCTCTAATCCTTACTGAAGGTAGTAGCTTTTTGTCATGTGAATCACTGTATTTACATTCATGGGTGGCTCACATGAGTAGCACTGCTCATATAAGAAGTCCTTGCATGCAGGTTTGGTTCAAGGTCTCTTAGCTGTGTAGGCAAAGCTGAATTTTTATGTCCATAATGTGAGCAGCCAGGAGCAGGCTGCCCTGGTGGGAGACAGACAGGAGGAAGGGCAGCTCTGGGCTGGTTGAGGGGATGGTCGAGGGGATGGGGTCCTTCGCTGTGCATTTGAGAGGAGTGGTGGCTGCTCTGGAGGGGAAACCTTCTTCCCCTCCCCAGCAGTAGCTGCTGCTGTGGACATTGAGATATTTCTCTTGGAGGCAGAAACAGCTGGTCTGGCTTTCTGGGGATCTGACATAGCCAAGTCTACGCTGCCCTTGCTTGCCTGTTTCACTGACCCTCACAGTCTGTTGCCATAGGCAGTTGCCTGCATTGCCTTTGCATAGAAACAGCCCTAACAATTTCATTAAGACCTGTATTTTTTGCTACCTGCTAACTGTGTCATATTAAATAACATTCTGCAATTGAGTGGCATCTAGCGTTTTGAGATTCTTGAAATCCTTCACCAAATACCAGCCTCAGCTGTGCTTCTGTTAAACAATGTCCCTATTTTGTGAATCACAAAACTGAGGTAAGACCTTAGGCAATGCTGTGTAGTAATGCAGCTCTGTCAACTGCTTGAGTGTTTACCTGCTTACTAAAATGAATCAAGGGCCTTAAATAACTCAGCCTCTCTTGCTCATGCATGTTGTCCTCACTCAAGTGGCAGTCAGCTCTTCGGGGAATGCTTGCATGAATAAGGACTGTGAGACTGCTATTTCAAATGCCTGTTCTGTGTGCTTTATCTTCACCTTGTCTCCAGTGACCTCCTCAGGGGCAGACTGCAGCAATCTTTGGTCAGACACATCACTTCAGCAGAGGTGTTGACTCACTCGTGACTTCAGATTAAACTGGCATGCCTGAAGTGCCAACCGCCCCAATCCCCTTTTACTCCCAACCTCCTGCCCTCCCCTGGGCTTCCTTCTTCTGGCAGTGCTGCCTCTGGAGCAGGGATGGCCACCAGCTCTTGAACTGTTACCATTTATAGTCCAGCAGAGTAGAGCAAACTGACACGCGCTGTGGTTTTCTTTTGTATACTGGTATGCAACTTGTAGCCATTCAAGGGCTGCTCCTTCTGCGCGCTGCAGTTATTACTCCTAGTTGCAGAGTGGGCAATTCAGAGGTGAGGGCCAGGCAGGAGCCGCTGCCCAGTCATGGACAAAGGCATCAGCAAGAGCAGCTCAGGGCTTGCAGCACTCTGCCATGCCCTTTCTAATGACAACGTGGATTATGATGGCCATGCATGGGCCGGGTGTTCGGTAAGAGCAGAGAGGGAGTTGGGGATGATGCCAGAGCTAACAAAACTCTGCTGCCGGACCAATGAAAATGTTTTTCTGAGTCACCTTCCGGATGCTACTGTTGGATGTGACTCCACCTTTGAGTTGTACATGCACATTAACTGGCATTAATTTGGTGGGAAAGCTGACAAAGGGAGCTGTGACGTGTATTTTGAGCTGCACGGAGGCCCTGTGTTATAGCTGAGCACATACGCGACCCTGTACCTGAAAAAGTCAGTCTGGTGCACGAACGAGAAGCTGACGTTTCAGAAGACGTTATACTGTGTCTTTCACTTTCATTCATCAGACAGAGGGTACTGAACAGGATAATGTAAGGTGATCAAAACAGATAGTGATGTGGCGATTAAAAATGACTTCAAAAATGCACTGAATAAGCTTGGGAAAAACAGCTTGTCAGGTGATACCTTCTATTGACAATGACATGGGATTGCTCCTCTGCCTTGTCAGGTCCCTCATAGTTTACAGGCTGCTTTGCAAAGGAAGATTCCTGCTAGACCTATCTCAATACTTCCTGCAAGGCATTGTGTTTGTCAGGCTAAATAAAAAGAAAGAACAATTAATCAGTTTTAGAAGACTGCTGACTTCAGGTTCTCACTGAGCTCTGTTGAATTAAGTTGCACTGCAGCTCTCCTTCCTCAGCCTCGTGCTCCTCTCATAACTCACCTGCAACACATTGCTATTCTTCATCTGCCACTGCATATCCCACACATTAGTACCTGTCTGTTTTCATCAGAGATGCCACACGGTGAATTTCAGTAGATAAGGGGTGGCACACGTCTTGCTGTGCACCTCTCATGTAAGTTCAGGAACTTTGGATGGGAAAGAGAGAAGGGCAGAAGAGGGAGAATGACATTTTTAAACCCTTGCAGGTAGCTACATCAGAGCCTTCCTGTGACTTAGTGATTCTGTTTATAGAGGGAATTAGTAAGACCAGTTTAAGGAAACCAAACCAAACTCTTGTCTAAACCTCATGTAAGCATATAAGTTCTAGACATTGCTTTTATTTGTCATGAGCTTGTTCTAAGTTATCTAAAAGCTAAAGGGAAATTATCCTAATTGTAGTCCTGAGTAGTAGTTCACAAAACTGGCTTAACTTTAGTGAACCAGGAGCAAGGCAACTTGTAAATGAGACAGCCAGTACAACTTAAAACAGTTCACACCATGAAATGCAACTGATCAAACAGAAGCAACTTCCTTATTAGAGGAAATAGGCTGAAGAAGGAATGGCTGATGAGGTGGAAAGGAGAATATTTTAACGATTTTCTGTTAATGGTTACTGAAAGACCCTTCGCACACACTGCTCTTCTTTCTTAAGCAGGATGATGCAGGAAGATTTCAGTTTCAGGTCTAAATTTTATTCTCCAGCATATGCCTGCTATCAGATGAACTTCTTGCTGAAGTAGAATTAACCAGTTCCACCTGGTTCATTGCAGTCCTGTGTGAGTGTTTGCCTTTCCCTTAAAAAATAAAACTTGTTTCCTTTCCCCTGCCCCCAAGCCTCCAGAAAGTTAATTTTGCTCTCTTTTTATGAATGAATGAGGGATGCACAGGCATTTTAATTGTTTGCTAATGAGGCAAGGCTGGTTGTTCATTCTCCTCTTTTCTGGCACTGATTTCTATTAGTTCTGCTTCCTATTGATTACCAATATTTCCCCTATATATGACCTGTTCCCTATGGCTTTCCAAACGCACCCCACTGAGAGAAAGGTTCAGCTCCCTGTTTGACCACAGACATGCTGTGCTGTCTTGTGCTCTTCACTTAACTCTCTGTGCCCAGCTTGTGTGAATCAACCTATCTATAGTTCTGGGAAGTCATTTTTTTCCATTTATTATTTTTACCATTAGCAATTTTTGGTAAATTATCCTGAAATATGAAGGGAGCTCCAAGTGTGTTCTGTGACTGCAGGCAGCACAACTTGCAGAGCGATTAGCAGTTCTGCCTGATAGATCCTGGTGCAAAGCACAGCCAGTGGCTCATGTAACCACCTCTGCAGGGGAGGGAAGTGAGGTTTTAGGAGGAATCCAGGACAATCTCTATTCCTATGAGTCATATGAACTGTAATGTCACAGTTACTCTGTGGTGTCTTCTCTGATGAGATTTGAACTTTACTAAAATGCTAGAAAACTGAGATGACCAGCAGAACTGCACTCTGCATCATCTGACAGGAAAGTTTTTCCCTCCGTGATCCAATTTTTCTGTTTTCTCAGAAGAGCTTTTGCTAATAAGCAATCACTTTTGTGTGACTGCACAGAATGCAGGGTGTTCCACCAAACTGTGTCCCAGTGCCAGACTACAAAGTCACTTCATATAAATAGGGCACTGTCTCTGTCCTAACCTAGGCCTATTTGCAGTTCGCCCTTTTCACCTTGTCTGCAAAGCTATTTGTTGTCATCATGACATAAGCTGAATATTTATAATAACAGGCCTAGATATTGAATGGTAGCATCCAAACTTCATGGTATTACTTGCAGCAACACTTAGGGTAATGAAGAGTTCAGTATTATCAGTCACCGACTTGGTTTTGATAGCAGTTTACTGACTTCTGCTATGTAGAGAGACTAATGTAGCTGGACTGGAAAGGACTTTAGAAACAGCAGTTTTGCTTAGGGCATCAGCTGTCAATCATATTCTGTGAGAGCTTGCAAATGAGGTTAGTATGCTGGGTATGCGTGTTATCTGTTGTTTAATCAAGTCCTTGATGCAATCTTCATGGTCCTTCTAGATTCCTGGAGGAGACTCTGGACAAGCATCTAAAAAAATTGTCAAGAAGTGCACCTGGAATGACAAAGAGTGACAGAAAACATGTCATCCCTAGAGAGGTTAACAAGCCTGACTTGATGAACTAGATGAGCAGATGAACGGGAGGGTGCTGTCTGATTTGAAAGAGAATGTTTTTTACATTTATTTTTTGTCTGTCTGGCAAAGTGATGCTGAATAAATTGGGATTTATGAAAAACAATTATTTTTATTTATTAATAATATTATCAATAATTAAAATTTATTAATAATTGTTTTAATTAAATGGGTAAGAAATTTACTCATTCAGCTAAGGAACATTTAAAAAGCTTACAGTATGAATGGGCATGCAGTCCAACAGCACTGCTAGATGATTTATTAAGATAGATATGATGACTTTCATAGCATCCAGGCTCAAGAGACCTATGTCTACACATATTACAGTGGCAGTTACTCCTCTTGGCCACTAGACCAGTCAGTGACCTTCAGACATAGTGTCAGATGGACCAGGGCTCTTAAACCCATCCATCTCCTACTGAAGGGGCAGCTTTATTCCTAATACTTGTTCTACACAAAAGTGGAGCAGACGATATTATAGTGAAAAATGAAGAAAAGCCCAATAAATTTGCCATTTATTGCTTGTGAGCCTGGGAGCACCCAGGAGGAGAAGAGCCCAGCAGAGGGAATAGCATTTTCTCCCTTTCAACAGAAAAGGCTGAAGCTGTCCCTCTTCTTCTGTCTGCCTTGGTGCACTTTTCTGATGGTTTCTTAATCAGTTGCTCAACAAAAACACTTAGGTCTACAGGAGCTTGAATAGTAAGAATTACCTTTTAAGTGAAATCCTTAACACAAGATTACTATTTTAACAAAGAAAGGGCTACTTCTGGGGCAAGCAAGGTGTGTTCTGTCCTACTAGGGCAATGACTAAAAGCTGCTGCATTTTTGAAGTACCCAAGAGGGGCAATGCTTGCAGTGGCTGTCCATGTGCTGGCATCCCGTGGATTAGTGCATCTCCATTCCAACAGACAGGTGTCATTCCACATGGCAAAGAGAAAGATCCTCAGAAGCAGGCACTAATTGGCCCCCTTGTTGGCAATCTCAGCAGAGATGCCAGAGCAAATGGGCACAAAATCCCAGTCAAACCCTCAGTGCTTTTCTCCTCAGGTCAAGGTTGAGGTGCTTTGGCAGAAGTGCGAGGAGAGCTGACACTGCCACTGCCAAGCTGCCACCTTTTTTTAAGCACTGAAACTCAGGGGTTTGAGTTTTAAAGATGAGTTTTATGACTGTGCTAAACATTGTGCTTTCAGAGGTATTGTCCTTTGGTTAGGCTGTAATTGCCAGAAAATAGTAGAAGTTTCCCATCTCCTAAGGCATTTATGCTATACAGCATAAATGTATTGCTTACTTTGAGTTTACCTTCCTTAACATTTCAAATATCCACCATCATAGTTCACCACCATCTTCCATGGGGAGTAAAGGAGATCCAGCTCCTTTGTGAGTAGTCAGGGAGACACAAAATAGTTTAGACATGAAAGTTCATGTGATACTTCATTAAATTTGTTGTAAAGGCCTTGAGGACTTACCATCTAAAATAATATTCATCATATGCATTAGTTCATCTTCAAATATGTTAACTCTAAAGGCTCTCATGAGTTTAAAAAAAATCTGATGATACAAGAGGACCTCATTTATGGTAGTCAAAAGATTGTGAATGACAAAACTGATGTACATTCACATAAAAAGACTAATTGATTCTTTAATATACCCAAGTGGTTTGGAAAGGATGTAGATTTTCAAGACTGCTCCTGAAGACTGTATTGCCATATCCCCTGGCATCCTGTGAAGACATTGGTTCAGTTCTGAGTTTGCATGCAGTCTAGCAAGAGCATCTCTGGGGAATGCAAGCCAAGCTCGCAGCCAGCGAGACCTGTGGTAGCAGCTTTTGCAGGGCTCTCTTTCATCCCTGCCGTCTATTTCTTAGAAAAGACAAACAATCCATTAAAGTTGTAAGTAACTTGAATACTTTCCTGTTTTCTAAAAGCTTCTGTAGAGAGACTTATAGTGCTGTTTTAGTATGAATTTCTGGCCCAGACCCTGAGGGCTCTTTACTTGCGCTTGGATTTTTTCTCAACTAATGCGTTGCAAAACCACAGAGGGTATTAGCTCAGCTGAGAGCAGGTAATGTTGCAAAGGCAACTGTTCTCATTGTCATTTTCCTCCTTAATGTTCTTTAAAGCTTTTGTGCTGCAACAAGCTCAAATAAGCACTTCATTCTAGAATTTGTGCCAGATAACAGGCTTTCCCAAGTTTTGTGCCCTCATTATGAGAGCCGTACACTGCCTATATCTAGTATTTTCGTACAGACTCTGATTGTATGCTTTGTAGTATTTATCTGAAATAGGCTTGGGGAATGGCTGAGATGCTGGCCTGCTTGAGGAGGTGCAGGACTGCTTTGGTTCCTTCCATGGCACTGTCATTGATACTAAGGATATAAGCCTCAAAGGTGTTGAAAGCTGCACCCATTCACAGCTAAGTTGATGTGAAAACTAAGCGTGCAGACTTGCCTCTCCTTCCACTTCCTTTTACCTGCCTCTTCTAGTGGCCAAGATGATGTTACCTGGAACTGGGAATGAGCTGAAGCCTCAGCAAAGAAATTGTGGATACAGGGGGCAAGCAGAAAAGAGTGGCAAGAAGAGCAGCCCTTGGATGCTGAGAGAGGCAAAGGATTTGAGTGGGAGCAATTACCACTGGTTGGAGGCTGCACTTCCAGGAAGCTTTAGGAAAGCGGAGGAGAAAAAAAGAGCTGGAGGTAAAGTGACAGAAAAAACTGCCTGAATGGAAACCTACTTTGGAATGCAGGAGTCAAGGCTCTCAACGTATTTTATTAATCAAAGAAAAGTTCAAGAGTGATAAAAACACCCGCAGGAGGGAAAACATTCTAACTTTGATGAAAAGATCTAAAAATAGTCCACGGATGAAAAGTGAAGCTTGACAAATTTAGACTAAATATAAAGCGCATTTTTATCAGGGAGGGTAATTAAGTGTTAGAACAACTTAAGGGCTGAAGTGGCTTCTCTGTCACTGGAAAATATTGCATGTTGTGCTCTTGTTTGCTCTAGTTTGTTGTGCTCTGGTAAGATGTGCTCTAGTTTAGTCATGGTTTTTGTATTCAAAACAGGAAATAATAGAAATTCAGCTGGTATGTAAGAAATAAAAGTAAATGCTAATGCTAGTCCTTGTCTGTTGCTAAAATCTACGAAGTTTATCAAATGTCACCCATCTCTGATTTTCACAGTACATATTATTTTCATTTAGAATCATTGTCAGAAAGAAAAATTCCTTTGCCATATGCCTTTATACTTTTTGTGACATACCTAGCATTTCTGCTAATCTGAAATAACATAAATATTGAAGTACTATAACTTTTCTTTGTAAGAATTATTAAAGAGCTGATCTATGTTAGTGCCAAATAATATTAAGGCACTCAAACAAGAGAAAAGAAGATTCTGTTCAGGGAGGATTAAGTAGCAACTGTCACAACATTTTTACAGTAAAATACAAAAATCTCCAAGCATAATTCAGTATTTGGTGTGCCTTGTAGATTCTAAGTATCGATATAATAGAGTAAATATAAGTGGGTTAAAGTAACATAAAAAAGGACTTGAAAAAAATCTAAAGTTAAGCAATTCACAAACAAAAATACTCCAAATGAAAGTTTTTGTTGTGACTTTTTTTCTGGTGAAGTTGTCACCGTGATCCGCATATGTATTTTTCTCGATTTTCATCAAAATGGGTACCCTTGTAGAAGTTCCTCTGTTATTGCATGATTTGTAATTATAGCTTTTTTCTTTCTTTTTATTTTTTGCATTTGGAATAGTCAGATCTGCATTCTAAGGATTCAAACTTCTTTGTATCCTATTTCATATCATTTGTACTGTAAAAACAAGCCACTTGGATGTTTTATATTCCTGTCTGCCTTTGTAACTTGTTAAATTCAGTTAAGAATTGTTCTGAAAAATAGAGAAAAAGAAGACAGAAAATGCTAGATGAAATACAGCAAAAAGTTGGAAAATAAAACTAATTACAGGACTGTAACCAGGTAAATTTAAATAACAACCAATTATCCAGCCACAGGGGAGAGGTTAAGGGAAGAGCTATCATCCTTTTGGATTAGAAGACAGATGATAGATCCTTCAGGAGCTTCAGGTTCTGAGCCATTAAATAAATACCCTTGTGCAGGTGTTGATGGAAAT
>JAUBOD010000819.1:4782355-4794679 GCA_032353885.1 Nothura maculosa | reverse complement strand
GACAGATGATAGATCCTTCAGGAGCTTCAGGTTCTGAGCCATTAAATAAATACCCTTGTGCAGGTGTTGATGGAAATTAAATTCCCAAAATAATATTTTTAATGAGGTTAGTGTAGTTTATAGGAGTTTTCCTACTTTATGTATGTAAAGTCTCCCTCTTCTCTCTGGAGTCAGACATAGGATCAGTTTGCTGGGCTGTGATTGTTACCTTCACTTGTGTTTTAGCTGATGCGCTTTCACTTTGTTGGCCATAGTGAAGGGTACCTAGCTAGGCAGGTAGCACAGCTGGCACTAATTTCATCCCATTCTAAGCTGTATTTGAGCACTGGGGTGGTGCACTGTCAGAGTTGCGTGGTCTGTGTCTGGGTGAGACTTGTCCAAAGATACGGTTTGGAAGGGCAGTGAAAATGATTTAAAAGTAGGAGTGAGTGCCAGTTACTTGAACTCTGAAACAGCATGAACACAGCTTTGTATTTGCTCAGATAAAACAAATAATTCCTGTTAAAAAAGGCAAAGGTTTTACTGGTGATCAGTAAGCAGTTAAGTAAAATTAAATTTCTATTGATTTAAACAGAAAGGAAATAGGAGTGATATGGAATTACACAAGGAAGCATAATAGGAATTACACACCTGCATTAATTTTAGGTACTGGTAGATGTATGAAATATAATTTTATTGTACAGTGCTGCTGGGTATAGCACCATGAATAAACTCTCTTCTGCTGCAGTGCCCACAAGACCGTGCCAGGTGATATATATTTGGGGTTTATTTTGTTTGTTTGGGTTTTATTGTTGCTTTATTCTCGCTCAGCTTCTCCTTCCCTACGTTTGCTTTGTCCATGTTGCATCTGGTGGCAACTTGGATTGTAAGTAATCTGAAGTGAGAGTATATGTGTTCAACAAATGCATGTGAGGGGCAGTTGCAGCAGAATACCAGGATAATGATACTGATGTTCTTATTAGAGACCAAGGGATTGCTAGTGGAGATCTGTCCAGAGGGAAGGTTTGTAGGATTAAGTTGTTAATAGCCTGCAGAGTTCATAGCATTATGAATGAGCAGCAGGTACATGGTGAATATTGTTTGGAACATGTAGCTTTGAGCAGGTCAAGTTAGAGAAACACGACCAAGCAGATGGTTTCATTGGCAGTCTGACTTCCACAAGCCTCTTTGAGGAAGAAAATTGCTTTTCTTGAGATGGAAAATGGATTTAGAAGCATATTTAGCTGAGAATAAGATGAACTGCAGTCAGGGGCTATTTCCCAGTGGTGCCAGTGGTGTTGGATGTGGCAGGAATTGTACCTCTGGCTGTGCGAGAGACTCCTGTTGCATAATGTGGACTCCTGAGCACCTAGACCACGTGAGATCATTCATACAGGTAATCTAAGTTTTGTGAATAGTTGCACACTACGGTGCTGCTATGAGTTAGGCTGCACAGCAGAGGACCTGACACTGCACTTTGTTTAAGGAACATGAGAGAGAGTAGAGTGGGGATCCAACTAAAGTTACCAGCTTCGGTGTGGAGAGGGTTCATTTCTATGGCATGAGACAATCACGAGAAAAAAGTAGTATTTACCGCACTGGGTGCTGCAAGGAAGTAAAGGTGGAGGAAGTTTCTAGAGAAAGCATCCTTTAAAAGTACTACAGTTGTTGATGTGATAAACATCATTCAAAGCAAACAGAACAGCTGCAAAATATGATAAAAATCACTTGAAAGTTCATTGATTTTGCAGTAAAACTGTAAGTACTTCACTTTATAATAATTGTTCCTCTCATGCTCTCAAATCTTGTACTTGAGCTACAAGAGTATTCAGGTCAGGGTTACATTCAGAAAATAGGCACAAAAAGACAATGAAGCTCAACTAGAGAGATACTTTAATCATGAGCTAATTTACAAACCAAAGCAAAACAAAATCATTTTTGTCTAAGATTATTAGAAGATGCTAATTCTCTGCCTAAAATTATCTTTTTTTTGTAACCGAAAAAAAATACCCTCTTATCTTCCTAATTAAATTTCGTGACTTGGCTTCCATGGTTGGTTGGAGTTTTCTCCCTTGTCTGAGGACAATGTGTGTGTGTTATTCAAATATGAGCTGCTCTGTAGTATAAACTCATATACACATTGTTCTGATTGTACTAAACTAATGATAGTACTCTTTGTAATCATTTTCCTTTGGCTTGTAGCTATATTTAAAATAAGTGAGCGGCTTTTATGGAGGAGAGACACGTGTGAAAATGGAGCCCGGCTAAGTGTATGCAGCCTCGTAAAATTTGTAAGAGACTTAAAAACTGATAGACTAACAGTTTAAAGCAATGTTGGATAAGAAAAGCATTTCTGTAATCATATGATAAGAACACTTAGCATCAGAGCTAGACAAAGGGAGAATAAAAAACATTCATTTGGATTAAAAATGTGAATATATTCTTCATTATCTGCAACCATTTTTTATTTTGTGGAAACTGTTACTAGAGATTTTTTTCTTTTTTCAACTGAATCACAATGTTATCTCTGTGTATGTGAATGTGTGCATTGAAATAAATACACTCACCAGCAAGCATTTTATATAAATATGAAGTTTTTAATGTAAATGAAGTTTTTAATGTAAATTTGTAACTTTATGTTAGCATTTTCTTCAGGTATCATTGCACAGCCATCTTAAAAGCTCGTTAGGGCCTTAAGGAACCTATAGCCTGTAGCCTATTACTAAATTCACACACTTTGGCTCAGGGGACTACTCGTGTTTTTTTAGGCTCAAACTTAAGAACTTGACTGTATTTAGGTGTTGTGGGGTTGGACATCAGTCTGGCATAGTAACGACCTCATCTACCTTAGGAGACCCTTATGCAATATAAGCAGTGAGGTATGGAGAGATAGTAGGCCAGGGGAATGTACTGTGTACAGGAAGGAATATTTTTACATCAACTTTTAGCCACATCTGCAAAAAAATCTCCAAATCCACAAACTCCTGAGTGTTCTGGAAAAAAGAAAAAATATGAACAGAATGACTGCCAGAAGTTGCTTGGTTTCTGAGCAGTCCTAATCTTTTTTAAATCATACTTCCCAACTACACGCTTTTTAAAATGGTTTTAAATACTTGTTGATGTTCAATTCCATCCCAATTAAATGTCAATAAATAAGTTCCAGATCTGTCATATTAGCAAAGTTCAAATATTAATTACACAGCCCTTCGTTCCAAAGGACTATGTTTGCACCAAGGGAAATGTCAGCTTAGGTACAAACCATATATATGTGTCTGTGTGTTTATATATAAATATATATATATATATGTATATTTTGGGATACCTCATGGCATCTTTTGCCTGTCAGCTCATCTTGTTTTGTCCTGTTCTTTGTTTACAGCCTGTGCCTGCTGCAGCCCTGGCGCTCTTGGTGCGATATCTCCTTCTCTCTATCACCTAGGGCAAAGATGGACCTAGACCTCATGCCAGCTGCTGGAGCTGTGGTTTCTGGGGGCTCCTCCAGCTTTGTCTTCTGCAATTCATTCTGACTGCTGTGCTGCTGGCCAGGTCTGCTGGGGCACTGAGCACAGTCTCCACCTTGAAGACTTTCTCTCGCGTGCTCCCATTTGGCTGGCTTGCTAATTAGCGCTTGCTGGATGTTCTTGTTTAAACAAATGCTGCCCAAGTCCCTGTCTGCGTCCTCTTTCAGGTCAGATCTTCTAACAGTATGAGGCTGATCATGGTGCACCCAGGGGAATGCGTCTCTTGGTGCTGCTTTCAGCAATCTACAGCTCCATCACTGCCCATTTGTCAGGTTTCCCAGGAGTCAGGGCAGTGACTCTCCAGTTATTTTTTTAAATGCATCTATGCACACATCAGATGAAGCAACAGTGCAAGTGAGAATATCTAGTGCTGGAGTGTTGGAGTATTGCTGTCACCATTTTGAAAACCCAAACCTCCTTTTTCACTCTTGCCATTTGGACCTCATGGTGATGTGCCATGCAGCAGGTTTCAGAGGTCAAAGGATGCTGCAGACTGAGAGAAATTTTTCAAAGATGTATTCAACATCTGCTGAGTTAACCTTCTCATTTCTTTTATGAAGCAAAGGACTTGATTGTTCTTAACTAACATAAAACTATTCTGCTTTGGGAATAGCTTTTGGGAAGGTCTGCAAGGAGTAACAGATTTTTGAATAAGAGTTTGCTCTTGTTTGGGACTTTGGAAGGTCTCTGTCTTTTTCTCCCTCTTATCCTCATATTTGAGTTTCTGTCAACATGGCTACTTGTACTATAAGCTCTTTTGCTTACAATTTGATCTTAGGCTGTAAAATATTTGTTAACTATGGTGGAAAAATATGTCTATGCATTTCTGATTCCACTACCATCCAGTTCACAACTACCACATTGAAGTGGTACTAGACACAGGGTCTGTATCTCTGTTTTTCTTCAGTTGTCTTTTCTTGACATGTAAGAAATTGTCTGCCTTAGTACTGTACCCAGATTGCTCCTATAGATTTCCTGCTGCAAGATGGAATTTGTAGGCAAAGCTAAGTCCTGAGATGATTTTATGATACAATGTCACTGAAAGCTCCAAAAGTAGGAAAGTTTCTGAAGCTTAGTCCGAGTGAGGACAGTGTCCTTGGGTGCATCCAGGAGTACATGGCCATCCAAGAGCTTTCTCCAGGTGTTTGAAGGCAATCATGAAGAATCAGCTGCAGATGAACAGCCTGAACAGTGAGTAAATCTATCCTCAAAGCGATTAATATGCTAATTGCATCCTCCAGTTGTATTGTAAAGGCAGAGGAGGACGTGAAGCTGACTGATGCAGAGGATGAAACATCTACAGGGTGTGTGGATCCCATTTTAATGTATTACTGCTCTTCTAACTGCCTTCAGCAAGTGTTACATGAAGTGTATGGCCTATGTGGATTGGTCTGTGCAAGAGCCATATTAGTTACTTCTCATTTCAGAGCTGTGATGAGGTTACAGTTGGCTCAGGATTCGTATTGTAATAAACTTTATGAGACTACCAGAGGAATTACCCCTGTCTAATTGGAGCAAATGTTGGCTTTCCCTTTACTTAATTTAGGGGGATAATGCAGATGCTTTTTCAGTCTTCTGGAACATAACCAATATTCCAAGGTTTGGGAAAACTCAATGAAGCCAACATATGAAATCAAGAGCTCTGCACTGCAGTATCCCTGATGAAAGGTTATTAAGATTCAGTGATTAATCATTTTGTAACTTTTTGTCTTAGCTACCACTGGACTGTTTTCTGCTGAATTTATTTTCGGATCAGATGTAATTCACAACTGTGTAGAGTTTGGTTCATTAAATTGTAAAAGTTTTCAAGCCAATGCTTACATTGTCCATCAATATATTGGCAGAATTATCCATGAGTCTCCTTAATTGAGGGAAGCTGTGAGAATGGGCATCCAATTAGGGCATCCATTGTCTCAAACATCTTTTTCTGTTTATGCCTCTTGGAAGCTTTCTCAATGTGCTGTGTTGTACTGGCCTGAGAATAAATACTGGTCCTGACCTACTTGGCCTGTTAATCTCACTTATCCTGCCTCTATCTTTTTATGAGACTTCTGCAGCCTAAGATCCTGGGACATAATGTGTAGATGCCTTTGTCCCCTGACTATTCCTTGAAATGCCATGTTTCTGGGCACTCTACACCAGTGAGTTTAATAGATGAGTGAAAGACAGAGCCTCTTGTAATATTTCTCATGAGAGAAAATTCTGCTTGGTCAGATGTTTCTGAAGCACTCTGGTGCATTTCCAAAGCACAATGCCTGTATTGGTTACCTTACTGACTATAAATAAGCACTGTTACAGGAGCTAATTTGCCTTTCTTGCCCAGAGTTTCAAATCACTCAAATAGGATGGCTTTGTGCTGGGCTACACATGGCTTTCTTCAGCAGGGACCTCTGAGGACCAGTGGGGACAGTGGGTCCATCAGTCACATCCTCAACAAGATATGAAGGATAGAAAACTTGTCTGGGAGATCATGTCCACATCTTGAGTAGGAGTTGCAGGCTTGGGGACTCTTATGGACTGATTCTTTAAGATCTTTAACTGCATAGGCAATGATAGAGGTACTGGAAGGAGAAAAAAAAAAAGCATAGCCTTGATCTGAATTGAGCTTTTCACTTAATGTGCTTGTTCTCTCCTTCCTTTTTGAGTGACATTCTGCACTAGACTGAATGAAATGGCACCAGTATACACATTTATTTATTTGTTTTAAGTATTACTGCTTTGACATCCTGGCACTTCTTTGGGAGGATGGGGCAGTGGAGCACCTTCTGCCTTGCCTGAGTTGCTATGGCTAAGATCAGTATTGCATCTTTTACTGCAGATGCCCAGTTGACTTATTTTCAAGATGCATAGGTGATCTCCTTTAATAATAATAATGATCCTCCTACCCCAATTTCTAGGCACCTAATGAAATTAAAGCAGCCTGGCTTTGCAGGGATAAGGAGTGATGTTAAATCATGCAGGCAACTGGTGTGTGATGGCTGACACCTCATATTGGAGATGGCCCAGTAGACCGTGCTGGGAGCCTGGTCCAGGTAGAGTCTGACAGCAGATTAAAACATCGAAAAAGCAACTTTGATATGATCTTTGAATCTCATCCTACAATTTGAAGTGTTTTGATGAGTGTACAACAGCCAACGTATATTAAAATCAGAGCCTGGCCCTGCATAATTGAGTCCAGATTTGGCTTGAATCTTTGAAGATTCAACTGTCACTCTGTAACATTGTATTTTACAAAGTGACTGCAGCGCTTCTGTGTATATTTAAGTACAGTTTTAAAATATTTCAGTTTGAAATGTCACCTTCTCTACCCTTCTGAAGCAAAGCAAGATTCCTATAGCTAAAGGATCTTGATTTATGACAGAAGGATTGGTTAAAAAAATTGCAGAATGTGTAGCCATTCCATAGTCAATCTGGTAAACCTCTTATGTCTCACAACCCGATCATGAATTTTCTGTGTCAGTGGGTGTGTAATCACGCTTAATACAATGATTTGCAGTTTGTGTGCACATGCATGTGCACAGCTATGTACACTCAAAAAGAAAAGACTATCCAGAGAATATTATATTTATAATTAAAGATGAGTCCAATATTGTAGGTATAGTGAGACTAATACTTGTTAGAAGTCAGGAAAATATAGCAGTGATTTTCATCTGAAAAGCTGTAGGATTGGAATTCTGTAAGGAATTGTCCAAGATTAGACTCCTACAGGCATTAGCTTCTGAACACAAGGCGGGGGGAAAAAAGAGCAACAGCTTTAAGCATTAATGTGGTTAATCCCAGAGCGTAGCACTTGGTTAGAGTCAGGATTTGGAATTATTGCTCAAATGGTGATATTTCAAGGGGAAGGTCAGTTTGAATCAGTGATAATACTTTGCATTTTTACAGTGCCTTCCGTGTAAGAACCTCAGAGGGGTTTATAGACATTAGTGAATTAAGGTTCTCAGATCTCTGCCAAGAATGTGGTTTTATCCCTGTTTTATAGAGGGGGAAGCTGAGTTACGGAGCACTGAAGTGGCCCTGCTGTAACAACAAAGGGTAATGTCCTGAGGGGTGATCCCAGATCAGTGCAGCTCTGCGCAGTCAGCATAGGCATGACAGGGGGAAATCAGACGTGACACTGGCAGAGATGTGGATAAGGTGAAAGGGAAGCTCAGGAAGATGAGTTTGGCTCTGGTGTTTCATGAACAAAAGGCAGCAGTTACGTTTTATCTCATGTCTTGCTGCAGCTACTCAACATAGGCTCCTTAGGGCATTTCACGGAGCACGAGCTGCCTTCCACTGAGCAATACATTTTAAAAGAGATCTACTAACTATGGAGACTTTTGTTGGGAGATGGATTTTCCTTTCTTTTTTGGGGAAGGAAAACCAATTTCTGTGCTTGGCGGGAATGCTATTCCTATACAATGGGAAACAGCAGCAGGAATCAAGAAAATCAACAGGAGTCTCATAGTTCCCTCTTTCTTTTTGGATATTGTTTCCAGTATGTGGCTTACAACAAAACTTACTGTTCAGAGTAATACTCAATTGGAATCTATTGCTAATTAAATTTATGTCTAAATTAATAAATCACAACTATTGAGATCATGTTCATAGGAATAATTTCTATTATGGTGAACATAATTATTAGATTCAGCATTTAATGAACCATATTGTTCGATGAAATTCTTGTGACAATTGGGACTAATAGAATATGTTAACCTTTATTCGTTTCAGCTTGACACCACATTAGACCATGAATTAATATATAAGTGCCTAGAAGAGTTTCATAATTAAGTAGCCATTGTGACTCCTTTGGCCTATTGGATGAGTTACTTATCCTGTGTCCTTTCTTTAGAAAGCAGCATTTGAAGCAAACCAATGGAGGCCTGTGAGATGTGAACAGTGTGTTCTGTGCTTTGTGGTCCCTCTGCCTGGGCAAGTGGCGTGCTGGACAGTGTGCGTGCAGTCCAGTGGGATCCAGTTACATGTGCTAACTTCCATAAGCACTTCAGCTGAGCCTTAAGGCCTTCCTCACCCCTAGTTGCAACCCCCAAAGAAGTAAGAGCTGTGAGATTCCAGCATGTATGCTTATAGAAGCCCTAAAAATGTGTGCTCAAAAAAAAAAAAAAAAAGTGAAATGCATCAGTGCAGAATTCCTGTTTCATGATTCTGTCACAAATGAATTAATACATTTAACCATCCTTGCCTGTTACTGATTCTGGGAGACATGAGGAGAAGACTTGGAAACAGTTTTTCTTTGTCAGGGTAGAAGACAGAGCAGGAAATCAAAAGTGAGGAATTTGGGGGATTCAAGACCTTCAAACACTTCGCAAATAGGTTTTGAGGGGAAGAAAGGCTGGAATACTGAGCGTCACAATATTGCTTCTGAACAGCCTGTGTGGTATCCCATGGGCCTAATGACCAGACTTTCACCACACCTGGCCTGAAGGAAAGCTTTTAAGTGCCCCATGCTACTCACTTTGACTAAGACTTAACTTAAATGAATATTGTCTCGTGCATGTAATGCAGTGTAATTCTTGGCACTGAACAATTAAAAAACGTACAGACACAGCAAAGATCAAAAAAACAAGAAAAAACCTTCATGCTCCTGAGGAGAAAAAAAAAAACCCACAACAGTAACAACTCAATTTGCTGAAGAAAATGAAACAAAACTACTGAGCTTTGCAGTGTAGATGATGAAGGCTAGGAGGCCACTTAACTGCATCTTCCTTTTAATTTTAGGATCACTCAATGAACTTTAATTATATCTCTGAGTATTTCTTGGTTTCCACGTTGCATACTGGGCTCTCACTTGTGAGTTTATCTATTGGGAGAAGCATTTCTAGAAATTTTAAGAGGTTTCCGTAGGACTTTCCAAGAAATGATATGACTCTTCTTATTTTAAGTTTTAATGAGGCAGGACAGGATTATCATCACAGACCCATTTTTATAGCTGTAGAATCAAAGCATTAAAGGAAAAACAAGGTGGAATCTGGGGATTTTTTCTGTGTTGCTCTCTTTTGCAGGGTGTCTGCCATTGAGGAAGAAAGAAAAAATATGCTTATTAATTTCTAGATTCTTTTGGGTAGCCCAGAAATATGAGCAGCAGCATTTTTTAACAGTCACTTATACTCCTTAACAGCAAGTAATAAGGCCCTGAGAAAATGACTTGCTAAGTAGAAGGAAGAAAGGCCAAACTTGTTAAGGAAATAATGTTATTTTCAAGGTTCTCAGGGGATATTAGAAACAATGGAGAGTACAACAAATATTAAAATTGTCTATAAAAGGTACTTGACATTTTCTATCTTTAATGCCCCAAACAGCATTACTGAAAAATGCTGTGATGTTATTTTATTGGCAAGAATACAAAAGGGAGCAGGCCTGGGAGATGCCAGCTATTCATTTTATTAAGAACTCAGAGAAAAATGAATAGGTAAATTAAATCATAATAACAGCCGAAGAAATAGCAATGCATTTAGTTATTAAAGTCCATTTAATAGCAGAACTTTCATAATTAAAGTGCCTTATCCTACAGCTAGCAGGAATGTAGTACAACTGCATGTAGTTTGTGTAAAAGTCTTCACAGATTTTACAAAGATCTATCTCCAGGAAGAGGGAGATTCCTGCTTTTGTCTGTCAAGGTGGTTTCTCCCTCTCCATTTTTGGGATGACTCGTCCATGAGCTCCTACAAGGTCAACAGGAGGTTAGCACACACCATTTTAAACTCATCCTCCTCACACTGCAAAGAGCAATAAGGCTGAGCAACCTGACAAACCTTCCTTAGGTGAAGAGAGACTGTGAAAATAAAGGCTCTGGTAAAAGACTGTGAAAATGAAAGCTCTGGTAAAAGGTTACGCTTCTTGAAGTACTTCTTTAAGTCTCACCCTTAGCCAGCCAGGCATTTCACTCCACTCCTTACTGAATAACACTGGTGTCTTAACAGCAAGTGTAACTTTACGTGCAATCCCAGGCCATGGAGCAAGGGACAATGACAATAAGACCTGAAAGTGACATTGCACACATTGCTCTTTTTTTTCCTTCTTTTCCTTTTAATTTTCAATATTCTCCCCAAAGTACCTGGCTGGTAATGGAAGCAAGACTGTGACCTGTAGTTCCTTTTGTCTGGCTCGTTTTGCTGTAGATGCCCTGATCTTGGTGGGAAGGGCAAGAGTTTCCCTCATCGGCAATCAGGGCAGGAGTGATAAGAAAATGTGTTGGGGAAGAAAGTTGTCCTGTATGCCTTTCATATGCCAGAGGCATGGAGCAGGAGAGACTGCACATCCTGAGGAGCCATGGAATAACTTGCTTCCCAAAGTCAGGAAGAACAGAGTGGGAAATCTGACTTGCTGAGACACAATCTGCTTTTGGCAGAAGAGAGATGTGCAGAACCCCTTGCTCGGAGCAGAGTGCACAGTTGTATTTTAGCCTTTTGGTGGTTGTGGATAGTTTATTCTGTTTGCTATGCTACACCATAACATTAGCTCAAAACAACTTCCCTTAATGTGCAATCTCAGAGTTTAAAAGTTGTATAGATTTGGTATCCATTAGCTAATTACATTAAATATAACATATCTGTTATATATTATTCAAGGATTTTATGATAGCTCTCTCTCTGCACAATTCTGGAGACAGGATGCATTTGCAACTTTTCCACAGGAGGTGGCCTGACTTTCAGGATGAATCTTAGTTGATAATGCTAGATTTCCACAGAAGATTTAACATGGATCTGGTGGACAAACATATATTCAAGCCTCTCACAAAACCATTTGCTTAATACATGCAGTTCTACAGTTTGTTTCTTTTAAATTTGATTCTCTTTGAGGCTGAATTGCTCTGTTGTCATTCATTGTTGTTTTTTAGTAGTTAATATATAAGCTTTTCTCTTGATTTATTTGCAAACTGCTTGGCAATTAATTCTTTTATATTTTTATATTCTTTTATATTTTATATTCTTTTACATTATATTCTTTTCTTTCATTGTATTTTGGGCCAAACGTTGCCTGATGATATTCTGCTGAAGCTGTTTGGAATGAAGTTGACTTTCCCCAGCTGCAGGTTTGCTTGATTTCTTTTTTTTCCAATCAGAGCAAGTCAAGGAGAGGTGATGGCAATGGTGCACTTTGACTTTGTCAGCTTCTGGCTGCTGGCCCTTTGCAGGCTGTGACACAGGGACAGTTATATGGGGAGTAGCAGTGCAAACCCAGATCTACTTTTCAACATCAGATGTTTTTCCTATATTTCTTACTTTTTGGTACACTAGGTGAAAATAAAACTTGGTTGTTATTTTATGCGCTTTAAGACGATCTCTTCCAGTTATTAAACAGCTAATATTGTTGGTACAGCATTGTAGAAAAGTGTTTTATTTATTTATTTTTTTTCCATTGAGATCATGCGTTTTGAAAAGAGAAAAAAAAACACCTTCATTTTAGGAAACTCTTTCCTATTCCATCTTCTCCCTCATTGCTCTTTAATATATATTCAGTTACAGCTATGCGTGGTCACAAATTCTTTTGGTAGTTGAGGTGAGGAGCTGTGGAGCAGGGAGGAGGGAAAGGTCTCCTGGAAGTAAAAGGAATTATGGGAACCCAGAAGCTGTGGTGTCACCAGCCACTCAATGTATTTTTTTAAAAGTCTGATTTTTGTGATGCAAGTTGTCCAGTCTTCTGGACTCCAGCACAGAAAGTGAGGAAGGATCGCATGAGTGTGTAACAAGCTAATAGAGCCCAGGAGATCTTCCTGTTTATGTAAAGCTGGCCCTAAGAGAGGTTCAAATTATTGTTACGCTGTTTATATCTTATGTGATGGCCTTGGAGCAGGCTGGATATTCGCTGTCTCAGTGTCGTA
>JAUBOD010000819.1:4768744-4779090 GCA_032353885.1 Nothura maculosa | reverse complement strand
AAAAAAAAGAGAAGAGAGTGCTTGCAGTCCAGGAAGGACTCTCAGTATCTCTTTTCCATGTGTTTTTTAGCTCACTGCTCTTTGACATCCTTCCCCCAGCCACTGCTTCCAGTAGATTTTTCTCCCAATTTAAGAGCAAACAATTATCCCTCCCCCATCTTTGTAGCTATTGTTCCTCACACGCTCCTGTCTTTGGTTCACAAAGGATTTGGCTGGATCTTTTATTAGTCTTTGGTCTCCAGAGTTTTGCTGTAAGCTTTTTTTTTCCTTCGTGTTTCAAAGGATGCAGTTTGAACGGCCCTGGCCTCTGTTTCTAATAAAATATCTTTCTCTCTGGCTTGTTGGGAAGATAGTCATATTTGGGATGGAATCATGTGAAAATGCAATTACATTTTGCATGTCCGCTACCTTAGATTAGGTAATATTATACACTATGAGTTTTGCTCTGTTTTTTTTCTGAAGGAACAAACTGTCTTCTAGCTTACTTTACAAAGGCTAAATTCACCCTCCAGCTTAGCCCGGCCCTGGTGGCTATGGAGAGCTTGCTGCTGAGTGTGCCGTGACTCTCCTGACATGTGGTCTCCTCCCATGGTGGGGAAGGGATGGACTGGTGCTTCTCCCAACCTTTGAGGGGGAATTGCCACTGACCTCTTCAGGCCATGCTGAGTCCAAGCTCAGGATCTTTGACTTCCTGCTGCTCCATGTGTTGAAGCTGCCCTTCTCTGTGCCTTGGGCCTTGTGAAGCCTTGGGCCTTGTTGGGGGCTGGCATGTGCTGTCATTATCTGCACCTAGTCTTCCGTGGAGCATCTCTGTTGCAACTATGGGGTCTTGCTGAGTGACCAGAACAGGGATCTACATGACTTTTTAACAGATTTCTCTGTTTACTGAGAATAATTCTTGACCAAGATTGATAATTTTAATTGTTTTAGATACTTAGATCTACCAATAGATTTACTGCTTTTGTTCAGAATCATGATACAAAGGAGAATTAATTAAATAGGAAGAAATAGTGTTACTCTGGCTTTCCTAGCGAATTTGTGGTAGACATTAGGGAGAGACAGCTAAGTGTAACTTAGATTTTCTTCTCTTAAAAAGTGAATCTTTGAGATGGAAAAGATACTGGAATTTTCTGCAGCTGAGCTTTGGACAAGTGAATTCTTCCATGCTATGTAGTACACTGCAACTTTTAACATTGAACTAGTTTTTCAGACTCCCGATGACTTTTGCTGTTAAATGATTTCAGTATACTGCCATCTCAAGGTTTTATCTCTACTAAAACATTCTCAGGGACTCCAGTGATCAGTAAAATTACCCATCTAACTTATTCACATAAATGAATATGTGTCTGTCCCACAAAAACAAGCTATGTGTTCACACAAGACCTTCCCAGGTAGCTTTCAAGTCTTCTGTTCTGCGCTTGGTCTTGAGTTGTCAATGTTACTGTTCATTTGCATTTCATATCTCTGAACAAGACAATGTCCTCAGGGTTCTGACTTATTATTGGATGCCGGAGTTAAAAAATGGAGCTGCACTTTCATATTCTATTGTACTTGATGAGGGCTTCTTAGCTGTGTTGTGTCTCTTCCTGTTTGGAAGATATCTCCTTTCCTGACAAAGTTTGATACCTGCCGGTGATCAAGGTATTTCACAATGTTAACTGTACTGGTGCCGAGCAAAAGGATATTGTACCTTCCTAGTTCACTTGAGTTTGCAGGGGGTCAAGGTATTCTAAGGAGACTTTGAGGAATGGATGCCTTATAGGCAGTGAGTTGCCACTGATAGATAATAACAGTCTGTCCAGGCCTTCCTCTCGGTGATGGTATTTACCCAGGAGAGATTTTATTACCCAGGGATCTATACTGGTATGGAGAAGCACAGTGTAAACTTTGTTGTACTGATGCAAAGTCCCTCTGTATAGTGAGGCTAAAATTCAGATTAGGCTAAAATTCACATTTGCTGCTCAAGAAGTGTACTTGCTGTTTCACACCTGAAGATGGGCAACGGCTATGGCACTATTGGCTATTCTAAAGAGTCTATTCTAAATATCTACTTAGAGTCTATTAAAATCAATATAATTTTATTGCGGACTCAAATGCCTGAGGCAATACTGTTAGCATAATAGTTTGCTGAGAATAAGGAAGACTGTGAGAAACTTAAAGCAAAGAAAATGCAGAAACCACTGGTAGGCAAGGGCAAAGGAAAATTTTATAAACATTGTTGGTTCTGTCTATACTAAAATGCTATGGTTGGTGGACTTTCAAATCTCAGGTAATAAAGGGCTCATTTACAGCAATTGCAAGTCAGTAACAGTCTTCCTCTTCATTTCTCTAATAGACATTTCTCCACTTGCTCTGTTTTATATTCCTCAGAATAATTCTTAGCTTTCATAAACCAAGACCCATAATGAATTGTTTCCAATATGTAGTTCTACCATAAAAAAGAACGAACATTACCCAATGGAAAGATAGATAGGCAGAAACAATATTGCTCCATCTTTCTGCATAATTAACGTGAATATTTCGTTCCACCCAACTTTTATCTGCATGATATCATTTAATTGTTTAGTTACTAGAAAAGCCCAAGGAAGGAGGTATCCTGTTTTCCTGTGATTTCCTTGGTTTGGTTACTATAATTATTTAATAATACAGTTACTCTCAGTTTCAACAAACTACCAGCTCGCTCTCACTACCTCAATGACAGCTCTCACTGTGAAAAGCAGTTGAATCAATGACGGTTCTTATGGAATTAAGTGACTGCTCAGGGCATAAGACGTTCCTCTCCGTAAGTATTTTCAGTATTTAGAGAAGAAGCCTTCAGTTTTCAAACACACAAAAATTATCTGCAGAAGTGCAACACAGAAATCAAATTGCAAGACTAGCATGAGCTTTGCCCTGCAGCCTCCTGGTCTGACATGAAACTTGCTGTTCCTGACCTGTCTGCCGCAAGCCTGTCTGTTCTAGAGAAGGGCTAGTATGTTAAAATGTTAAAATAAATAGATTATTAGGATGAAAGAGTCCAATAAAGGCTTCTTAAGATGTCAACAGGATACTTTCAGTGTCCTGTTTTGTTTTGGTTTTGGTTTTGGTTTGTTTTGTTTTACCACATCTTCCCATATTGGCAGGTTTCCCCCTTCAAAGCTCTCTTTTTGGTCTGTTCTGCGTCCTTGATATCTTGTCCTAAAATCCATTGAATCTTTATTTTGCCTTGTTATACTGAAGTTGTTCATCACATCTGGCTCCTTAATTTGTATTTCATTTCTCTTTTTAGCTACCACCTTCTACTCCATATTGCCTAAAAGGTCTGTGGTTTTCACAGAGGTCCTCACTTATTTCTGTTTCTCAGGGACTTCCAAGACACACAGGCCCATATCTAAGCATCCTTTGCAGAGATATCCTAGGACACTCAGATATCTGTAATTAAAAACAAATTCTTCTATATTGAATGAATGCAGAATTCAAATGAATGATTCAATTCTGATTTCAGAAATCTATGCTTAAAAATTAAAAATGATTAGCATATTTATTTCAGTCACTTTGGTGATGCAATGTTTCTCTTGTCTATCAACTATTAATTTCACTGGAAATGGAGAAAGCCCTTCATACTTAAAATTTTACTTAAACTGGCAGATTTCTATGAGAAATGTGGCAAGCATTTCATTTTTTTAACAGCAATAGCCAATTTCCCAGTTTCTGATTTGGTTGAAAAACTTAGTTACCCCGGGGTGAATGCTATGGAAAAGGTTGGAAGTGCCCAGCACAAGGTTATGCATGTGCCGTGTTTCACTGTGAATTAATAATGTCAGGTATGTTGTCCTTGAAAAGTGGCTCTACATGTAAACAGCAAGAGATTTAAGAATGCACTTTTATTTACACTTTATTTTACTAATTCACACATTCAGTAAACATTCCTCTCCTGCCACACACAAACACACACACACCCCAAATGAGCCAGTCTTTACCAAAATAGTCTTTGTGTTGGTTTTAAGTTCTTACAACCCAGTCAGAATACTACAAGGTGTTTCAGTGTTTTTGTAATTGTAAGCAAACAAGCAAACAAGTGTTTCTACCACAGTGTGTTAGAAGCTGTCATGTTGCTAACAGTTGTGTGCATATTATCCTGGAAAACAAAGAAGTTCTAAAAATCTGTAACAGGACTTAGAGATGTTTTCCTGATCTTAAAAAGGAAAAAAAAAGGTTAAAAAGCACTGCATATACACTGCATGTTCAATATTTTCATTATTAATTTATTGTTTGTAATAAGTCTAACCCTAATCCAATGTTTATTAAAACTGGACAGGATTTATTAAATTGGTTCAAGATTATCAAATATGTGCAGATCTTTACATATATTACATTAATTCTTTTTCTAAATATTTGCAAAATTTATTAAGTCTTTGCAAGACTTAAAAATGTTGCACAGCACTCAGATTGGCTCTGTTCGTAACACTGACAGAATGCATTCATTACAGGAATGTGTGAAAACAGCATGTGAAGTGCTGAACAACACAGCAACACCAAGGTGATTACAAAATCATATTTTGATATGTTGACTGTAAGAAATGTATTTTCTAATGGAAAACTCCCTTTTGACATTTTTTTTCAGAAGACCGTCTGTGGTCTCCTGCACAAACAGGATGAAAGTGCAGCTATGTGTACTCCACTTTTTGCCTTACCTAATCTAATGGGAAACTACTTCAAATCATGATGCAATTTAGAGAAGCTTTAATACTGCTCCAAACCTCAGTGGATACTGAACACATAGAGAGCCCTTCTAGGAAGCACCCATGGAACTGCCTCTAGGGAGGATGCAGGAAGGTGATTTGGGAGAAGAGCTAACTTGAGCTAATAGTTTTTGGAGTCTTGGTTTGAGCATTAAAATCCCAAGATGCTGCAAATCACCATGAAGTTTTGAAAACTCTGATGTTAATCTTGCTGTGTCTCAAGTTCTTCTCTGCAAAATAACAAAGATGACACAATCCTAGAAGCATGGAAATCAGTAGATCATTGCTTGTGACATTTTGGGGCAGTATATGGATTATGACTATTTAAGTACCTCTTAGGCAAAATGGATTTTTCCCCCATGAACAAGACATTTTAAGTGTAAAATATCTTTCATTCTAAAGGAAATATTTACTTGAAAGTTTAATTTTATGGAAAAATTATTGACGTTTATCAAAGCATGGCTATCTGGTTTAAGTTTTTTTTCCTTCTCCTTTCCCCACAGCAACATTTATCTTTTTACTAATAAATGCAATACAACCAGTGATGTCCAAACAGTGCTTCCTCTGGGAAAAAAAGTAAGGATGTTTAGTGGCAAAAACCAAGAAAGGAGGAGAAATATAGAAACAAGACACATGCAGTGTCAGTTAACTAATTTTAATAATAAAAATATATTTGTTCTATTTTATGTTTATGTAAAGTTAATACAGACATTTTTGTGTTACTCTGTGGATGTTTTTTTCCACCTGCTTTTTGATATGAAATAATAATCGGAGAAATTGAGACAGTTGTCTCTTTCCTGGTGTTTCTCTTTGCCAAAGGCAATCCTCCAGAGTCCATTTAGATTGTATTTATGGGTACACTGCCTAGTCAGAGCAGGTCACCAGACTAGTCAGTTTCAACTCTTGTTGGGAAAATGTCTTCTGTTGCGAACAAGATCCTCGTCTGATGCAGACAAAAAAAAGATCTATGGAATTCACTGGATTTGTGACAGTCAGTACTACTCTGGGTCTGAATCTGCATGTTAATCAGGCTGTGTTAAGCCTGTTTCTGTTGTGTTTAACCTTTGAGTAGGCTGGTTACAGTAGATCTTGTGTGCATCTTTTCCTCTGCCATTCATTTAAGCAGCCTTCCATAGAGTGTATGCATCTTGCTATGGGCAAAGAAAACACATACTTAACATTTCCATTCTGAACCATATTTTAAATGAGCCCTTTTGTACTTATGAAATATGTATTAAGGATGTAACCTGGCAGAGCACTTAGATGTATGCATTAGAGTTAGTTTGTACAGTCTCATGGACTCTCTGGGTATATTTAATAAGAATGTATCGCTCCTGACCTAGAACCTACATTTTGTTTTCAGTCAGTGGCTACCATGGCATGAGGGCTGTCTTGCAAGGCCATACATCTTTCTGCTGTGAGAAAATCATGTCTTTGGTTGGAAGCTGTGGACAATTCTCACAAATAAGAGGCAAAATGTGGAGGTGAAGACACCAAACATGATAAAGGATGATCTTGAGGCCATGTAATCAGACTGAATTTCTGCCCATAAGTCAACTGAATGAGTCTTCATTCAAAGACTAGAGCTCTCATTCAAGAAAGGCGAGGAGATCTGTACCACAGACTCAAAATGTTGAGCATGTAGTGTCAACAGAGCTGAGCTGGGCATATTTCTCCTTATAGATATAGGATATATACACACACCCTAGACAAATTACGACCCTCCAGCTAACTTCTGAGAAACCTCTATAAGGCAATAGAAGTCACTGAAGAGAGGCTTTTTCTGAAGCACTGAACTTAGCTACCAAAATCAGGACCACAGACCTTTGTAAACAAGAAATTAAGAAAATCTAGAAAAGGTTAAATTAAGTTATTAAATCCTAGATTCTTTTTTCCTGAGAGGAGAGAAGAAAAACCAGAAGTGCCACTTTCTCAAAACAAAAGAAAAATAATTCGATGATGGTGGCGCTTACACATAAAGAGTGAGATAGAAAGTTGATCTTACCCATACTCAGCAGGCTTTGAGGTGGTGGTTGCATTTTTCCACTTTCTAGGAAAAGCACCAGGCTGCAAGATTTCCACTTTCTAGCACACAAAGCACCAGGCTGCAAGATTTTTCAGGGTAAGTGGCGTTTCCCATGCCTCTCGTCGAAACAAGAGTGGTAAGCAGACAGGACCTGAAGATTCACAGAGGCAAACTTAGTAGTGCAGAGGTAAAGTCACTCCTGTGGATAGGTCTCTGCCTTATGGTAGCTGATCATTGGCCTGACTCCAAAACTGTTCCGAGGGAAAAGGTGAGTCTTTCCTCTCCAAGCTGAGTAGTTTAACCACTAGTCCAGGACCAGATTTTTCTGGCCCTATGATTCTCCCATTCCTGGCTGCACAATGATTACTGAGTTTTCTATAACTTTATGGTCTGGGCAATCTCATGGGATTTGGGATTCAAAAGCCTTAGGCTAAAGTGAAGTCTAGTGTCTGACTTCACACTTAGATAAAGCCTGTGGGCGCCAGATGATTTGGCAAGAAGTAGGCACCATTGCCAGCATAAGTGAGTCATGACTGTTTGTAATATACCTAGCCTCCCCAGGGACTTGCATGCTGGGTTATGACTTTTCTAAATCCCAAACAGCTTTAAGCAGAAATGCCCAGGTGGCCAGCTCAAGAAAGATATCCTTTGGGACATCCTCTGTAGTGCAAATATAGCCATAGCTTTGTGACGAAATTCCTGAACACTTTATTGAATGCTGACCTAAAACAGTGCATTGTAATGTCAGAGGAAATTATTTAATTTCATCCAGTTACTTCTATATGGATCCACATGAGATTTGTTTGGCTACAGTACATCAGCCAGAAAGTCATCTTGTTTTCATTTGAAGGATCCAAAAGATGAATCCACCATTTCATCCAATTATTTATGCTCATGTTAAATTATGTGCCTTATTCCTCAGTCAAATCTGACTGCCTGGCTTTCATTTGCAGTTTCACTGAATAGCTGCAATTGCTTTATAGCAATTGTGTGGGAATAATTTTTCAAACCAAGCATTTCTTAAAAACTACAAATCTCTTTTTGTTTAGCTTCTCTGGAGATCTGTAGCTTTACATTTAGAATTTGTTTACTAGAGCATCCATCTGAGCTGAATAATATATAAACAGTATGCGCAAGTTAAACAGCTACTGGCAGAGTGGGAAGTTATTGTTTATTAATTGTTCTTCCGTATTTGTTAACATTTGATCTTCTGCAACACACAATGAAAATGCATTTTTGGTGGCACAGCTTGCCCTAGTTTAGACAGATCAATTTGGCATATGAAAGGCAGCTTCATTTACTGTCCTTGACATAACTAACCATACATTAACAGGAGCACTTCTTGCTAGCTAGACTTACTATTTGTTCAGATTCTTAATAGATCAGCTTTGTGCTTTTAAATTCCTGATGCTGCTTACCTTTTTTAAGCCAAAGTGGGTCTTTCTGTTGAGGATTCTCCATCTCCCTTTTAAATATTTTTTTTCTTTTACAAAAGAGATAAGTGTTCTTCTGTGACTTACAAGCTATTGAGTAGCACTTGTTGTGTTTGAATGTCACATTATATGTATTATAGCTGATAAAAAAATGTCATTTTCCCTCTGTTGCTAATATCTCTTGAGACACTCTTAAAAACAAGATGTTTCGAGTCAAAGTGTTTGTCTCGCAAAATTTATTTAAAATAACATCATGGGTTTGTTGGAGAACATCAAATTGTAGTGAGGTTCTTTTTCCCTAGCTATTCACAGCATGATGATTCCCTCTAAATTAGTAAACATCTAAGGAATATTCAGCATAAGACAGACAGCTGGGCTGATATTAAAACATAGCAACTGCTATAATGAGTCAGATCGAAGATCCCTCTAGCCTGGTGCTTTGACTACACTAGTAGTCAATAGTGCCAGTGAGATGTCTGCTGTGCAAGGCACATAGATTCAAGAAGCCTTGGCCTGGCCAATTTTTCTATATACATATTTATGTGTATATACACAAAGTGACCATCCGCTGTTACCCAGCTTCTGGCAAAAAGTGATTTAGAGATTTCTAGGGCTGGAGATTGCATCCAAAGCCATGCAGTTTCATAGTCTCCTTGATTGATCCTGAGATTAGCAGCCTGGAATTAATCTAATACCTTCTTGCACTTTTGTGCTTTAGGACCTCTGCAGCATCCTCTTGTAGAAGTCTCTCAGTTTAATGATAGATGAAGAATAGTTTCTTTGCCTTTGTTCAGAAACAGCTAGGGGAGAGCAGGGGACTACTTCTGCATGTTTAGAGAAGGCATGCAAATATATTCAGGCTACAGAGTGATCAAGAATGAATTTGTTGACAAATAGAATACCAGTGCAGAGAATATAGATGCATAACCAAAAGTTTTCTTAGTTAAACTTCTCTCTGTAGAAAACAACTTTCCTCTATTTTTATCTATTCATCAAACTAAGCTGAATTTTGCCATTCTGTCCCTTTTGCAGAAAATAATTGAAATTATTTTTCTGTTCAGAGTAGAATGAATTAGTCTGGTTTCTTTCATGACCCTAGGATTATTTTCCTCTAACTATTATTTGCCTCTAGTTCTAGGAAAAGTGATGATCTGGCAGTGGGGACAAGGTAAGGAATTGTCCCTGGTTCATTAGGCACTAGAAAAGCAAAATCCGAACCGGGGCTTGCAAGGACAGACCTGTTCTCTTGGTCCAGGACATTTGGATTACAGTGCACTCCTGCCTCAGCTTTCCCTATTCAGGAACTTCTGTCTTCCTGTAAGGAATGGGTAGTGTAGAGTGAGTCATTCTGGCACTCAGCCACCTGGCAATGCTCCTTTTTTTGGAGAAAAATCCCCCGGCTTTTATAGGGCACTCCTGAGACCCAGCACAAAGGGGCCAGAATCTGTCCCAGAAACCATAACACACACGGCTTATAAAACTGCTTAACAATCTCCCGCAGCTACAACTCACCATTGTCTGCCCATCATATCTTGTGGAGGCTCATGGTGATTTTTTCCATGCATCTTATCCAGCTGTATGTTGTTATCAAGTGCAGCTTCTGTTTGTTAGTTCCTTAGATAAAGGTCTCCCTAAGTCTGATCCACACTTTGTTATTGTGCCTCTTCCTATATCAATGTATGTGGTGCTTTTCTTCTTTTATGTCCCATCCAAAACTGTCTCAGAGCATCCATCCATCATCTGGTGATGTGTCTTTCCTATTGTGATTATTCTTTTTGTCCAGAAGTAAAAATGTATAGTATGCATAGTAGTTACGAACACCGTAAAAGACACTATTTCATATATTAAAAAAGATTAGTGATTTTTGATCAATGTAATATAGTTTCCAGTTGTAGCCATAGTTTACATTTCTATTAACAGAAAGTTTTGTGTAGGTGTGTCCTGTTCTCTCAAATATTTTACATCTGGATCCTGCTCTTTCCAAATTGACTAAGAATGCTGGAGTGCAAGTATGCTTGCACAATCTTTTCATCTGTAGGGAATTTGGGTTCTGCACCTGGGGAGGAATAATCCTAGATACCAGTACTGATTAGGGGTTGACCTGCTGGAAAATAGCTCCATAGAAGAGGGATCTGGGAGTTCTGGTTGACAACAAATTAACATGAG